>VZTD01001255.1:89873-156421 GCA_013397725.1 Rhagologus leucostigma | reverse complement strand
GAGCGTGTGTGTGTGTGTGTCTGTGTGAATGCAGTGGCTGCCGAGCGACTTTCTGTTAAAGTCGGATCCCGAGGTCGTAGCACCCCACCAGAACACCCCCCGGATCACGACAATTTGCTACTAGGATGTTTTCTGAAGTTCATACTATTGAGATAGGTGGTTTCAAGAAGGACCTGTTGTGTGTGATACCTTTGTTAACTTTGCAGGTTTTGAACTGGCCATTGGGATTATTTCTCAGCCTTTCTTCAAAATATTTTGAGTGTTCCAATTATTTTCTCCAGCTGAAAGTCAGTATCAACATGTATGTCCTGATCAGAGGCATCAGAAACAGTTAAATAATCAGTATTTTAAATAATCTTGAGGGGTGATACACTTGAGTGTAGATCAAGGGAGAGACGTTGCTTACATTTAACTGTGATTTTGTGAAATGAGGTTTTATTGTAGCAGACTCTGGGAGGAAAAGAAAGGGAAAATAGCTGTGAAACCACTGATTTGCACCTTATGAATATTTATATGCAAAAAACCTTTTGTGGGTGTTTGTGAAATAGATGGTGAAATCAAACCATATCCACCAGCAAGTGCAGCTGTCAGGAGGTGCTTCTACACACAGACCTAAATCATGGTTTCACAGAATTCTGGCTCAGCCACAGGCATGCTGAGTTTGCTTATTGAACATTGATTTTCTAGTACAGTCCCTTATTTTAGGAAATCTTGTTATCTGTGTGGAAAACTTTTACTTACGTAAACTGCTGATAGCAGTTATCAAGGTAGGCATCTTGATTTTGTAGAGGCAGTGAGCTATATGTGTATATTCTGTATGCACAAAATAGATATATATTTTTGTCAATGAATGCATGTATGGCTACTATAGCAGTCATGCTCTTTTTGACTTTTGAAATTTTTTGAATTTTGTTTCTGTTTCTAGTGATGACCTTTTGTATATTTCCCACTTACCTTGGGCAGTATTGCTCTGTAAAGTTAAATAGCTGGGATTAACTCTGCCAGGCAGTGTAAGAGAGAAGTTTTGGAGCTGCAACATAGGGAGGAAATGCAGAACAGAGCAGGAACAGCAGCTGAAGAAATTCTTGTGCCGGTGGGTGATGTATCTAACAGGGATGGATCTTTACAAGCCAGAAAGGCTGGGAAATTCATGGAGGTTTTGAAAGCAGGCCCAAATAGTAGAATCTATCTAGGTTAACAGTTTATAATGTGCTAATTGGATATTTTTAAACCTTGATAAACCTCCCTCACTACACAAGCAATCTTGAATCTTTCCTATCCTCGTTTTCTACCTCAGTAGAGTTTCAGCTTGGATGTTCAATAGAGTGTTGTCAGGTGCATCAGGGAGGAAAATTCTGATTTCCTTCCTTGTTAAATAAGCCAATGAAGAAACATAACCTCAGTCAGCCTATTGCATTGAGTTCAAAAGGTCTAGACAGTATGATGTAATTTTTATAGGTGTGTATTTTTCTTATTAGACTTGTTCATCCTAAATCTTTTAGCTGTTACTTCTATCTCCCTAGTAACCAAAGAAACGGCTGAGTGGATCAGTGAGATGTTTTCTAGATGCTGTACAAACACAAAGGAATGCTGAGCAAGTTCCATGGCACTTTTGGGCTACAGAAAGACAAACAACAAGGAAAAGATATGATAAGGAGTTAAGTGAGGATTTGTTCATATGTAATTTGGTAAAAGGTTTAACAAGTGCATGTGTGAAGGTGAAGTGGATGGTTTTGGAGCAGGACTGGGTAAGACAGGACAGCAGATAAAGAAGGCCCTGAGAATTTAGTGGGTGGGGATTAGACAATGAGAGAGTCTTTCTCAGTGGAGTGAGTACAGACTCCTGAATCTATGGTTCATTTCCCTGTGCTGCTGGTGACTTCTGGGACAACCTTCTGGTACTCCCAGAGCCCATATTTGAAAGTATGAATCTGCTTAGTGCTCTGAGGCATAAAGTTTATTTCCAAAAGCATCTTAGTTAAAGAACATCTGCCTTGATTCAGAGTGTTTTAAACTTGCTTGTGAAAACAGGAGTGTCTAATGAAGTGCTTGCTATTGTTTTGTGGAGCCAGAAGGCATTCAAATGCCTTTTAAAAGAAACAAACAAAAATCCACCAACCTCCGCCCCACCAAACCAACCAACCACATTAAAAAACCCAAACCAAAAAGGCCTCAAATCCCAAACCAGACTCATCATCCTTCTGCTTCATCTGTAAAATGTGGATAATAATTGTTTGTTTCACCAGGAGTGTCCATACTGACAACAAAAAATTTCAGATGATGTTGTATGATGTGTAGACATTGTAAGAGATGCAGTAATTGAAAGAAAAATAGCTGTAGTCTATGAATTGGTCAGAAATCATCCTTAGTTAGTGTCAGTCAGTGAGAATATTGCAATGGTACCAGCCATAGAGCAACAATTGCTGGAATAATGGTGGTAGATAACCTGGTTATGATTTTAAGAGAGTAAGAGATGAAGTCTGACTTATGTCACTTAGCACTGTTGTCTTTTGATGTTTTGGGGATTTGGGACAGGGAGTGAAATCTTCTCTTACTCCTAAGAAAATTATTCCAGAGAGAGCTATAATGGTGTAACGCATCCAAAGATAGCTCTCTCTTTTTCACAAGGCTGGCTATCACACTTAATTAGCTGTTCACAATACATTTTATGTTTTTGTTGGAAGCCTTTTCTGGAGCTTTAGAGTGCCATGCCAAAACTTGAAGACATTTGCAGTTATAATGACTTTATATTGAAATGATAAATGACCTGTGACTGGTTATCTAGATTTTGTTTGAAAACAAAATCCAAAATCTTCACAGAAAAACTATTTCACAGCTCTGAGTTTCTCAGAAGATGGAATAAGTGCTCACAAAATTATGTATGTGCACATGTATACAGTTATGAAGGGCCTAAACTTCACATTTGTTATTGCTGTTGCACAAATTAACTTTTTAAGACTTCAGTTTTAATTTGTTAGAACAGCAAAGTGGCAGCGCATTCGGCTTTTACAGGTCCTCACCATCTGCTAGAACAGCAATGAACCAACAGTGTAATCTCGCTGTGTTGACAACCGGCTTAGTTAGGATGATTTGGAAATTGGAGCACTGTTGAAATAACTATTCTGCTTCCCCTGGGCAACTTATTGAAATTCTTTCCATCACTTGTAACTTATTCAGCATAAAGTTGGGATTGAGTTTTGTGTTGATGTTGCATGAATTAGCAGTGTTGCACAGCACTTCTTCAGGGTCCTGGCAGTGGCCTGGAGGTGAGGTGGGACGACCTTATCCAGGCTGGGGTAGTGCAAATGAGAAAACAATGTCTGTTTCTTCATTTAGACATTTGTTGAAGCTACACGATGGGTGAACAAATGTGGGGTGGCTGACTCCCAAACAATAACGTTTATCTTTAGTGTAATATGGGGAGGAGAGCAACATTAAACAGATCTCTGCTGTAAAGAGTTGTATTGTGCAGTCTGGAAGGAACGAAAAGAGTTAGATGTTGTTCAGTAAGCATTTTAGAGTTCACTAGAACGCTGCAAAAAAGAGCCTGGAGTCTGAAGACTGGTCAATGAAAGATAACTTAGGTAGAGATAAGCAGGTTCTGTTGTAATTTGATACTATGTTCTGAGAGGATTCTTTCAAATTACTTCAGAATTAAATCACTACAGAGGAAATTAAAAACTCATGAAGTGACTTGCTTTATTTTCTCCAGTCATGTGTAACCTTCTAATATAAGTAAACTCTGCTACAACATTTAATGTAAATAAGACTGCAGATATATGACATTGATGGGGCTGGTGAGGATTAACCACTCTTGCCTTCTACGGTATCCCAATATGAAACCAAGGGACCTTTTTCTTTTGCGTTCCATTAGATTTTACAAACATCAATAGATTTTACAATCATTCCAATTCATGTCACAGAAGAGCTTCCCATGTGCAAACAACAAAATGGATCTGGCATTTGAAGCGAGCATGTTCCTCAAGCTATTGTGTCCAAATCAGAACAACCCTAACGTGCTATGGGTCAACAGCTTGGCACACTGGCAATAGAAACAAGGGTTTACAGCTCATCAGGACTTTAGACAGGGCTTGCTGTGGGCAGGATGCACTTCTGCCTCAAAATATGGATGTGTGACACAGAACTAATAATAAAATTCCAGATAGTATTCATGATTATTCATGCATTTAAACTAATTGAGTCTCTTCTTTTGTACCTTAATTTTCTTAGCACGTGTGTCATCATTAAAGATTTTACTGACCTGGCCAGCTCAGAAAGCAAATGTTAAGCTTGCTTGTTTTGAACTCTTTTACAGCAAATTTCAGCATTGCTTCCTATCAGAATTTGAAGCAGGAGCTTCATTTATAATGTTTGGGTGTTTTTCCAATTAAGTAAATGAAGGAGCTTCAGCTTCACTTTTTCTGTATATACAGTAGATTGGACTTCAAAGATAGGATGTGTCAGAAGTTGTTTGGTAGCAACAAATAAAAATAAACCAGTCGATAGTTAAAGGAGCTTAAAATAAAGAAAGTATTTGGCATCACTGAAAGGGTCCCTTGGAACAGAGGCTGTTGGCTAAAGGACTGAATGATTAATTAAGTTATTACATTGCCTGTTGAGAATTGCCAGTGACCCAGTTGTGTCCTTAAAGCCTCAAGGAAATGCCAGTATGTTCACTAATTTCATTGGGCCAGTCACTGGTGAGGCTCCAGCATTCCCTGATCCAAATAGGGAAGCAGATCCACTGAACTCCAGAGTGTTGGGTCCCAATTACAGTGACTTTCATGAGATGGTGTTCAGTGTGTGCAGGGACCACTGGCACCCCTGTGCTGGACAGAGAGCACAGATATCTGTGTGCCAGGTGCCACTGCATGTTGTGTATAGGAGGACATTGTGTTTCACTATAAAGCAACATCTAAGGCCTAGGTACACAGAGCTGGTTGTGTAACAGATTACTTGGTCTTTTCAGGTTTGCAGGTGTAGATAAAAAGGGGAAAAAAATTAATTCTTGCAATTATTGGACTTCTCTACATTGGATCAAGGTACAAACTCTGGTATTTACTTTTCTGATTAGGAAGACATGACTGTGGTAAATGAAGAGGAAAATAAATTAAAAATTTCCATAATAAAAAAGTCTTTTCTTTGTGATTTGAACTGCCTCATCCCCAGCTTGATTATGTTGTTTGCCCATAGTTAAGGATATGTTAGAATGTAATTTTAACTGTTTGCCATGGCTAGCTGTTATTGAGATGCATTTGCATTTCATATAACCAGAAATTAAAAACGAAGGACTGACGACTTGACACCATTTTAGTTCTTGAAATAAAGCCTGTTGAGCTCACTTTGTTGTGGCTGCTGAATGACTCTGCTCACCAATTTGAATACATGATGAAATTCCTATTAGAAGATGGCACTGTAATAATTGATGGCATAATGAAAGTGCCAGAAACAGAATAGAAATATTGCTCTGTTAACCCCTTTTTTCAGAGCAGAACTTTAAAATGGAGTTTTTGAAAAGCATATGTGACATTTGTTCTGACCTCCGGAAAGATACTTTTTTTTGTCCCCTACACTCCGAGGTGATGAGAGCTGTGATAATTTCAGTCTTTCAACAAGGTACTCAGAATCATGCACTGTATTCTCTGGATGAATTGTTTCTGTACTCCAGAGAAACTGTTGTTTCCCCTCAGAGCTGTATAAAAAAGGAAAATGAATAGTGGTGGTAAGGCAGTGATAAAATGCATTGCAGGCAATTACAGGCAGGAAATACTGAGCTTCCACTATCTTAGAAGGCATACTCATAGAAGAACCCTTAACTTTACATCTGTTTGGAAACTATGTAAACTCACACACATTTTGGAATTCTCAACCTGTCCCCTCCCCAAGGCTCTAATTATTCTGTATCAGGAGCCTCTTAATTCTTGCTCTGGGGTGAATTTCCACTTATGTGCCTGTATCAAAGCTTAGGTCCCTGTATGCAGGAATGCAGCTTTGAAAATGATGGGCTAGGGGTTTTTCTATCAACTACTTTAATTTTTCTACAGAGCCACATTTACTATTCATCAAAATAAAACATAATCAAAAGTAGTATTTAAAACTGTCAGTCAACAGACCTAATGTTGCAAAAGGTGATCCTCTTTTCCATTACAAATGTTTCTCCCTCTTCTTCCTATTTCTCAGAAAGGAATTCCGTGCAGGTATGCAGAATATAATTCTACTCTTGAGTTCTTTTGTGAAGACCTCACCTTTTTCTTTTTATATAACGTTAATTAAGTGAGTGTCCTTTATCCTCAGTGTGTCTAATGCATTAAAAAGCAGAGAATTTAATGCTGTAATTATGAAAGCTTGAAGGAAGAAGCCCTTTAAATGTACTTCAGATAGGTTATCAGCTTTACCTTTCCAAATATGTTCTATAATAGAAACTGATTTCCTAAAGAGTTTTGTCACACACATATATCTGACTGAGAGTGGCTCTTGCACGCTAGGGTGTGAATAAATTATTTCCATAGCTCTAATGCATCCATTTTTTCAGTGTGGGCCTTAGGCTTTCCTTTTCCTTAAAAGTATCATTTGGCTGCTGAATCGAAAACTCTGACAAGAGACAATAATGAGTATTCACATTTGAAATGCAACAACCCACTGAGGTCAGAAAAGAGCTGCAGCAAAGTATTTTCTATGTCTTCTTTAAACAAAGGGTATTGGAACTACTAATCAAGTTGAATGTAATGAATAGAATTAAAAAATCATATATTGATATTCAGAGGAATTAGATATTTTTGATGTTTTCAATAAATTCACTTATTTTTCTGTACGTGCAAGACTTTAACTGTCTTAGGTTTACGTATTCTTAAGTATTTTTTGGGGGGTGGTGTGTGTGTGTATTTATAAAATGACCATATTTTCATACTCACTGGCAATGACTGAAAGTCAATCAGAATGGCTCAGGTGATGCCAGTTGTTGTAAGAAGGTTTCTTTACTGCAGTGAGGGAAAGGGGCTTTCAAACACACACACAACCACTGGAACAAGATGTAATCTAGAGAGAGAAATAGACCCAATGAGAGCCAAAAGGGGGCAAGAAGGCACAGAGAGCAGTTTCGCATTTCCGTTCAGACAGTGCAGAACGGCAAAGGAGAAAACAAAAGTCAGGGAAATCTCCTTGGTAGCCAGTTAAAAATAAGTGAGGGCATCCTGCTGAACACTGTGAATTTTGGATCAGATTAATTCCTGCTATAGTGGCCCCTGGAAGTAGTAAAACATTACATTGCTTGGGGAAGGGGTGATGCTGTGGCACAAAGGAGT
Organism: Rhagologus leucostigma; assembly: GCA_013397725.1. NCBI lineage: Eukaryota > Metazoa > Chordata > Aves > Passeriformes > Rhagologus > Rhagologus leucostigma. The sequence continues at coordinate 149,120 of VZTD01001255.1, read as the reverse complement.
GAATTGTCCAGCTGCTAAGGCCATTTCTGTTGGCAAGGGATCTAACCCTATGAAGAGTGGCTGCCATGGGGCTGTGACTTTGACACAATCTTCAATTTGTACTTGTACTGATTTTTCTCATGACTGGAGATGTGAATAAGTCTAATTTGAAAACTGGGCATGGAAACCTGTCTTCTGTAAGGCCTGCCCAGCAGGTCATTTCCCAAAGGCCAGAAATTATTCTCCAAACTGTAATGAAGAAAAATTATTACCATGTTCCTCAAAATATCAGAGAATAGTTTACTGGATACCTTGAATAGTGTTTCTTTTTATCTGAAGTTGTACTTTCTTTGAAGTCAGTGAAAAATGTTTCATTGATCAGGTTCTTAAGTGCCATTCCTCAAACCATTCAGGTGTCAGTGCATTTTAGACCGTATTGAGCCCTGAGATAAACATTGAGGTGTTAATGAATAAACAAGCTCCTGGGGAAAGGAGTAGCCGAAGGCTTAGTGGTGGTTCATGCCAGCAGGATGCCTGTGAGATGGAGCATAGCATGGGAAAAAAACTTTGACGAGGTCTTCCCTCTGGAGTTTTATGCCTGGGAAGAGTGCCACAGTTTCTGATCGAAAGCATGCGAGTGCTGGGCTTGGCAGGCTGCTGCAATGAGTTTCCTGGGATTGCTCTGTCTCTCTGCTCAGTCACTGCAGCCACTGATACCTGAACCTTTTCTTCCCAACTGCTATTCAGCGTTTACAGGGTCCCCCAGCCCTGGATAGCTCCTACTTTACTAAGCAATTACTAATACAGAGTGAGGCTAACTTAGGTTATTTCTTGCCCATAGGTAAACTTTGGCCCCTGCTATAAAAACAGTTTTTAACAAAGGATTAATTTGGGTTAGTTTGTTGTCCTGTTTAGAAGTGGTCTTTAACATATGTTATTTTCTTCTGAGGGATCCAGTATGCACTGGGAGGGGAGGAGAAAGCTAACTTTCATGATTTGGATTTGGATGTTAAGATTCATGACTTATTCATCTTGCTGGGCCACTGAAGACTGTAATTAAACCTGACAGCACTTTGCAGTGATTAAGTGATAAGCATTACATGGCATGCATTAAAATGAATATTTTTATTTCTTCTTATTTTGAGATATTCAGGTCCCCATATCTCTTAAAAAAATAATTAAGAAAATGTAGATCTCGTGTGATTTTCTTCACCTCCCACTCGTATGCTTAAAAGAGCAGATAATAGGCTTTCTGCACTTTAGAAATGGCTTTTTATTCAGGTCAAAGTTAATCTTGCTGTAGTTAAAAATGGATTATTAGACATGGAGCCCTCCCCATCACTGGCTGGGAGTCAGTGCTCATCTGGCAAAACTCACCTTTTTTTTTTCCCATTTCTTTCTGCTGATCGCTTGGGGTCCTGTTCCTAGCTGTGAGCAGCTGCATGCCAATTTCAATTAACATTTCCTTTAAAACAAATGTTATCATCTGCTTTAGTGCTTGTGACTTTCCATTTCTAACGAGGATAACAGGAGAGTGCAGGCGGATGGCTTTGTTTGATTCAGGATGATGTCACTGCGCTTTGGTGAACATCATTAACCATTATCCATCCGTGACATTTCTTCAGGTTCCTTGTGATTTTTAAAGGGCAAGAGAAGACTTGAAGAGGGAATTCTCTGTCTGACATACGAACGTTTCTTTTCCCACAACAGAATAAAAGCCCAAGTCCATTGCTGTTAAACTGTTGGGCTGCTTTCTCATTGTGACCACCAGCCCAAGGCTTTCAGGAAGTGCTTTGCTGTTGCGGGTCTGTAGAGCTACTGGTTACATCTGTGTGAATAAATTATGTTGTTAGATTTCTGATTTTACCAGAGAACGGAGCAAGAAAATTTTGCTGAGTTATCCTAAATTGTGTTTTTCTCAGGCACAGGAAAAGAGAAATAATTTTGAAAATCATTTTGGGTTCGCAGAAAATACATTTTCCTCTGAAAACCCTCATTTAACTCTTTTAAGTCTTTAAAAATTAAGATGTATACACATTTTAAAACAAAAATCCAAATGCTTTTTTTTGAGAATTTTGACAATTCTAAGGTTTTCAGTACTTCTTGGATTTGTTACTATGTGGAGTCTTGTTTTCTTCTTTTCCATCTCCCTCTCACCATGACCCCTTGCAATTTTGCTTGTAATTGTTTGGCTCTTCCACTCCTGTCTTTTTTTATGACTCTTTCACCATACATCAAACACAGAGATGTCTTAAACAGTTGTTGCGACAGTCCAAATAACTGTGTGTGCCCACATGTTAAAAACCTGGAAAAAACAAGTCAGAAAAAGAAACAGTTCCTGGTCCAAAACAAGTAAGTACTGGGCTTCTTCCTGACTCTTCTATGACAATAAAGTTCCAATTCCCTTTTGGCCTAAAATGAAAGTAATATGTCTGGGGTAGTGAAAAATGGGAAAGCCAAGACTGTTTTATTTTTTTAAGAACATAAAGAAAATGGGGTGAGGGAGGCCACAGGCCAAAAATATACACAGAGAACATTTCGGTCATATGTCGTGTGCCAAAAAATCCCTTATTAGTTGTTCTTGTCAGTTGATAGTTTTTCATGGTTATTTATGCTGCCAGAGCTCTATGGAGTGTAGTCAGCAGGCAGATCCATGGTGCTGCATTATGGACAATGCACCAGATATTTAAATATATTGTTTGAATTGTTTCAGAAACAGAAATTGTGATTCTGCTGACCAGGAGCTCAGGAACTGGCTTTGGGTGATATCCCTGTTCTGCCCAGCCCTGGAACCTGTTTTAAATGGATGCAGTTTCCTGATGCTTTGGAGAAGATTACCTGAGCCTCCATAATAAATAAAACAGAGCAAAAAAAATTTGAAAATAAGACAAAGTGACTAGAATTGAATCCATCTGAATTCACAGCTGTAGGTGGTCAAGGGGTGCGTTCCTTGTTGGCTATTGAAAAAGGCTCAAGAGGGCTTAAGAAGCTTTTGAAGTGGTAACTTAAAAAGATGTGCAGGTATTCAGGCGTGTTTTTTGAGAAAACATCACTCCTCAGCTATATCTTTAGGCCCTTCTCAGTGTCTCACTGAATTTAATAAATAAGTCTTGATATTTTGCTTTGTATTCTTTTTTTTTTACAAGATTAGTGTCTATCTCCATTCAAGTATTCGTAACTTATTTATTCTAAATTCCTTTTCAGCTACTTGAGGAAAATTGTATTTTATGTCACATTTGGAACAAGAAATGTGGAGACTGAGGAGTGAAGGCTGTTATCTTATTCACATGACAAAGGCATATATTATTCATACTGTAATACCCAAACAGCAGGAATTGATAGATGGGGCTTATATAGTCAACTCTCAAGCAACCTAAAAATATATTTTTTGAAATAAACTGCTTTTTGAGTGGTTAATTCAAAATCAGATGGATTACTGCAAGATACTCTATGTGATTATTTTTACTGTAGGGACTCAAACTACCTATGTATATTTTCTCACTGAGACTGGAAGGTCTTAATGCATTTATTTTTCCTTCTGTTTGAGTGATTTAAAATCTGAAAAAGGGACCAGTGGATCAATAATTTAGTGCAGTCAGATGAAAAGTGTCTTAACCTGTTGGTTCAATTGTAGGATATTATGGAGTCTTACATACTGAACAACTGCATTTAGATTGTATAATCCAAATTCAAAATAACATCTAGTGGAAGGAAAATTGGTCTTTGTGGAGGAAGTGAACATCTGTGTCTGCTCCTTTTATATTGTATAGAAAGGTCTGATCAGCATAAAATAATACTGTGGGATTATTCCTCACTTGTCCCTCACCCCACTGTGTTAAGGCTACAGTGAGAAGAGTTTAAGTTAAAAACACAAGGATCTTAAATTATGGCTGTCACAGAGATAGTTACTGGAAACAATATCCCAAATCAGTCTGACTAGATCTCATTTTCAGTCAATGACCTTACTAGTGATTTAGGAAGAGATTTAGAAAAGTCAGTGCTGCAACTGCAATAATGTACCAGGTAGAGTGTAATGAATTTCTTATTTCCTGTGACAGACATCTTGTCTCATATTCACAGTGGTGACTTGGTACCTTTGGTAGCAAAGGTTGCTTGTCTCTTCCTAGATGGCTGAGGCTGCCTGTGTGTTGAAGGTCTTCTTATTCACAAGCAGACCACTTTTGCACATGTCACAGAGATCAGGTAGTGATCGCTTTTTTTGATCGGTTAGGAAATCCATTCCAGATTTTTCTTGTTTTTTCTCTGCAGTCAAGAACTGGTCAAGTTTTCATTTTCTAAAAACAAATTGTTTAAAACCACAGCTTTTATTTAAGTGTTAGAATATGGTATCCTTAATAAAGGACTGCCTACTTCTGGATGTATTTATAAAAGGAAAACAAGGAGATTATTCCCTTCTCTTCTTAGTTTTAATTTAAATTTATATTAAAATTTCTAATCTGCGTTGTCATTTGGAAATGACAGCAAATTTGGAAACACACTATTCATGTTTCGGGAATGCCCTTCTCAATATCTGCCACTTGCCAGGGTCGTATTGTGGTGGGGTTTGAATAAATATGTTTTCCTGTGTGTGGGAAACAGAGGAGTAGAAACTTCCACAGGCACTAATGAGTTTGGTTTGCAGTCCTGGAAAGAGCTTGGGTTGATGTAATGTTAAGCAGAAGAATTATAAACCTATGTTTCTATAGTTATAAGTAAGAATATGTATTGGGAGAGATGGTGAGGGGTTTTTAAGTACAGTAATGTGATTTTATAGTTTAAGTTAAGAATTTAGATGTTATAATAGAAGTATATGTGTGTACGTGACCCATCAGGTAACTGGTTGAAAGACAGACACATTGCAGTAAAAAGTACCAAAGGTGATAGGTTATAAAGTCAAAACAAAGCTTCGTGTTAATTGCTTATTGGACCAAAAAGTTATAAGCTGCCATGTAACTCTGAAACTCGTGACTATCTTCAGTTATGGCAACTTGTTACTACATCTCACGGCCTCTGAGACTGATGCCTTGTTTGATTTTTCAAGTAATAAATTGTGAATAACCATGATGGTCCCATCTATTTAATAAGGTGCTGACACCTGTGAAGGGCAAAAGCAATAAGAACGGTTCTCACTGAAACTTCTGTAAACCTTCTGCTTGTTTCAGTGATGGTACATTTAACCACTGGTTTAATACAGATGATATTCATGTGTAATTTGATCAGCCATAGCAGCCGAGGAGATGACAAGGGTGTTGTACAAACCACTATTGATCTGTTCAGCATTTGCTTTTAAGATCCTGTGTTAACTTCGATTAGAGCTGTTAAATTCTCACTCCTCTTTAATCTCTTCTCTCTCAAGTGGAGAACACCTTTCTTATTTCTTAATTCTCAGAAAACTATCTAGCCCAAAAGATGTAACTTGTAAAAAATCATAGCATATACTGTGTTTTCTCAGCATTAAACTCAGAGATGAACATGACTGAAAGTCAATTCTGTGCTTGGCCTGCAGCCTCGTCATTTATTGATTTACATGTCGTTTGTCTCCATAGAAAATGCAATTATTGCTTAAATACAATACAGTATTTTGCTAATAGGATACAAATGTCACCACTGAGTAAAAAAGGTCAGACTTGCATGTAAATGATTGTCAACCCAATCCTATGCTTGTTGCTGCCGTTATTTTGAAGAGGCTGTCAAGAAACAGGAGGCCTAGGTGTAATTCTGCTGACATTAATGGGGGTTCAGCTGTCGATTTAAGTGGCACCAGTAGTTCCAGTTCTCTGGACTTACACAGGTGCTTTGTGCTTCTTTAGTTTTACAGAGCTCAGTCAGGTGGGATTTTTTTTTTTCCTTTATAACTTTGGAGCTATTGAGAAAAATCTTCACATAGGAGAAACAGAGGACAAAAAGAAGTAGGAATTCAAGAAAGATTGCTGAATTTGCTGGAAGAGCTTAGTGCCCAATGCCATGCAGGGAAACAAACTTTCGCCTCTGTTATAGTAGGATGTGGAATGGCCTTAACTCTTTAACATGATAACATGGTTATCGCTTGATAAATGTGTTTGTGCCCAGGTCTGGCACACCATGTTTAGCAGGGGAACTTAGATACTTATGAAATACATGTACCATCTTCTAATAAAGGAGAATGACCCAATTAACTTTAAAGCTTTGGGTGTCCTGACTGAAATTTCCCTTGTGAATGAGAAGTATATTGACATTAATAGCAGGTTTTTTTATATAGAGCTTTAGGAATTTGCTCCTGTTTGCATGAAGATACCTTTCCCCAGTGTGGCTAATCTGAATAATCAGAAATGTAAAGCTTTGTAATTTAATGTACCTATTTTAATATTAATTTAAATTTTAAAGGACTAGGATTTAATACCCTTGGAGGTCTGTCTGCTTGTTGTCCATGTTGGTTAAAGATTCAATTATCTATATGTTAAAAAGCACTGAAAGTTGATATTTTTTGTTTCTTAGCATCATTAGCTTCTTAGCTACTTTGTTCTGAAGAAAACTCTTGGCTACTCAAGGGTCAGGAAAATCAGTGTTGTTGGTAACCACGACTGTTTTTTCTTCTCTTGGCCAACTTCCAGGATCCCCTTGGCTAAAATAATTTAGTCCGTATCATGAGTAGTACTGCACTTTGTACTTCTGACTGGCCTTCTGTGCAGGAGGTGTTACCTTAGCTCAGTCAGTATTTTACTGATCCAGTGACAGTGTAGTCCCTGGTTAAGTCCATTTTTGTGGGATCTTCAGCCCAATCCCCCTTGTTCCTCTGCACTTCCTATTCCTGGTCATGGCCAGAACAGTGACAAGATCCCTGCAAGGCAGCAGATCTGACCCCTCCCGGCAGGCTCAGGAACGTGGGCCTGAGCTCCAGCTGCAGCATTTGGAATGTCAGTGGGGTGTTTTCCTTTTATTTTCTTTCTCAAAGTTATTTGATAGGTGTACATTTGAGATTTCACTATTGAAATAAGATGTGAACTTCTGAATGGAAATCATAAATATGCAAAAAGATAAATTGATGGGCAGTTAATAGAATCTTCAGATAATTTCAGTGTTCTGACTATCTGGGCCTTTGAGAGTAAGTATCAGCAGTATTCGGCATTCTCTTCTTAGCCTTTTTTATGGTAACTGAACAGACTCTTCTTAAAATCATTGGGGTTTTTTTCTTTTTTTCTTTTTTTTTTTTTTTTTTTTTTTTTTCAATTCTTCATTTTCCACATCAGATTTGAGCTAATTCAAATCACGGAGCAAGGTGGCTGAGACCCTAAAGTCAGTGGTTTCTTATTTATTTTCCTATCAAGGGTGGTATTGTCTGAGTGGTTGTGATTCTAACTGCAGCATTACACACTGTAAGAGCAGATTCAGCCCATCCAGGACTCTGCATTTTAAAAAGAAAAAAAAAAAGGAAAAAAAAATCCAAAACAACAAACAAAAAACCCCCAGCTGCTTGATTTTTTCCAAAGAAATGCACAGGCAAGCCTGTAGATATCCTGTAACACTGATTAAATGGCAAAAGGATTTTCCTTTACAAGTTTGTTGCAACATTCTGTTTTGAATTCAGTTTCCAAATTCATGTCAAGTGCTGAGGAAGGTAATTCTATGTGAAAAATATCTAATTCTTTAAGATATTTTCATGCCAGCTGTTCTTTTTTCTAATTTTCCTAAAGGAGAACCAGTCTAGAAGTACTCTCTCTACCCATTGGCCACCTCACTGTCAGTAATGTGAAGCTGATTAAAAAAAATAAAAATCAAAAATAATACCCCCTCCCTGCAGGCAGCACATGCACACACACACACAGAGAAACCCCTCAAAACTAGGTAAGTGTGAGCTTTTTCCAAGGCTTCCTTCACTAGTATCTTTTAATTATTGATATTTCAGTTGCACCTGAATTTTTTTAAGGATAAATATCTTCTCTCTCTCTCTATATATATATCTCCTATTTATGGATACTTATGTATACTGAACATCATCTCTCTGTCTCTCTGAATTGATGGCTAAATATCCCCCAAAGAAAAGGCTCTGGCCCACTGTGGTGGCGGAATACACAAATACCACTGTCAGGTTACCAGTGCAGGGTCCAGCTGTGCAGGCTGCTTGTGCAGCTGGGAGCACCGGTTGTACTGGTGGGCTGTACCTGCTGTGTGCTCAGATATCTCAGGGTGCAGGAATGGGGTATCAAAATTACAGATTTTTTTCATGATTTATCAAAGAAATTATTTATGCATGTTGCAGCTCTAATGCGTATGTTTAAAAGAAATTAATGCATGTGTCTCATAACTTGTCCTTCATTAGAATAAAAGGCCAAACCAATATAATATATGTAGTTTCATTGATTGTTAGATTTAGAAAAAATGTTTTGCCACTGGTGACATTTTCTACTCAGATGACACTAAATGTAATTCTCTTTGAGTAAAGTGCAGGTTTTGAAACAAGTTCTAATAAGCTGCTGATAAAAATTATCTTCCATGGATTTCATTTCACCAGTTTAAATGTTTTTCTCGACTGGACGCAACTTCAAACTAAGGAAATGAGCAGAAGAGTAGAAAACAGGGAAACCTTGCAATATATCTCACAAAACCCCTCTTTCATGCCTTTGTTGTGGTGCCATTGGGCACAGCTTGTCTCTATCTGACTGCGAGCTCCAGCCCTGTCTGAAACCCCCAGCACAGAGTCGCAGGTTTGTCTAAGATAAATTATCTACTGAAATGTTGAAAGCAGCACTTAAAATATCTGTAGTGTGAGGAACAGACTCTTCCCTCTTAGAGTGCTTGGTGAGAGCTGAGAAAGTCACAGAATATTGCAGACAGCTCACAAACATGAAATATTTGTATTATTCTCCTTCCTTTTAATCTGCATTCATTTTTGAAGCTACTAGACTGTCTGCATTTGTTTGACTTTATCTTTGTTTCCCAGTAACTTAAGTTTCCCATTTCATGAAGCCCTCCTTTCTATTTTAACTCCTTTTGGTTGTATTTTTCCTTCTTGCCTGTCTTTCTACCTGCCCTGAATAATCTTCTGTTTCCTAGTGCCCGTCATTTTCCTCCTGCTGCGCTGTTGCAGTGTGGTTACAGAGCCTGCTACCAAACTGGCAGAGAAGAGCACAGAGGGAATGAGCCAGCCAGGAGCCAGGCCATGAAAAGCATGTGCCAGTGGTTAAAGAAGCCATCTTGGCTTTGGAGCAGGGGCTCCACGTCAGTGGCAACTGGCTGGTAGATGACAGTTCAAAATCCAGCAAATGGAGTTAGAAAAGTTGGTTTAAAGCACTGTGCATCTGCTGATCTCATAGAATTCATTTTGGTGTCATGTTTGTGGCTGGCAGTCTTTGATAGATGTGAAGAGAATATAAGCAGCAAATTAAGATGTGCCGTCTTTAAATAGCACCACAAAAAACATTGGGTCTTTTTCTTCTTCTGTCTCTTTTTAATGGGCATTGGAGGCATTTGACTCACATGAAGAAAGGTATTTATGTGCTAAAGAACGCCTGCTTTGTAGAAGAGTAACACTGGCAATTTAAGGGATGATTTTTCTTTCTTTTTTTCATCATATTCCAAAAAGTTTATACCTCTTTATAAAAACTATTTGATAAGTGCCTGGACCTATTCTTTTTGAACAGCATCAAACACTAGAATAGAACTCAGTATCTTCTTTTGGCTACTCCTTTTGGCAGCAAAAAGTTCGACTAATATCAGTATTCCTTCACTACTTTTTCGATGGGGATGTTTGCTTTAGTCCAAGTAATGGAATTATATGGCGGTAATAGTGCTGTAGCAGTGAGAAGAATCAGTCCAAGACAATTAATTTGACTTGAGCCAAGCACAGACATTTTTCTACCTTTCGGAGCTTTGTACAAGTTTGTGAGCAATAATTTAGTCCTTACTTTAAAAAATGCTATGCCACTACTTTGTACAGATTTAATATATATGCAATATATATCAAGGAAAAAATTTTATTAGACAAGTACAGCTCTCCAATTCTCAACACTTAACATAAATAATTGCTGTACTACGAAGATTTAAATGGGCATTGCCACTTTTATAATTAATACTTTTTTGTTTCATCCTCCTTACTAATTGAAAATGGGCTTTCAATGCAGAATGCTTTGAAATTGGGTGAAGAGATGGAATTGGAAATGAACTTAATTAACTACAAACTGTCCAAATCAATCAGTGTTTCGCAGTGCCTTTGTAAAATACAGAGTTCATAATTTACTTCGGACTTGCCATAATACATATGCCATAATTGCAAAGTAATCATGCTAAGAGTGTCCAAAATTTAGTGTTGTGCTTTGATGCTCTATTGGAATGAAATTTCTATGCTTTCACTCACCAAAATGGATTGAGGGCAAAAGGGTATATTTTTCCATTAACCAAACAGAGAACTTCTATGAATTAGGGCATTTCTCCAAGTGCAGCAGGGCTTTCAGGTGTTAATAGTTAGAAAAAATCCTTTGAATTCAGTGTTCAAGCAGTCTAGCATTTCAAATGGTTGTGTTCTTGCTACACTATCCATGATGTTTGCAGCATGAAAACCGTAACTTTATATAAGAAGATCATGGAAAATAAATCCCATGGAAAAACATTTGGCAAAATTTCTGTAAGTTTTCAGAAAGTTTTTGCAAGTAAAGCTTCTGCATACTCAAGGCTATTGAAAATCTCTGCCTGTTATTTTCTATTGGGGTTGAGGTTTGTCTACAACTTTACAGATTTTTTTTTTTGAACACAAATTTAGTAACTCTTTACAAAAATAGGACAGTGCTTAGGTTTGCCTTTGTACCTTGTGAATACCTTGGTTCTGCCTGTACAGTCGATCTGCTTATGTTTTCAGTGCTTCTCCTAGAAATTTTGGACTTTGTGGCTGTCTGTGTTGCTCAGATTATTGACTTGCTAATGTAGCCTGGGGTGGTTATACCTGGCTTCCCCCATCAAAACTTACTTGATTTGAGCAGTTTTGCAGCTTGAAAATTCCTCTTTGTGTTGTTCCTCTGCATTTCAATCACCATTTTCTGTCCTTATTTTTCTCTGGCCTTTAAATCTCTGATTTCCATTAAACAAACCTTTTGTATTGGGGATTCTTGAAATTCCAAAATTGTATGTCTGACTCAAGTCTCAAAACCTCTGTGCTTCCAAAGTTTCTATTTTGATTTCTCATTTTAAACTGAGATCTCCTAGATATTTGAGTAACAATCTTCTGATGGGCTGGCAAAATATATTCATACTTTGCTCCAAGAATGCTCCAAGATCCTAATCCTCAGAAATCCTTTTGACTGTGCCACAGCTGTTAATGATAGTGTCCGGCCATAGGATACAGGACTACTAGGAGTCTGGGACAGTGCTAAGTTCTGGCCTTTCTGAATCAGACTATTTCCAGTTTACATGTGATTTATTTTTTGTGTTCCTGACTCTGATGGTGTAACCTGATTACTCTGATGCGATAGATTTGCTATTTGGCTGGTATGAAACCTCCCCTGTCCTTCTCAAAGAGAACTTGTGAAAATGGGCCCACAGTATATTTATTATAGATGTTTTATATATTATTGAAATAATATATAAGTAAAATAATGCAAATTTGCAGAACTGAAGAGACAATGCTCATTATTGATAGCCGCCCAGGATACCAGGTACTTCCACATCCTTATCACACCTACAGCCATTTTTATTATGGTCGGCTGCTAGTGCCTGGGCCTTTTCATATGTTGTGGATGAAAAGGTGCGTTATGCTGACACTGTGGAATTTTAAGTGATTCTTGTGTTTATTATTTGAAATTCAGAGAGTGACAGGACTGCTAACCTAATTGAAAGGGTTTTTGCCTGATTAATTTTATGGACTATCTTAAAAAGGTTTTGACTTTTTTGGCTGGTTTAAAATAATCAGAATATAGTGCTTTGCCCTTGTCATTTAGGGAACAGAGGGTGCTGTTTTATTCACTTGTGTAGATTGCTTGCTCTCTTTGGTATTGTAACAAAACCTTCTGGTAATGACAATGGCCTTCTTGAATGTGTTCTATTAACAGGACTTCATGAAAACAGAGAAAAAATATGAATAATGTACTCAGACTTGCTGACTGTTTAGAGGAAATAAATGCTTTCAAAACTATGGAACAATAATATAAGAAAATAAAGTGACCTGTGCTTCTATAAAAATGGTAATTGCAAGGCTAAAATTTATCCTCCTTTCCCATACCAGGAAAACTATTAAGCGTCTTATTTTCCCTTCCCAGGTTGTCTTTTATATGTGTACTCTTGGAGCAGATATCCAAATGAACAGGTTGGGTTCTGTAGCACCCCTCCTTACTCAGTGTTCATATGGAAAGTTAGCCAGTGCTCTTTAAGGTTGTTTGTCCTGAAATCTGCTCCCTGTAGCGTCTCCTTCCTTCTCTCCTCCTTTTGTTCCCTCATTTGCCGCCCATTTATTTCTCTTTCCAAGAGGAGACTGCCAGGCTTGCTGAGGGTGTGATGCATCAGTGTGAATGCAGTCAGTTGCAGATGTCAGGAGCCCCACCTGAGCGAAATTCCTGCTGTGTGACACAGCATCCCCTGTCAAGGGTGGGAAAAGATCCAGGAGAAAGCCAAGAAGCTAATGAAGTAAAGCTTGTTTGATTAATAGCTAGAGACCAGGCTGATGCCCTGACTGAGGCCCCAGACAAGGACAGGCCAGTCAATCACATCTTTTATTTCCACAGAAACTCAGCCTTCATGGATAAAAAATGGAAACGAGGCACTTTTCCCCTCCTTTCCTCCAACACTTCTCCAAAACTTATGCTTTCTGCTGGTGTCCATGTTCTCTACGTGTTTACATGAACAATATATAGTTCACTTCATATCCCTTTTTTTTTATAGCAGAAAGTCCCCCAGGATGCAATTCTTGGGATGAAGCTTTTTCTTGCCTTCTTCAACATCTGCATTTTTTCCTGGGATCACAGGAGGGAAAATGCCCTCTGGAATGGAATATCTGCAAATATTCCAAAGATATTCCATAGAACTCGTTGCTTATACCATGGGCTGACATGAAGAGTGATTTGTGCTTCTGTAGGAGATATGCCTGACATTTTTTCCTTCAAGTCTGTAGTAAGGAAGGTTTTGATGTTTGAACTGGCAGGTACTGCCCCTTTAGAGAAGGGGTGTAGAGCTGGGCATTGGTAGAACTCCAGTTGGTGTCTCCTCCTGTCAGTGAGAGCTCTTTGCAGTGCTCTGGGAATGCTAAGCTGGCCTTGAAAACACCCGGTTGAACAAGCTCTTTTTCAAGTGATATAACAGATGAGCACTTCTCTTAATCCAGCCAAAATCATTATGCTTGGGCTATTCCCTCCAGACGTTCACCAAAATGTGCCTGTATCTGTTTTGCCAGCTACCCGTATGTCAGGTATCTTTAGCTTGGCCCAGCAGGGATTAGCTGACAGGATGGAGCCAGCAGGAACTGGACTGGCTGTCTGGAGCAGTGTGCAAGGAAAATGAGAAGTTAAATATCCAATAAGTGGGATATAAAATGGTGTCCAGAGAGCAGAGGTCAAAGGAGCCAGCAGGCACAGAGAAGGGATCGTGGGGCTGCCAAAGAGAACTGACTGTTCAAGGTGTGTAATTCATATTTATGTAGAAATCACTATGCAAGCTGTCTGGACAGGGAGGCCAGTGACAGCTGAGCAGACACAGACCTGGGACTGAGCTCAGCCTGCAAGCTCAGGGAAGTTTCCTGGGAAGCAAGTACCAGCCACTTTTTTGGAAGGATGATAAGGTGGCACTTACTGCGACAGGGACAACAAGCTGTCCAGTTATTAGGAACTGCCAGCTGTCTTCAAGTGTAGCACTGCTGCCATCACAAATAGAGAAACTTTGCCCCTGATACCAACAAGCCTGAAAACATGAATATTTGGAATATTTAGTGTCCCTGTTTACCATAGTGCTGAGCTAAGTGCTTGGACAGGTGAGTGTTTCCTCTGACAGTCAGTGCAGCCAGTAAACAGACATTTTGATGAACAGGCAGCCGAGCACTGCTGTGCATGGGCAAGTCGCTATTGATTTAGGTAATCTCATGCCCATAAAGGATTTTTTCATCGCTTGCTAAGAAACAAGAAGGAGCGGATAAAGATGAGTTTCATCAGAAGGAGGTTATTGCTGGAAATCCTTTTGCCTTTGAGTCTAATGTGTGAAAAATCAGACAAGTCTGCCTAAGCAGAATAAAACAGAAAGCCAGATAATACCTGTAAAGCTTCCAGATGCTGCTTTTTAGTCCTCAGAGCCCCAGAAATAGATGAAGGGCAATTCAATTGCCCTTAATGATGCTCCACTGAATACATGCTTTATTTCAAAAAGCCAGCTGCTCTAAATGCCATTGACAAACACAATGTAATGCACTAGTGCCGGTGTCCATGTAAAACCATACACCATTTCAGGCATTTTGTGGCTTGTAAGCGTCAAATAGTTCACCCTGATACACAAAAGAAAAGCTGACTGGACACAACAGTGATATGGAATACTTTCTTTAGATTTATTTTTAATTCCAGATTTGTTGGTGTCATACAACTGTAAAGAATAGTAATAACTGTGTGTTTATTTATTTATTTTTTTAATAACCAGAGCTATGCCAAAATATGATTCTTTGAGATTAAAACAGAAGTTTCTGTGAAATTTTACATCGTGTCTATAGTTAGCACTGGTGAGGCCGTGCCTCAAGTACTGTCCAGTTCTGGGCCGTTTATTTCAACAAAGACATTGGGGTGCTGGAGTATGTGTAGAGAAGGCTGATAAAGCTGAAGGGTGTAGAGAGTAAAGCCGTGTGAGTAGCGGCTGAAGGAGCTGGGGATGTTTAGGCTGGGGAAAAAGGATGCTCAGGGGAGACCTTATCACTCTCTGCAACTCCTCAAGAGAGGGGGTTAGCCTCTTCTGCCAGGCAGCCAGTGACCGGACAAGAGGACATAGTCCTAAGATGTGCCAGGAGAGGGTTAGGCTGGATATCAGGAAGTATTTCTTCACTGAAGAGGGTGATCAGGCATTGGAAGGGGCTGCCCAGGGAGATGGTGGAGTCACCACCCCTGACGGTGATCAAGAAATGACTGAGTTTGGCATTTGATGCTGTGGTTTAGTCGACAAAGTCAAATGTTGGGCTAGATGATCTTGGTGGTCTTTTCCATGTTTCGGAGGAGGCTAGATGATCTTGGTGGTCTTTTCCATGTTTCGGAGGAGGATAGATGGAGGTCTTAATGATTCTATGTGTTATGCTAAGCTGATATCCTGGGGGGATTTCTTCACGCAAAAAAATCTGCAAGATGCAGCAGTGTAGTTGTGAATGGGTTTGTATTCCCTGCTGTGTTGTAAGAACACATTCGTGTGGGAATATGGATATAGGTTTGGATGCAAGTTTAAAAGGAAAAGTTGATGTCACTGCATTTTAGGAGATTAATATTTTACATAAACCAAATTGGCAGTTGCTGTGCATAGCTCACAAAGAACCAATAATGAGGCAAAAGTTAGCAGCCATTTCACAGGGATGAGTTTCTTTAGATCTATTGCTAAGGAAGTGCTGCAGATGAGTGTTTTGGTCTCTCTTTTGGGTCAATATTATTATCTAAGCAGGCAGGGCTGAAGCCGCCTGTTACTGCAGAAGTGGTGAGAATCTTTTGCTTGGCAAAGGGTGTTGGTCTGGGTGAATTTCTGCCCTCCCAAAGACTGTAGAATTGAACTAAGTCCCTCAGCCTCTCCCAGGCCAGCTCTAGTCTGGAAGCTGCGATGTACTAGCAAACTGTTGTGTTGTGAGACAGTAATAGCAGGAAAGGGATTTTAGATGCTAAGTAGCTGCTGTATAAGAAAATAATCTCACATCACTGAATTTCATATTAAATTTCTCTTGCAGCTTACTGCCATTCTCTTTGAGAAGGCCTTACACGCTCAACTGAATCTCACAAGAACTGTGATATAATTAGCAGCTTAGAAGCTTGTTTTCATTATTTCACTCATTTTGCTTTATCACTTCATTATCTCAGTAATTGTTCTCCACTTCATTTAAACTAATCAACTATTTGTTATGGTCATTCTTAGTTTAGTTCTCTGTTAGGAATCCCTTCATTCTTTAAGATATTGAATTGAGCTAAATGTCTGGAATGGCAAGAATGAAGGGCGAAGGAGAGTCGAGGCTGGTGAATATTCTTTGTGCTGCTCTTGGGCCTTTATGATCTGTAACTTCCACTGAAATTAGGTGCACTATGGAACTGAACAGCTACGAATGAATGACTGTGACAAGGGCAGAGAGTTAAAAGCCTTGTCAGCTCAGAGTGTAGGATGCTGTTGACTGTTAGGATACTTAGAATATAAATGTGAACACTGTCACACCCATTATCTTTAAAATAGAGTGGGTTGACTATTTTTTTACGAGTAGTATATTTTATCATTTTATGAGTAGTATCTTTTATCATTTATTTGGGAGTCCAACATTACTGTATGTACAATTTTTGAAAGTGAAAATACAGAGAGCTTCACAGAGTTCTCTACAAGCAAATTTCCGTAAATCAGTACATCCTCTGAGTATGACAAAACAGTTAAACTGTTGTTTCAAATTCTAGATCACACTGTTTTCATCACTCTCTAATCTCATATTCTCCTTTAAATTATAAATTGCCCAAGTGGCTTGGACTAAGCCAAGGGAACTTTTGGGATGTATTTAACATAGTTTTATTAGCTTTACTGGAGGCTCAGGGTATGATTTGGTGTGTTGGAGACATATCTGTATTCAGTGATGCCTCCCTCAGGATTCATTCTCTTTTAATGAACAGTGAGAGACAGTGGCAGTGTGTGATGTACGTTTTAGCATGGTTGATGAGTTTCTGCAGTTAAAAGGTATGTCATTGTTACTTACTCTGTGTTATTTACACTGCAAGCCTCTTGGAGGCCCCAGCCCCATTGCACTAGCAACGTAAAAGTACAGATAGTATCTGTATTTTTTAGCTGCTTTTCCTGAGAATTAGAGGCAAAAGTAAGATTTGAAAGAAGTGTGAGTCAGACTCCTTCCTCCCTCTCAGGTGGAGTTAACGTTCTGGGGCATGGCATTGACTGATACATGATTGATGGTGGTGTGTTTAGTTCAGGGATTCTCGGCATTCTAAGAATTGTAACATTAATGGGCTCTTTGCTGACTTTATCTTCATGATCCCATTTTGCTGTTTGGCAAAGGAAAGGGTAAGTAAATTCAATATTCATTAAATTCACTAAATCAAGCCTGAGGAAACAACACTACATGATGAAGGGACAGTCTCTAGAACAGGGTTGATTTGAGCTCTGCAATGCTGATTTTATTTAATAAGTTAAGATTTGAATGTTGTTATTATTGGAAGTTTGGTCTGTTTGATACAACATCTATGAGTAATGTACTTTTATGTAGCCAAAATCAGTCAGTTTAGTAAATTCTGAAGTGCATTTGTTAAGAAATTAAGAAGGGCTTTTTGTAACAAAAATGCTTTCCAAGGGCATACATGGTTTTATAAACATTCTGAGTTTTCCACTGCGCTGTCATATTGAGAGACACTGAAAGGCAAAGACCCATTAAACCATTTTAACTTGGTTTTAATGCCAAAATAAGCCATCTTCCTTAAACAAGCTGAATGTAATTCAGTGAAGAACAGATACCTCAGAAGAATATGAATGCATCACCATAGTGCTTTTTTAAAAGAAAAAAGTTAGTGGGGTGGAATAGCATTTTATGTACTTGACAGAGTAATCATGTCTATTTAAGCAGATGCATAGGTTTTGTCTACGGTGGTAGAATTTTTAGGTCTCTGTAAGTAATGATCCAAATTAATTAGTTGCTATGGCTCAGTGTTCCTCAATATAGATTATCTTCAACAACTGAAAAAAATGAACCCCATATAAGACAAGGTTTCACTAAAGCATTTTCTGATGTTTTTAGTTTTGTGTTGCTTCTTTTGATTGGCTCTAAGGCAAAATTTAGCTTGAAATGAATTATTTCTAAGTCATATAATATTGGAAAGAAAATTATATTGAATGTTGGAGCAAAACACCTTTATGGTGCTCTGCTTTACAGCATTGAAACCCACTAAGATTAGCAGCTATGAAAAATTGTTATTGAAGAGCTTGACTTGGTGACTATTATAAATTTTATGTAAAAACCTTTAAAACTGTTATGTATTTCTTGCTCTCAGTAGGTACAGAGAGGACTATATTCAAATGTTCATATAAACGGAGAGTCTTTCCACTACAGGTTCATGTGGGGAGAGATAAGACAGAATTGAGCTACAGGCTGTGGGACACGCCTGCAGAATGCCAGGGCAGCACAGAGAAGCTTGTCTCTGCCTTACCCTGGGGGAAGGAGATGCCACCCAGCAGAGCCCTGCGGAGAGGAGCCTGCCGGAGCCTGCCGGACAGGTGGGCAGCGCCTGATCACCCCCACATAAGGACGCTAAGAAAGTGTGCTGCTGACGTCACAATGTGTGATAGGTCGCTTAGTGAAAAATACCATATAAAGAAATACTGTGTCTTGAAGAAGTGTATAAAACCAGCTTGTTTCTCTCAATAAATGTCTCAGTATCCCTGCCGCTCTCAGTCTATGCCTTAGTCGTTACATCAGATTCAACCCAAAACTTTCTAAGATTAACCACACAGAAAATGTTAAAAGTGACTTAGCTACATCCTCTCTCATTTCAGTGGAGGCCTGCTGTGCCATGGAGACATAAAACCAACAACTGCTAAATTACTGTGGTGCTTTTAATGCATTCTGCATTTATTAATAGGAACTGCTATCATAAGGAGACACACTAAAACTCTACTTTTGCATGGATCTCTCCTTTTTTTAATATTTTCTGAACTTTACATTTAAAGCTTTACTATGTCAAATTTTCCTGTTGTGTTTTTAATAATATTCTAATAATTAATTGAAACTTATCTGAAACCTAATCTTTTCCTACTCTGCTGTAAGAATTAGCCTAATTTCTTTAACAGACCTAGTGTTCTCTTTGATTGTTCTACATATAACAAAATGGACTATTTGAAATTCTGGAACAAGTATATGAGGGTATACTTTAATGCTACAGATCTAAAAGACTCTTAGAAGCAGAGTTTAGAAAGTGACTCTTGTTGTGCCCAGCTAAATCTATCGTCTCTTTGGTAGAGTGTGACTTGCCATGCTCTGAACTGGAGTGAGAGAAAGACAAGCATCCAGTTAGTGTTAAAGCATCCTACCACGTGATGTGACTAACACCTGCTGTGTGGTTGTCCTTCTCTGCCTTTCCCTGAGGAAGGAAGAACAAGCACATTTGGGAAATGCAAGTGAGCAATTTAGAAGCGCATGCAGCAGCCATTCCTGCAGAACAGATGTATTGCAGCATCCTGTGGTAGGTGGAACTTTCCTAAGCCCTCGAAGATGCTTTCCTGGTCCAGCACAATCCTATAATTGAAGGGAGAGAGAGTGCACTCCTTTATCCAGGTGGGAATCCTCTCGCCTGATGGGTGATGGGGATATTTATTTTTGTGGAGATCTTAGAGAAAACAACTGTTCCATGAGCTTTCCTAGAGGTGTGAACTGAATTCTCCAGTAGCTGATTCCATTGCTATTGTGGCTGGTGCCAGATCTGGAAATCATAGCCTTGTTTTGTTAGGCTCAACTCTGTGTAGTATCTACTATTTCTTCTCGTTTGCTGTAGGTGAAAAGACGGATCATCCCTGCAATTTAAATAGCGTGTGTATCATCTTCTAAAAGACCAAAGAGAGAAAAAGGAAGAAAGAAAGAAATTAAAAACCAAAATAACCACCAAAAACTCACATGAAAAAGGCTGTAATTCTTATGCAGATACAGCTGCAGGAAGGTGACTACCCATGGGTCAGAGTGGAGTGAAAAGGTCAGGGATTGATTGATGCCTGTAACCTCAGTGGCTGTTATCTGTGCCTCTGTTCATTGATGAATTGCATAGAAGACAGGCTTTCTCAGTTGTTACTTTGAAGGTCTGTGGACTTCTTCTATAGTAACCCTGTTATCTTTATCCTTTCCTTATAGCCCCCAGTTCCCAGAGATGTGCAGTACTTACTCTATGTGCCTGTACTGTCTCATTTCACTGATAAACTGATATCCTTTCAAGGATAAAGTAGATTATTTCTTTGATAACATTTTTCTTGGAACACAGCAGGTATTTTCAGTACCTTCGAGATTTAAATTAATTGGTATAAATCTTTAACTATGACTCTTAAAATAGTTGTAACTTGCATGTCACAGCCAAAACCTCAATGCCAAAGGTTTATTGATGTTTGGTGTTACTTGCTTGCTTATCAAAAATGCAAGAAAGAAATTGGCATTTCTTATCTTTTCACTGTACACTTCCAGATAAGTGGGAACAGTTTTATCTTTGTTTCCTGTAACAAGGTATTGGATTCTGGCAAAACGGATAATTCTAGAAGCTTAAGCATCCCTTTCCAACAAACTTTTTTTTTGGTATAGCAGAGTTTTTGGTTTTTAAATCAAAGCAATGCCCACTTAAAAAAAAAAAAAAGAAAAAATTAAGTAAAACAGGTAGGAATGCAAGCTCATGTATACAGCCACATATATACACGTTTATATCAATGTACTTGAAGCCAACACTGGCTATAGTTAGTTCATTTGCATTCACTTGAATATGTCCTCAGACTTTTGGACTGTGAGTAATGAAATGTACCTGTGCCATGCAGAACACTGAGAGATTAATGCAGAAAGTGTCCTGATAATTTGCTTGTCCCACTGAACATTTTGGAGATGTCTCTTTCACTGTCAGGAATTGACTCCAGTACTCATAACCTCCCAGCTGGCATGTCAAAGACACACTCACCTGGCAGTTATGCTATTACACCACCAATACGACACACTCATTGTCCTACAAAAGCTCAGCCCTCATCTTCATTATCAACACTGTTATTTTTTCTTTAGTTAAGAGATTGATTCCCTTAATGTTGCAGAGTGGAAGAAATAAACTTCTTGCAGATCAATAGCATAGCATTCTTTCTTTCCTCAGAAAGTCCTGGAAAAAGCAGTTTTAAATTGCTCATCTTACTGACTTAATGGCTAAAGTAGAAAGTGCAGAAACGTCTGTTTTTATTTTTTACTTATTTATTTATTTTAATTGTCATCTGAATTTGGACTACCTACTTACCATTAAGCTGCCTTAAAATCCTCCATAAGCATCAGTTCGGCCGTTAAAGTCTTGCTGCTGTGATTTTTTTCGGTGTTGTGTTGACATTACATTCCAGTAGTTTAAAAAGCAGCATCAGAACACCCCAGGTTCATAGGTCAAATTAATTTGAAAGTTGGATGGAGCACTGGATGCTATTAATGGAAAATTGATCCTGAGAGATAAAGCTCATTACCTAGGAATGCATAACTGGAGTATTACCTCAGCATAGGTCCCTCTGTCCTCTACAGGAGTAAAGGTTACCAAACGCACAAGAATTTTTATTTATATATTTTTTCTAGGAGGACTTTTAGAGGAGATTGCAGTGGGCTTGTATGCAAGTTGTTCAATAATCCCTTCAGTATTTGAAGGAGGAAAAGAAAATCCATCCCGAATTTTCTCTAAGTATGAACTCACTGAAAAAACTCTGAAGTAAAGACTGAGTAAACAGCCAGTATGGGGCCTTACTGGTGTATAACTGCTAATCCTCTGGAGAGCAGATATCTTCTAGAAGAATTGGCATGATTTTAAGCAGAGGACATCACTTTGAAATCTCAGGGTAGCTACATAGTTCTGGGGTTTAAATTGTGTGAGCAAGTTGCTTTTCTGCTGTGCTTCTCTGTCAGCATTTCTGCTGGGTGTTATTTTGTGTATCTTAACCTCATCCCAGATGCAATTGAAAAGTCCTTTTGTGTTGGGCCTGTCACTCAGGAGATGTGTCATTGAATGCTATTACCTCTACAAGTGTCCAAGCAGAACCAGTGCCTAACTGGAGTTCCTTTGTCCGGAATGCTCAGACTAACAAAGGAGGAGCCATTACAGCCTATTACAAGTGAAAGGATCTTTCCCTGGTCTCAGTAAGTGGTGCAATTTAAGAAGACCAACAAAATGTTCTTAGTGCTGCCCTGTAGACTCTGGATGGATCCCCTGCTGTGCCCCTTTATTTAATCCTCATTTCAGCGAAGTTATTAACACCATTTCTGTCTCACCTCTGCCACAATCGTTTATCTCTGGTTTACTCGAAAACTTAAGCATCATCCTACCAAAAGAAGGGTCTCTGTGGAGTTATTTGATTTTAAATTTAAACTAACTTTTTAAAAAGGAGTCTTCTTTATAACTGGGAATTAAAACTTACTGATTCTGGTAGAAATAATAGCACCTCTAGTGGTATTATGAAAGTCTGGTATACATAGTGGTAATTCCCTGCTGTAAAATGATGTGCAGCAACCAGTGTACCTCTTGTCTCATTGACATAAAAATCAAGTTGATAAAATTCAAAAATAGAAGACAGGAATTGCAGTGAGCTGTTCAGCAGAGGTCCGGACTGCAAACAAGATGCCCTAGGCACTCATGAAAGATGTACACTCTGCCTCCTTTTGCCCAGTAGGGTCATGTCCGAATCCTTTCACCTTTAAATCACATTGCCTCTTGCTTCACTATTGCATCTTGCCCTTGTTTCTACTTTGTTGCTGCCTTAGAGACTTCTGTTGTTCCTGAGAGTAGAGAGGAATATTTATTACGAGAGATTTATTTGGAAAGGTCAGACTCTACATTACCTCAGCATTAGGTTCAGTCTGCAGAATAATGATTTCATTTAGAACGCTGCAGTTCTTCAGACTTATCGCTTATTTTAAAATATGGCTTTGAGGAATCAAGCATATGTCAAAGTGTGGTAAATAAGTGAATCTCTGGTCAGCTGAGCGCTACTGAAGCCCTAGAATCTTTAATATTTTTGTTCATTCATTTGTATTAAATCTTGATTTAATTAAAGAATCCTGCATACTTTTGATATTTTAAAAACAGAGCAGATCTCCCTGAAATAGTTTCTGCTCCAAATTAGAATTCAGGTGGCTTCACATTTCCTTTTTTATCAACAGAAAGAATTATAAACATACGATAGGCAGAAAATACTCATTTCTTATAACTATTGATGTTAATCATATACAAATGACACTAGCAAGCTTTGTTCATGTCTCTGTGTTTTGTGCTACAATTCGTTAGTGCTTCCCAATAAATTCAGTCATAGCTTCTTTTTCAGGACTTACACTATGACAGTAATAGAGCTGCTGTAAAAGTCCAGGTTTTGGAGCCAGTGCTTTCAATTTTGGTTTCATTGACAAGGCCCTCATTCTACTTGTTATAGGGCTTTATGCTTGCATGATTTAATAAAGTACCTGTTTGTATGTTTAACAATACAGCACATAGGAACTGTGGCTCTGTGTACTAATACCTGGAAATTCAGATATATGCCAGACACGGTATGAACACAGATCAAAAAGACTTCTCCTTTAAGTATTTGACAGGATACAACATTAGATGTACAGGGACATAAGAAACACTATTAGCTGGCTGCGTACTTATAAAACAAGTGACTTATGCATTGTTAAAACTTTTGTGGGTAACGTAGTATGGTTTAAAGAGCTGTTGAAGATGTATAATGGAATAATTTTGTGGATATTTATGGGATATCTTCCCTGTGTTAGAGCAGCTGGGGAGAAAGTGCTTTTTAAAAATGTAATGTCAGGAAAATTAATCCACAAACACCAGAGGTTTATGTCTGAAAAGGAGACAGAGGAGTCCTGTTTCTTTATTCGAATAAAGGGAGAGGCTATGGGGCATTCCCCTGGGGTCTCTCAAAGTGTTAGAGGATGCAGCCTCCTTTTTATCCTAAGTTCCCGGCTGCATTTCCCTCTCTCTTTCTCTGTTGGCTGAGGTACTTGAGAGGTACAGACTCCCCAAATCGCCTACTACAGACCTCCTTCTAATGTATACCCTTTTTCTTTTCCTATGGAATTTATGGTTCTTCCCATTGCTTCTTTCACCTCTCAGTATCTGTCTTTACCTATCAGCAGACCCACAGTTTGTTCATAAAGACAAATCTATCTCATTTCTTTTCAGTAACAAGCACATATAAGATACTGGTGTCATGGTCTAACCTTAGGTGGGGGTTGATCTACTCATACTCAGTAAGAGTCAAGCAAGATAAGGGGGTTAGAAGGACTTTGAACATGGATATGAGCAGCTCAGGTTTGAGGTAACAGGAAAAGGAGGAGGTGCCTAAAGAAACTGTTTTTCCTACACACCCTTAAGTTTGGAAAATTGTGTTTTCAACGCCTAGTATGAAAGTTAGCGTTATTACATACATATTTTGCATGTCCTGCAGAAAAGTTCTGCAAGTGTTTGGCGTGCTCTGGATGTGAGGTACTAGAAAGAGGCTGGATGTCTAAAGAACAGCCTGAGCCCCAAGAAGAGGATGGAAAAGGAATGCTGGGAAGATTGCAGATACTTTGTATTATGGGAGAGAGAAGAAGGGAAGATGTTAGGGGTGAATGAGGGTTTAAGGTCTCTCTCCTAGTTATTTAGGTAAGAGGAGAGGTCAGAGATGCAGCTCACTCTTTAGTTTGAGCAGGGGTAGATCTGGAGTATAGAGAAGAATGACAAGACATCATAGATAAAGCCTGGGTTGTGTTTGTGGAGGAAGCATTGGAGAGTATCGGGGACAGAAGAAGGGCAGAATGCTGAAAGACTCTTGCTAAATTTTGTAGAAAGGGTCAGGATATGGAAGATTAGAGGTGTGAAGAATAAATATCAGAAGAGTGGAATCAGAAAGCAGAAAGATGGGATTGGAAAGGGAACAATGCTTTGTGTATTCGATTTTACCCCTCTTTCTCCTTTTTTTATCTCTCTACTTATTTTACACACTGTTGTCAGCCCTTTTCCAGCATTTGCTTCTTGCTTAAAATTCTATCTGCTGCCTATTCTCTTCCTTCACACAAGACACATTGACTTCAGGTTTTTCCTTTTTCTCTGCATTTTTTTTTCACCCTGCATCCCTTCTTTAATACCTTCTTAGCCTGTATTTCTTCAACAGCAAATCCAAGTTCTTTTACTCATTTCAGACCTCTCCAGCATACTTGCTTCCTTTGTCTACCTGTGTGTATTTTACCGATACTTGACTTCCTTCTTGTTTGGCAATGTCTGTATTTGATTTAACATCTCAAAGGCTTCTTTCTTACTGTCTCATGAGCATGGAGAATCCTTCCAAGGCTGATGGATAACTTAATCTCTTCTTTTTCTATTGCTATTACACATAAGCAGCAGAGAAATTACCAACTGAAAATAGCCTTCTGCCTTCATTTTTGTAGCAATTATGGGATGCTGGAGATGGGATGACTGCTTCCATCCCAGCTCAGGATACTAAAACGAAAGCTAAATAATGGTTGTAGAACTATTCAAATTTCTGTATCAAAAACTTGCTTCTTCACTATTTTAAACGGCATAGTCTCATTTTTCTCTGTTCAAAGTGAATGCAAAATCAGAACATAAAGGAACTATTTAGGATTGAAGTTGATGGAAAAATTGGGTATGAAACTAAAAAAAAAAAGTTCAGATGCCCTTACCTTTAGCACTTAACAGAATCTGTCATTTTGTCAGTGGCTGAAGGAAACATTTTAATGAAAAAAAAATCAAGGAGATGCACATAGTATGTGAATGATAATTGAAAATTGCTTATTTTGAGACTGACCCTTGAAACCTTAATAACGACAGTACTGGGTTTTCTACTCCAGATGGGATTTTATATCTCTCCCACCACAGGGGTGTTTGCATCTCTGCTTTGCTTAAATCCTGCAATATGATTTACAGAGATTAAATAGACTTCAGCACACCTGCATTATTTACAGTATATCCTTAGATCAGTTTGCGCTTAGATCAAGTCTAACACAAAAAGTGACTTGCCAAAAGCAACGTAGAGATCAATGGCTTAGCTTAAAAGTAAAATTCGGGAAGCCTCATTGCGAGCTCCCCCTTTACCCACTAGACACACTACTTACTGCATAAATATGTGATCAAAAGATTGCTCTAATGTGTGTCTCTACTTAAAAAAAAACCAAAACCAAACCAAAACCAAAAAGAACCCTGAAAAAAAGATCAGTCTCCTTGGAACCATTTAATAACACCAGGGTGACAATTTTTTAATTGTAAGTCAAAATGAATGAGCGTGTTACTCGCCATCTGTGTCATATCTGTTTTCATTCCTGAAACATGACCTGTCACAAGTGAAATATTTAGTGGACAGTACAATGAAGTCACCATTTATTTATGGTGAACTCTGATCAAGGAGGAAAACTGTTGTCTAAACTGGCACTAAGATGAGCACGGAGCCTGAGCCTGGCAGTCTGTTTTGTGCTGCCACCTACCATTTAACCATGAAATGCCTGAGCACATCCTGGGTTTAGTGTCTCTATTCTCTTCTTTCCCTCTACATACAGTGTCTCTGTAAGCAAGAAAACCAACCTAGGATCCAAAACTAAGGGGCACATGTGCTTATGAACAATTTTCTATCAGAAAATTCAGTCAAGGTTCTTTTAATCAAAACATTAATCTCTCAGACACCTATCACAAAACTTAGAGCAAACCTGGCTGCCATTCCTTTTCTTCAGTCATTCTGAAAATTATTCTGAAAAGCTATCAGTGAAAGGTCATTGCAAAGAGAGGCGGCACAGATGCTGAGAAACTGTTCTAAACATGATGAACTTGATATTTTTTGTTGATCTCCCTCTGTGAGTTCAGTCCTTTGGGGAGGCAATGAAATAGATTTGGGTAATGCCAATCAATAAATTGAAAATCACTGTAAAATATAGGCCATACATACAATAATGAGAGTTATTCACTTGTACCCAAAGCCAGGTCTGAGTTTGTTTTTATTTAAGGGAACTGCAAGGCTGTAAGATGGCAATATTAAAAAGAAGAGTGCTGCATTCCTTCTTGTTTAGGTGATAGAGGTGTTGATTGTAGGTTGCAGGGAACTTATCCTAGACTATGTTAGCAACGAAGTCATTCAGATTCCAAGCTGCTGGTTTGCTGCTGAATGCAAACAGAAAAGACAGTGATATCAGCTCTCAATATTTTGAGGCCATTATTTGGGCTTTAATACAGTCAACACCTTCAAAAGGCTTTAAAACATTCATAACAGCTCAGGGCAGTGCGCCGTTCACTAGAATGTCTGCAACCATTTTTTAATATATTGACCTTCACAATTGCAAGGTCCAATGTAAGTGAGGATGGGATCTTTCCTCTCAGCTTCTTTTTCTCTTGTGCAGTTTTAGTTTTTCTTACATGAGGTGTGTTTCTCTCCTTCCTTTGCCATAATTTGTCATTTTAATATTATATGATTTTTTTCAATGGAGACTTTTCCAAATCTTTTTCTTTCCAAGCTAAAATTGTGTTGGCATAACAAAGTGATCTGTCAGTGACTTTATGCAGGATACATTTGCTATCATTGTTCCTGGACATGGTGTTAATTAGATTTCTCTGAAGCCTATTTTGCAGCAGATGTTTTAGGCTTACCCTCTACTATGCATCTAAGAGGTAAGAGACAAACCTTCCTAGGAACAGGGCTATTTGTTATATGATGGAGATGCAGTCTGTTGGCTTTTTAAGCATTTTACTTTTCAAAGATCAATGAAACACTGATATTTAGTTGCAACATCAAGCAATTCATCTCTATGCCTTAATAATATGGTGCAGTGATATTGTAGAGCTCTCACTATTTGATGGAATGGATAAAAATTAGAGTTTTTTTCCTTTATCCTGTATAGCAGTAAACATCTGCATGCCATAAAGTGTTGGTTACAGCCAAGAAATGTAATGTCTGGGGCACTCACTGCTGCTTACGTGAATATTTCAAGCTCACATGCTCCCAGGCTTTTGCACACTAATGTGAACCGTTTCCTCATGCTAGAGCCCTGTATTGAGGTTGGTGCAGTGCTGCCCTCGTTACTGTTCTCTTCCTCTCTCTAGTGAGATGCCAAACTCACCCAAGGAGTAGAATGTGCAAAAATAAATTAGGAGATGGTAAGGATGGAGGAAAAAAATTATACTGATGAGTATAAGTGAATTAAAAAAAACTAAGTAAGCAGGCTGCAATCAGGTCTTTGTTCCATGAGGCTCTGAGCAAGACCCTGGGTACCACCTTGCTTACAGACCTCTTTGAAGCTGTTTTGGCAGTACCAACAGCCTTTTTTTTTGCTGCTGAACAGGGACAGCAAGGAAGTCCATGCCAGAAAGCCACCTGTGTCTGACTGCAGATGGCCAGGGTGGCTTCTGGTCAGAGATCCTCAAGGCCACACTCTGTACTACTAAATAAACTCTTTTCTGCTTAATGAAATGGGGACCTTTGTGTGATCCTGACCATCAGCTGGCACAGGCTTGCTGTGCCTGCCCTATGTAGTGCTTGACCTGTTCCAGTTAGATCTGGGTGGGGGCATCACCCCTGGGATGATTTTCATCTAAACCTGCTGCCCTCTGCATTGCCTCCTTCTCTGTTCCTAATGGTTATGCTTCCAAAATTTGGATGATAATGATTGCTGTTCCCTCTCACATGGCCATACGTTACCATCTTCTTTACAAGCAATTAAAATCCTTTATTCCGGGCCTACATCATTTGTATAGTTCACTCCATGGTCATCCCCACTTTGTTCTGGGCAGTGCTGGGACTGGCTGGTTATTTTCGCCCCACACTCACTTGTTTGATTGCTGCAGTACAGAGCCCTGATGGCAAAAAAAACTAATGAAATAGGTGTTGCCTGGCAGTGCTGCTCCTGACAGCTCCAGAGGCCCCTGCTAACCCAAGTGGAAAGGGCAGAGAGGGTTGGTGGTGAGAGTCCTGCTGTCCTGCTGCACTAGAGGCTCAGCTGTTTCCTTTCATGTTTGGAAAACCAGTACTGGGAATGGTGCTGTGACAAATTCATAGGGTTAAGCACAGAGAGGACAGAGGGCAGCCCCCTTCTGGGAGAGAGTTGATTTATACCGCCAGACAAAATGTTGGGATTTTGTTCTTTAATATGTAAAAATATTGTTTGCTTAATATATAACAATAAGGTTATTTTGCCATTTTCTGCCTTTCTTTGTAAAGTGCCTGAGACAAAATGGTGGCTTTTTTCCCAGAGGAGTCAGTGATATTGTGAGTAATGTCTCAAAAGCACATCTTTTTGGTGCAGCATTTCTTGTTTATAACTTCTGTTTGCTGGAAGAGTGCAGAGAAAGAAAAGGAAAGGAATGGGGATCAGGGGGAAGAGAAAAGACAGCCATGAACACCGTTCTGTTTACACTTAACAATGTTGCAGAATGCCAGTCTTAACATATCGCTGTGGTATTCTGCTACTGCAGACATTTCTTCTTCTTTCATGATAATGAAAATGAAATACTATTTCACCTTGAAAGCTTTACTTCTGCAATGGTATTTCAATCACAGTGCATTTGTCCAGAAACCACCAAACCTTGAGATGAATAAAAGGTTTAACAGCTGCACATCGATAAGCTCTAGTGACCTATTTTCCTGTGCTCCTACCTACATTATATTGTGTGAGCAGGCTATACCAAGTATATGATTATTGCTACATTTATAATGTGGTCCACCCAAATAGTGGATTTAAGTGTATTTAAGAAAAAAAGCATTGTTTGGGGGAATCTTCAGAATAAACTTATTAAAAAAAAATCTACTGCCAATCAACTTGTAAGTCTACACAAACCATTTTAAATTAGCTCAAGAAATTTTTTTTTAATGGCTCACTCTCTCTTGGAAGAAGGGAAAAATTGGTAACTAGCTCTCACACCAAGCCCCTACAGCAGAATATGCAACTTGAGAAAGTATAGTATGTGGTATAATTTATTAGTGTACAGGTTGCCTAAAATATGTGCTAAATCCTCTGCATAACTTATTAGTGATATGAAGATTTTGAATTTTTTCCAAGTCCTGGCTTTTCTTTTGATTTGTTAAAATGTGAGGTGTGAAAGCAGATGTTACTGCTGTCATCTCCTACAGCGTAAAGGTACAGATACACTGTAAGGCTGGAATGCAAAGCCAAGCTTAGATGACAAAATCCCAGTACTAAAGCAGCTCCCTGTGTATGTCCCTTTGTAATCCACATGCTCCACGTGATCCACAGCTCCCTGTGTAATCACCATGAAACACATGGGTACTTCTGAAGCTTCTTAGCATATAAATACCAGGTTTATTACAGCATCAGCAGTGACATGTGTCTTTTCTCATCACTCGGTTCCTGCAAAAGTGTGGTCTCCATGAGATGCTATTTTGACTGATAGTAATTAAGCTAATGACTAAGCAGAAGCAAGTGAGGACAGACTTTTGGTGAGATTGGTTTCTGCCAAACACTTCAAACTTTGCACAGCTTTAAGCATCAGTCCATAGTCTTCAGTGAGACAACCATAAGCATCCATTGAGCATGGCACTGGCTCTGTATATATACAGGAGGAGGTGTAAGTTATTGATGGAGCTGGATCGGCCACAACCCAGGATTAGCTGTTCTGTTCTGCAAAGCTGTGCACTCATCACTGAGAAACCCGGAGTTATCCTTGACTGCCACAACTGGGCATGTGGAAAAGCCCTTCCTCTGACACTGAAAGAAAAAGGTAGGAACAGTCTTTGTCTGCAGGAGATGAAATGATTCCACTCAAAAGGGTTTAAATAAAGTTATACTAGAACTTGTAAAGAACTTTTCATTCTATGAAAAAGACAAAATCCTCATTTTGTTATTTTTTGTCAAGGGCCATAACAGTAATTTCTTCAGGAATCATCAGTCACTTCCTAATGGAGAGAAAGGTAGTTATGTAGTTCCCAGCTTCAATTAGTTAAGAAGTTTGCACAAAAGAAGCGCCAATACTATAGAGAGGTGCTATAGAAAATTCTTTAACTGCTGTTGAACTTCTTGTGACAGTTTGAAAGTGAGTTGCAACTTGCTCATATATCATCAGTGGGATGGATAAAGGGACTGACACAGCTTTGTAACCACTTCTGAATGCTCTTAAGGTTTGTGCTAAGAAACGTAACTTTGAACTTCAGGATGAAGTCCTAGGAAATAAGTGTATAGACTCAGCAGTGAATTCTAATCACAAGAGGTCAGTTGTATAGAGAGGTTTGTTCAGAAGTTTCACTTCTGATGATGACTCTCTTGTCTCAAAAGAACAATATAATGCAAATGCCTGATGGTCATGGTGCTTGGCACTTTATTATTTCAGTATGTTTATTTTTCACTTCTCACTGCTTTGCAAGTCAATGCAAACCTCATTTAAGATGTTATTGGGCATTATGTTAGTGAAAACAGGGGAATAATAAGAAGTAAACTGAAACCTTTGAGAACAAAAAAGCTCTGGAAAGCCTGGTGAGCATACAGTAAAGTCCAGATTAGTCCTGTCTGTGGTTCATGGGTGTTGTCATTGCCACAGACCACATTAAAAACTTGCCTCCTGAACCAGAGAAAACTTCTGAAAGATTAGGTGCCTTCTTGTCATGCAGTGGATGGTAAAGTTCTGACTCACCGTGCTCTTTCTCCAAGGGTAGTGATAACTGGGAGAAAATTCTTATCAGAATAGATACAATCTCATGTTTTAAAGTAGGTCAGTAAAAGAATCCTGTTCTTTATACTAAAAAAAATGTTGCTGATTCAGACCCATTGCCTAGCCTGGCATGTACTAGTACGTGCTGAAAAGATACGTAAGTATTCTGAGATGAAGAGACATTAAGTGAAGAGTTCATTCTATTATTTCCATGTATTCACTTTACACAGCCCCAAAACTATAAGACTGTTTCTGTGCAAGGAGTGAGGGATTGGTTTTGGAAGGGGATTACAGAGCTATCATATTCATGGTACATCTAGAGAGAACATTGCTGTAATGTAAAGTTGAGAATTGGAAGTCAATTACTGTTAAGAGAGACTTCGGGGTTGCCAGCAGGTGCCCTTCATTGAATGCTGTGCTGAGCACAGATGCTAAATGTGTTTAGTTTAAAAAAAAAAAGGATGTAAAAATAATACAAATTACTTGGGACCTCAAATTCTAGCAAGTTTCAAGGTGACTTTCATTCCTAAATCTCTTACCTATGATGAGAGATAGGTGCACTTTGGGGTTTCCTAAATGCAACAATGTGCATGTAAAACAGTTAGATTTCCTGGAAAAAAATGTGGGCTTTGTGCAGTGTTAAAAAATGATTCAAAACTCTTGACAAAAGAATAATAAAAGCCGCTGAGGGAACACTGGGATGATGATACCCTCGGAAGATGCTGCTTCACAGGTTTCTCAATACACAGTTTAAAATCAAGCCCCAGATAGCATGATAAGTATATTCCCTCATGTGATTCAGAATAAGCAGTTTTCATATTGATGGCTTTCTTGCTGTATTAGTGAAAAGAGGATTTGCTACTCTAATAGGGACATCACTTAAATTACACCAGAATTGCTAATGTAGAAGCGGTTGTTAATAAAGTAAAACTATTGCGTGCTCATGACATTCCCATTGTGTAAATAATGAATTTTGTATTGAGAACTATTTTTCACAAGAAGGGAGCCAACCTATTATTGTTGTAATAAGGTTATTTATATACTAGAACCTGTCTGGTGTATCAGAAAATGCCTCAGAGCTTCAGCAGGACAGTGGTGTCCAAATGACAGACAGAAGACTGGGAGGTCTATTGTGATTTGTGAATATGTTGCAGTCTGGAATTTCAGCTTCTTGATTGCTAGCTAAGCACCATAATATGAGAACAAAACTTCAGTTCTGGAGCTGCACATCTTAGAGGTCCGTATGATTTGAGTGGCTCTGTTCTTTAGCCATTACTTGAAAAATTCCTCACAGACAAATGTACCATTTGCTTGCATCTTTCCTTAGAAATGTTTTTGTCAATAATGAAAGAAATGAAAATGTGTTGTTCTAACTGGAAATTTTTATGTAGTTTACATATACACACATGCACGCATATCCTGCTGCAAGCAAACACACACAAAGAAGGTTAAACTGTTCCTTGAGAAAAGGGTAAGTTTGCACATAGGAAGTCTGAAAAATAAAGTACTACCATCTCACAAAGAAACGCCATCTTCTGTAGAAGCTATACTAAAAACACAAAGAATATAAACAGTAAGCATTAGGTAAGCTGACTGGTCTTTTAAAGAAGTACTTTCTCAATTATTGTAGTCCTTGATATTTTGTGAATGTTTCCTGAAATGGTATGTTTTTTGATTTTGGAGAGACCATTAAATATGAAATATCAAAAGTGACTTCTACAGAGAACCTCCTTTCAGGGAGGGCAACATACCAGTCCTTGGCAAAGTAAGTTGTCTTTCATGTTTTCTTCTGGAGCTCAGTTGGGAATTTTGTAAACCCAGATTCACTAGTCCCATGTAGTAGTATTGTATTTGGAGCTCAGCTTTGCATTCAGTAAGGTTCACATGAGTTTTTCAGTAAACATAATGGGTTCATGTTTTCTTAGAATGCTAGTGAGTGTCATTTCAAATGGGCAAAATAGGCAGCTAAAGTGCATGAAAAGTAACCTCTGTTATAAAGTAGTGTTTTGTCCGGTTTTAAGGACTATAGGAAGATGTTCTGTGCTGTGGATTTTATTCTGTCCTAACCCTTACACTGCATCTGTCGCTGTAGGATTTGGATCCTACCAGCAGTGCATAAGGCGACATGTGCTTGTTCTCCCATGTACAAAATTTATCCAGGGGAAAGCTTTATTTGGAAAGGGTGTGTGTGCATCTATTGGAGAAAATGAGGTCAAAACCCTCTCATCTTTACCTGAAGTAGGGTACACAGGTCCTTAGACCTCTGGGAATTATTTAATAGCTGTGAGCTGGATTCCCCACAGCTGGCTGGTACATGGTGTGTAGTGTGTCTGTGAAAGATCCACACAACTTCATCCAGCTACATTTTACTTGAGCCAAACAACCTATTAGTCTGAAGTGCCTCTTCTAGAAAAGAATGAAGCATTTAAAAAGTGAGTGTCTGTCATTTTCAGAGGAGATGGATTCTAATGGAGCACTCCACAGTGGAAACGAATGCATTCTAGTGAAAAAAGAACTCTTAATATTTCCTTATTAGCAAAAATAAATATTGGGGAAATCAGTAAGACTAAGCAGTGCAAGTAAGAGAGAAACTGAGTAACGTTACTGCAGAGCAGAGTTGATTTGGTAAACAAGGTACACATAGAAGTGTGAAAGCTTTGGTTTGGGTCAAGTGTACAGCTGTTTTACACGTACAGCTCAGGTATGTATCACAGGAGCTCACACTGACCTACTTATTAAAAATGCTAATGTTTTTAACTGATGATTAAATGTTAATGTTTGTTACTGATTAAATCAAATATTTATTGTACAATATCACACAGATCAGTTAATACATTTACCATCTCCTTTCCTCCTTGCAGCTCATTTATACAGAACAGACTGCTGCTTTTGTGATTTTTAGGACATCTGATGCATTCCTGGTAATAGAAGTTAATATTAATTTCCAAGTATAAATGTACTTTTGACTTTTAAGCTGGATCTTGTTTGCATCTTTTAATGTGTTATTCCAGTTTTCTGTAGTTTAGCTGTACTCATAACTGCTTTCTAAGAGGAAAAACAGATGAATTCTTGCCTCACTAAGCCCTGTGTTCCTGACCACTAGAAACTGAACATGCTTCAAAAAAGATGTATCTGATATGTCTCCTCACATTATTATTACGAAGTTTGCTTTTTGATTGCTTATTGCATTCTGTCCCTCTGCCTGTAGGTCAAGGTCTCCTTGGAGTACATGTGCTTTTTGAGCCAGGGTATTTCAGAGATCAATCTCCTGTCGGTTTCGGGGGGTGTTCTGGTGGGGTGCCAAGAACTTCAGAACTGACTCCAGCAGAAAGTCGCTCGGGAAGCCACTACACTCACCCACACGCACACACAAGCACCGGATAGCTTCTTCAACAAATCGACGGCAAAGAGGGAGGAACGGTCCTTGTGTGGAATTCCACGGCAAAGGTTTATTTCAGCCCTCCGCGTGAAGACGACCAGTGACAAAAGCCCTTGGGGGATGGAGGGGCCAAGGTTCTATCCGGGCCAGAAAGCACTGGGGACCAATGGTCTGAGCGCTGGGCATGGGACATAGGCGGGGCCTTGACAAATAAGGGAAAAAGGGGCAGGGAAATCAACGGGCTAGTCAGGGAAACAGAACCGGGTGCGTTGGCAGGTAGAAGAAAGCATCCTGGGAGGCCTCACCCTACTCTGAGAGATCTCTCGGGGTCTGTCCCTTTAGGGGACTCTCTCATTCCCTGATTGGGATATTCACTGGCTCCCACAATCTCCCTTTAATGATGGTCTTTCAGTTTCAGTTTGCTGTTCACACATGCAATACAATGAAGTTATTTGAGGGTTTAAAGATCTTCAGGAGAAACATGATCCTATAAAGGCTGTTAAAGTCTGAGTGACTATAAAGTCTGAGTGACTTGTCTTGAGATTGTGGGACTGCTCCCAATAGTGAGCAGGTCTACAGAGCTTGAAGCTCTCAGAACCACTGTCTAAATTATTTCCAAGTCTTTCGGAATTCCCTCAGTCGCCAGCCTCACTGAAATCACAGTGCCAAAGAAAAGGGAACTTAAGGTTGTTGGGATTAGATCTTGTTAGTATTCTAAGCTGGGCATATGAATGGACTGTAAGTCTGATTTCTCCTAAAGCAATGTGACTTAGGAATTCTCCAAGGTAGGCTGGAGAAGAAGGCAGCAGCACCTCTTTTTTTCTGTTTTTCATTGTAGTGTGCGTAGATGTCCATCAGAGGATGAAAGCTCTACCATGCCTGCTCCTTTGTTTTCTTTAAAATTCAATGAGATTTAGGTATGCTACGTGCATTTTTAAGTGTTGCAAATAATTTCTTGGTAGCTCAGCAATGAATGTGATTTCTATGTACTCTGTTACACTGTTTTTAAGATTATGGGTAAGAATTTTTTCCAATGTTACTATGTAACCTTAGAAGTTAATTACTTTCGATAGGTGGGTTATTTTTGCTTATCTTTGTTCAGCTGGGATTACATACAATTTGAATGTAGCACCATGGTAGGAGTCCACTTCAGATACAGTCAATTATATAAGTCTATCAGCAGCTATTTTATTATGGGAACAGCAGAGACAGAAGGCTTGTGTTCTGTGATGAATGTAGATTAGAAAGAGGTCACCCTGACATACATAATTAGTTTCAGAATTTTAAATTAGTAGGTAGTGTGCCCCCAAGGCATCCATACATTCAGGCTGAGGCTGCAGGATACCTGGTCCAGCTCCTGCCTGCCTTTGTCAGCAATGACATGGCTTAATGCACTGCTTGTATAATAGCATAAGATATTATGGCAGGGCTAAATCATTGTAAAAACAACATTTGCATAATACTTTGGTCATACTACATGTATTTCCCTTTGGCAACATTTGCACTGTTAAATTATTATGCAGATTTCTAGGAGATGGTTGGCTCAGCCTGGTATGTCTTCAGGTGCTTTATGAGAGCTAAGCAGATGCTTAAGCAAGTTTCTGCAAACAGTTCGTTGAGAGAATCTAGAGGTGTATGAAACTGTGGGCCTGGCCTGTTACGTGAACAGCTCTGACTTCAAGTGACTGACCTGAGGGTGAATGAAAGGCAGTACCTGCCAACAACTGAATTGCAGTATATAATTAAGGCTTCTACCCCAAATGAACAAACCAAACGTGAAAATTCCATTTCTGAGGAACTTGACTGGTAGCTCCATCTCTCACAATGGATAAATCTTCTAGGGTTCCTGTCTGCAACTGGCAAGAGCTGGTTATAGGCAGGATCCCACATACTTTTTCTTTCTGGTTTATAGGCTTAGGTATGATACCTAAATTTCTTGAGTTTTGAGGTGCTTTGAGTTTCAGTTTGGGTTACAAATTAATCTTAGATGTTCCAGAAGATAAAAATTCTGAGTAGCACATGAAATCTACTAGCACGTGGCAGTTTTAAATTAATTTAACAGAGGTTATTTTTCAGTTTATTCAGGAATCAAACTGGGAAAAAATTTAAGTAATTCAGTATTTCTCAAAAATGGAGACAATGTGGGCATGCACTTCAAAGGATTGAAACTACTGAATTGTAATGATACTAGAGAAAGGAAACTAGGAAAGGATTTTCAATTGTATTGGTTTTCTGTATTTCTGTTGATGTTTGTAATCAAATGCTTCCTAATCGTTATGAAAAATGTCTCAAGCAGATACCTTTCTACTCCACAGCAAGCTTTAGTTGAGATGAAAAATATAAGTAGCTTATTAATTGTATATATTTAGATATTTTTAAGAAGTGTTTAGGTCTTACATGAGTGATATAATTCTAATATAGAAAAAGTCTAGAAATATGCAGGTGACGACAATTGCTTAGTGTTAATTTGCTGTCTTTTTGTGAAATTATTTGTCAGCCAGTGGCTCTTATAGTGCCATTGGTAGTTAGGGTCAGTTCAATGGAATGTGACAGACACATCCACAACTACTAAACTTTTTTTTTTTAAGGCATAATGCTGTTGAAATAATGTCACAAAGCAATGGTTTCCTGCAGACACTGAAATGCTGTAGTAAAACCAATTATTTATTTTACAATTATCTCTTTTATGGAAAATAAATACTGGAGGAATCCCGAAATGTTTATTTTGAAGGTAGAAGACATTGATCCTGTGACAGCCCTCTATTATGATGTATTTACTTCCATTATTATGGCAAATGATTGATGGATTGCAAACTGAATCATTTTGTCTTATGGGAACTGATGCAGTTAAGTGATTTTCACACAGTAGTGGTTTTGTTGAATTCCTGTCTGTCCTTCCCTGTGGTGGGTTCAGATTACCTTTCTTGTTTACAGAATGTATGAAAAAGTACTTGATTTCCTGTCTATCTGTGACTATTTCTCTGAATGTTTCCCAGAGCTGTTTTTACATTCTCCATCTCTTCTCTGTGCTGTCCCATACTTTGGCAGTGAGTGGAGTGCAAATGCTCCTCTTTAGCTCCTCTTTTGTTAAGACACCTTTCTTTGAAATTCTACTTCTAAATATTTCTACCTACTGGCAGTGCTATTGTAAAGGGCTCCCAGAGAAAAATATGTTTCGTCCCTAGTGGCTATTCAATTCCATGGATGAGAGCGTGTTAAAGGACCATAGAAAAGAATGGACAAACAAGGAAAGATATTTATTCATACTCCATATTAGGAAAACACAGGGAATCTGTAATCGACACAGGCAGAAGCACCTGGAAAACATTTCTATAAAAGTGACTAGACCTGCAGAAACATTTATATTAGTTTCAATTTATGCTGTTTGAAAAGATGAATAATAGCAGAACTCTGAAGACATTGCCATGAATTCAGAGAAATATTTCTGTAATCTTCTTCTGAAGATAATTTTTGAAAAGTTCTGTTATATGCTTTATAAACAGCACTATTTTTCTTCACCACAAAGAAGAAAGAATATGTAGAGACAACTAAGGCACTTTTTCCGAAGTGGGTTAGAATGAGGAGCTGAAATATAAAATTTATTTCACACTTTGACAAATTGAAACTGCCATGATTTTTCTTTTATGTACTTTAAAAAAAATGTGTGACAGGAAAATTTGTTATAAAATTATAAAAAACCTGTGAAATGTAATGGTCCTTATTAATAAATCACTGATATTGTAGTAGTAGGAGAAAAGGCTGCACTTCTCAGCATCACTGCTGTAGGTATGTATTTTTAATTTCAGTCACAATTTCCTGCTGTTCTGAACATGCCGTATAATCTGCAGGGATCTGGGGAATTAATTAGGTACATTTCATTTCTCCTCTAACTAATCCCCTCAATTCTCTTCGTTTAAGGAGCTGAACACACCAATGGCTGATAAGCCACAAGGGCCTTATTTACTTTACAGAAGGTTCTGCAAATCCCAGCAATACATTGGCCTGTGCTTAAATTTTCTCCATTTAGTCCTTGGGATAGTGGCATTTGAATGTGACTCTTCAAATCAAAAGCATTATTGCACTTGGAAAAAGCAAATGAGGGTAGATTAATGAGAATAAAACCATAACAGTTGAACAATAAACCTTTTATATAGCCTCAGAAAGGATACAAAACAAAATCTGTGATAAGCTGAATCAACTGTGTCTACTTCAATTCAAAAGATTCAAATGAAGTATCCTCATATTTTCTGAATGTGTTTACAGTTGATTAAACTGACTTCGTTTCAGTCTGGTTTTAAACTGCTCTTTAGTTTCAGATTATCTTTTATTATCAGAGAATTGAAAAAATGATTCATCTGAATGATATTACTGCTGATGCTGAGCCTGTGTCATAGCAAACACAGCTCGCTTTTCAGCACGCTAAAGATTGTGAGCAGCAGGCTCACATTCAGCTCTGCCTGGGGAGCTCGTGAGACCAGGGAAGGAAGAGGGAGGTATTTGTGAATGGGCACTAAAGGGAGGCAGGGGCTCATAGTCATTTTGTCAGACTCACCTGGGGCAGTTGCTTCATGGCTGTAAACTGGAACTATTTGATTTGGGGAAGGGTGAGCTGGCTGAATAATCCCATTGATTTTGTTGACTGTTGAATTGCTGTGTTATATTTTAATCATTTCAGGACAGAGATTATTGAGGAACTATGGTATAGAACCTGTAAATCCCTTCTGAGGTTTTCTGGGTCTTTTAATGTCTGTTTTTGTAGTTTTGAAAGGCTATGAAAGAAAGACTACAGATAGAATATTTTCTTCTGTTGCCCATTACTGATGATAAGAACAAGCATGCAGTGCATCCTAACTTTTTTTGAGTGTTCCACAGTGGTAGGGTGACTACAGAATACTATTGAATGAGGCCAGTCCTTGCCAGTACAGTCCCTCAACTCTTACTGTCACTGGCCCTGTATCCAGTTCAGGTCAACATAGTTGTCTGTTATGTCATTTTATTTATTTGTTTCATCTTACATCTGTTGTGTCATTTATTTCTTTACCACTGGAAATAAACATTGACTTAGATGCGCACATGGTTGAATGAGGAGAGTGAGAATAAAATCTCCAAAATACTTTCCTTGGAAGACTCCTTGCAACAGAGAAAACTACATTCGTAGTAATTCCTCTAGGCCATTTCTTCAAAAGATTTTATCACTATAACTGTGAAATGCTAGGATATTCTTTAACAGCTCTGAAGCATTAATATATTCACTTTCATCCTAAGAGTGAAACACGACAATATTTTAGCAGTGAAGTCTTCACATGAGGTTGTTATAGGAGACATAACTTAAAAAGAAAGATTTGTAAGCAGCTGTTTCCCTTTTCATAATTTCTGACATTACCTATCCAGAGTAGTTTGCCTTATAAATGTGCAATACTTGCAGTGTTTATGATGGTTCTGAAAGTTGTATGAAGCTCCTTTGTCAAAGTTTGGCTCTCATTCTTAAGACAATTGGCTGGTTCTCCACAAATGAACCAAAAAGCCTGCATAGCATCTCTTCTCTATATTGATCTTTCCATAGAGCTCAGAGGAGCATCTTCATCCTGTGTCTCATTAATGTGGCAAACACTTAGACACTTATCTAGAGAGAGTAATGATGTCATCTGATGTGCTGTAAAACCTCCGTTCGATATTCCACATTTGGAATAATAACTTCTCATTGCCTTCTCTTACCTCGAGTAAGATTGGAGCTAATTATGCTTTGCTAATTTCCTTTGTTTTATTAGTTAAATAGAATAGTTCAAGTGTACAATCTTCTTTGTTAGTGCTAAGCTATGCTATGCTATTAGGCAACTGTAAAAGTGCTGAGATTTAGAGAGATCAGATAGCATTCAGTAGGCTAAGATCCAAAAAAATCTGCTATTTTATGGTGCTTTCAGTGATATTCTGTAAAGTTCACTTTAATTCGAGTAAGCAGCCAGAAATCTTTGAAAAAGTCCACTGCTGTGCTGGAAAAACTGGAGTATTTCCAGGTCTGCAGCAAACTACACAACACGTAATAGTTGGGACCCTTCTGAGCATCATAGAACACTGCTTGTTCTGTAATCCAGGGCTGGCAACTGCCTTTAAAAGTCTCTGCTCATGGCTCCAATTTAAGTGCTGTAGCTCAAAACCAGGAGCACACATTTTATACAAGCAGGCAAATGTATGCAAGACACCAGTGGGAGGCTGTGGTGGCAGCATGTGCACAGACATGTTAAGGGGTAACCCCTTACCTTTTCCTAATGGAATTTCGTCACCAAGCTACCTAAATCTTCAGTGAAAATTCTAGTCTTAATTTGTCCTCTTCTACCAAGATATTACATTACACAGTAATATAGGCAGCTCTGAATAAGGGATTTTTCCCCCCACATTGTAACCAAGAACCATTGTTATCATGTCAGAAGGTGTCTGACACAAGAACAATGGAAAGAAAAGAAACTGCCAAGAGTATTGTGACCATATTGATTACATGGAGCTTATCTTCCCTTTGTATTCTCTCCTGTCTAAAATAATGCTATTCTTTTTCCTATGGGTTGAGAAACCCAATATGAAAAAAATTCCTCTTTTTAGCTGTAATAATTTAGTGCTCTGAGGTAAAACACATGCTTCTTGAATGTTATTCTCATTTAATGCCATAATCAAAAAAACACTTTCAGAAAAATAATCTATTTAATTTCACTGGCATTGGATGAAGTTTTATTTTTCAGATGAAAGTGTAGATGCCTGGGAGAATACCTTCACATCACTGATGTTTGTTTACTTAACTGTCAAAACAGGCTTTTTATATGAAGGACTGGTATTAATGATGTTATTTATACTGCTGCTCAAAATTTTCAGTTCTAGTATTGGTAAAATGAATGCTATTTAGAAATGTTTCTCTAGCAGTAAATCTACTTGCATAGAAAATTCAACCAACTCTTCTTCCTTCCTGAACTTCATAATGAAAAACAATTTAAAAGCCCCAAACCCTGAGTACTCCCTCACCCCCATCAGTGTCAGTAATTTACCATTTCAAGATTTCAGTCTTCACACCAAGATCTGATAATTGTTGGCTTGGGTTTAGGCTGAGAAATTGGGCTTTATAACTCAGAACTGGGTGGCTAAGAACTCCGAACTGAGACCTGGCTTTCTAAATTGCAAGACTTATCCATGTTATTTAAAATAAAGTTTGAATGGAACATCATCTGAGTTGTTTAAAATTACACTTTGGAATTTCTCTTCAGCAGTAATTTTTGATGCTTCATGTCCAATCAGGGAAAGTGTTTTGGACTTTACAACTTTCGAGTGAGAATTCTGATACTTCGAAAAATTGAAAAAAACACTTAATTTACAAACTGGTGCGATAAACCCACATGTTCTCATGGGGTTAAAACCACTCTGTGTTCTCAGTAGCTTCAGCCCTGCCGGGAGATGCATTCTGTAAATGTTCATAACTTTCAAATCAGACTAAAACTCAAAATTCAGTGTAAATAAATTAATTCAGCAATCAAGGTGTCACTTATGGGATTGTTATAACTAAGAAATTAAGCCTGCTTAGCCCTGATACAGGAAGGTGAGCTTTGAGGGTCATGAAAAGACTCCTTCATGTCTCCTTATCCAGTTTTGTACTCTTTGTACAAAACTTCTGTAGTACCAGAAGCAAGTTGTATCTCTGTCAGTAACCCTCTTTGCCCAAATACACCTCTGTAGTGCTTCTATGATTGATTCTTTAGTGCTCAACCACAACATCTTTATTCAGATTTTGCATATTTTCATTTTCTCATCTTGAAGTTTCAATAATGCACATTTATATACTTCCTGTTTTAAAATCCCAAATATGAACAACACAATTATGAAGCATAATTTAAAGAATTGTATGGATCATTAAATCCTCTAGAGATGTCTGACATTTTCTAGCTGAAACATGAGACACTTAAAATATCCAATAAATTTAATTCTTCCATCTTGTAGTAGAGGTAGCAATCTCATCATGAAGCATTTCCTAAAGATCAATAAACAAATGAAGTTAATGGTGCTGGGCTGTATTTTGGGACATCAGCTCCTCCCAAGAGGTCATTAATTCCCAGGGAGCCTCCTGCCTGAGTTGTCATTGCTTAATTAGACCAGTAGGATATTGCATGTTGATTGCAGTATTACAAAACGGAGAAGATGATCAAATGCCTACAAGGATCAGCAGTGTAAGAGTAAGATGATTGCAATATCTGTAATGGTTTTGACCAGAGCAGCCCTGAAATCCTGTTATGCTCCTATGGGAACCTATATTCCTTGAGTGAAGCATGAAGCACACAGTCTGACCAAAGCAAGGAATACCAAAGCAAGAAAAGTCAATGGATTTCTGCATGAATCGATCTGAATTAAAATGTGTATTTGATTCCAAGCCTAACATAATGTAATGATCTTTTGAGATGCTATTATAATTCCATCCAGTGACATTTTATCATGTTTATGTCCTGCATAATCAGAAGTGATTGCAGATGTATCTTAAAATCTCAAAAACCTCACAGGTGAGGCTACAGAATTTCTTTCAAGGGAGTGTCACCTGCATCAAACAAGTAGAAAATTGGGAATTAAAGCCAGAAATTCTTTATTTTTTTTAATAGATAACTAAGCAAGGAAATGCTTCCTTTTCACTGATGCATGAAACTTTTTGTGAGCAAGCCATATAAATTTTATTGCCTCTAATTTTCATACAGTTGCATAAAATAGGCAGTAGTTC
The DNA here is from genome assembly GCA_013397725.1 of Rhagologus leucostigma. Classification (NCBI taxonomy): domain Eukaryota; kingdom Metazoa; phylum Chordata; class Aves; order Passeriformes; genus Rhagologus; species Rhagologus leucostigma. The sequence continues at coordinate 105,532 of VZTD01001255.1, read as the reverse complement.
AGTCTTTCATTTTATTGGAACCTGCCTAGACATGCTTTTTCCTCACTAAGTCTGTTATTTTTTAGAGAATGGCTGCTCTAACTGTAGTGATGAAACCACTGAAAGACAATAACAAACTCTTGGTTACTTCAGGGCTGAACCAGTGTGTGTGGAATGGAACTGGAGGGTGAAAGGTGGCCAATGCAGAAGCCGGTGTGCTCAGCAAGATGTTGCTTTAAGTGAATAAATCTTCAGCTCAGCTGCAGTCAGGAAGAATCATAGGTAGTGTAGGTAGAGGCAGTTGCTGGCAAAAGGGTAATGCATGTACATGTAAACTATTAATCAAGTTGCACAAACCCAGGGGTCTTTGTAAACACTCGGAAAAGCAGGCTGGGAAGACTGTGATCACATCTTTGCTTCAAAAGACAAGAACCATTTTGGTTGCATCTTAATTTTTTTTAATTGAAAATCAGTACTTATGGCCTTTATTGTTGAAAAGCTCTCTAGGATCTGTCTCTGAATCAGAAAAGATTGTCTTGTTTTTCTAGTTCAACTTGTAGCTTATTCTAGCTTCACTATACCTTTTCAGATTTGTAGAATTTTTCTTTAGGTAAGCCACAGTATTTTGAATTTTGTCTTAATGTACCAAGAGATGGTGCTTAATGCCTTCATAGTAGAATTCTGAGAATAAGTAAAACTCTTTGGGCAGAGCTAGTACCTTGCCAAATTAAGTTAAAGTTTAGACCCCAAAAATTCTTTCTTATGAAGAATCTTACTCCCTGCTTTCTTACCAAGAATTTTTTTTTCCTTAGCCCTGAATGTTATACTTTCTTTATTTTCTTTAAAAATAAGATATATCATTAAGGCAGACATCATGTCAGATTGAAGTTTATCCAGTTTCTTTTTAATCTTAATTTTTTTTCTTAATTTGAAAGTGACTTCTGCCACCTAATTTGATGTGTTCAAACATAAATTTGTTTTAAAAAAATTACCATCTGTGTTTGCATCTCTTCTGGTAAAATATCTTGCCCAGATCTACTTCATATTATGATTCGTTTAACAGTATTTAATCTCTATTCTTTAGTTTGACCATCTGCTAATTTTGGACAGCCTTTCATATGTATCTCACAAAGGTATTGTGAAGCCTGTTTCATCCAGATTTTACAGCCAGTCCTTGGGGCAAAATAATCAGAATCTACCGAGTACACGGAACAAATATTAGAAATGTTTTTGCTCTTTAATGTTGTAAGATGTTATTTACATACAGATCAGTACAGCACAGAATATCAGAGCGGTCTGTTCTGCATATCCAGTTTGGGAAAAAGGGCTTTTTTCCAAAAAAGAAAGAGTTATAATATAAGTTTTGTGAACTTATTTCCACAGTTTGGCAGTGGTTGGTTGGTTGGGTTTTTTCCATGGAAGGTTTCTCTTTCATTAATTTGACATCTTGTTTTCCTATTTCTTTAATTTGGTAACCTGTTTAACTGTGGACTACCCTTTAAGGTGGCTCATATTCTTCAGGGTCTGGACAATCTGTCCAAGTGCTTAGCCATTCTCATTATGATTTTTTTCCCAATACTCAGTTGGAGTTTTCCTTCCTCCTTGCATATTTTGCTGTGCACCTGCAGGTGCTTCTTTTCTGTAAGCTAAATGAATGTGGCTCCCTCACATACACATCTTATTTGTCTTCTTCTTGAACTCAGTTTCTCAGTTGGGTCTGGGGACCCAAAATGGGACAAAGTTCTCCAAGTGTGTCCTTCTTAGTGTTCAGAAAAGGGGAACAGGCACTTCCTTCAACTCTCATAAATTAATTATTGAAGAAGATTGTGGGTTTGGAGCTGCTTTTTTCTTTTTTTTGTACTATATTATTTAACCTAGTGGTTTTTATCATAGATTCTAATAACTATAAAACAAACATACAGACACAAGCAATTACACTTAAGCAATATACTGACTTCCTGGGAAAAATACAATGTAATTACGCAAATACAGTGAAGGATACCAGGGGTTTTTTTCTCCTTATCAATACAGAAATTTCATTGTCTGTCATCTAGAATTGGCCTTCCTCAGACTGAAAAATAGAGAAGGAGGATAATGAGAGAAATAAGAAACTTCTTAAATTTATTTCAAGTCATACATTTCTCATTTTGATGGAAAACATTTTTCTCAAATGAATGGGTTTTTATTGATTTCCCTGTAAATAGTGTACTTGAATTACCCTTCCCCCAATAACATATTGGAAAAATCTTACAATTTATTCAATATCTCAGTAGATCTGCAAACTCCATGTTCTGCTTAGACTAACAGCATTGAGTGTAGCCCATCCACTCTATGTTTCAGGCACTGATTTTTTTTGAAGCAAACAATATTCTGAATTTGATTTGCATTTAGGAGGTAGCTCCTATCTTCACAGTGATGCTTGCAATTGCTGTACTTAAGTTAATTCTGACTTTGTTTTTTTTGTCAAACTGTTGCACTTAGAGCTGATTGATGGAGTTCTTTGACACCGTGTATCAGTAAGTCTAAAGTATGTAAAATTTGAGAAAGGATGGATGTGGTGTAGCATTTCACAGTTACATCTGTTAGATTAAACCTTACCAACTACTGAAAGTAATAATTACATCAAAATTCCCTGTGTTCTTAAATCTTTCTGTGATTGTGATCTATGTATCATCTTATCTCTTCACTCCAAATATGACAATGAGAGACAAAACACAGTACTACATGGATCCTTGTTTAGATTCCACCCAGTGACCTTACCAGTGTTCCAATGTATAAATACTTGAAGTACAGTATTTTTTCTTCAAATGACTAGTGCAGTAATTTTCAAATTAGTCTCTGACTCTGTGTTGGCCTTCAGGTTAATTCATTTTTTCTTATGACAATATTAATCTTTTTTCTCCAGTGGCTCATTTTTCACATTTTCAGTACTGATAGAAGACTGCAGTATGTTAAAAATCAAGACACTTCAAATTATGCCTACTAGATTGTATAATACTTGATAGCACGACACAAATTTCATTTACATGCCTTACACAATTATTCAGTAGGGGATAGGGTTAAATTGTTAATTCAGGGGAGGTAACATCTCAGCTGGAGTTGCACATCTTTAGAGCTATGCTTTTACATGCCAGCTGAAAAGCTAGATCTGCAAATGTGGCTTGGTTTTCTGATTTCCCAGTGACTTGTTTTATGATCTTTATCATGGCACTTCTGCCTCATCTCTCCATTAATTTATTCCAGAATGTTGCTTTTCTGATGTGTTTATATGTAAAGAACAGAATGGTTGAGGTGCTTCAGTAGAATCTGGAGGAAAGAAGGAAATAAGCAGTTATTCGCACTTCTATGATCTGAAGCTTAATTTATTAGCACACATAAAATAACGCAAAGGCTCTACATATAAAAGGGCATGCGTGCATTAAAGAGGTATCTCTAGAGCCAAGCTGTTATCTTCATTTCTTACCCTTACAGTATTAAATATCTTAGAAAGTTAAATGTAGTGATGAAACGAAGAAAAATATTACACCCAAAATAATTTACTTAAGTGAATATTTGGTGGTCTTGTAATGGAGGATCAAGGGTGCAGAGCTTTACTTGCCTGATAGACCCAGTGATTTAATTAGACCTCTAAGGAAACAAAATATTGCTCGAAATAAAGTCAGGTGGTATGGTAACCCTAGGCCCCGGGCACCTATTGTTATGTTCTCATAGTGCTAATTTAAATTTCTGTAGAACATATCTCCAACCTCCTTTTTAAACATTTGCGAGTTTCACTCCATTTGTATTAAAAAAAAAAATATCATCAGGGTTTGAAATCAAATATCTGGCTTGAAATGTTTGGTTTCTCTTCTCAGTGCACTTGGTGAAGCCGGATGACTGTGTCTCACCAAGAAAATGAATTTATGCCCACACTCTGCTGTTCTCCAGCTGGTTGGAATAGCCTTCCATAATTTCTAGGTAGCTGAATGTACAATACAGACTAGTTAAATTTTTAATGCTTAGTCACCTGAAAGAGAAGCATGGAGAAATGCTGCCATTAGTTTCTTAACAACAGGTTAAAGGAATGATGATTGTTCTAATCACATTCAAATGGAATAAGTTTAAAAAAACACCAGAACAAAATTAAAAAAACAAATCCCAGGTATTGTAGAACTTTGCAGCCAGAATTGATTCTAATAATAGGAAAAAAAAGTGAAAATACGTATTGTGTGTGGATTTGGTTCATCCATTTCCAGCTGCAAGCTCCCTGTAGGTATTCCCCAAGAGTGTGTGTGTATCTCAAATGGCATGTTAAAACTGACCTCATAAAAAAAATGAAGAGATTGGTATTGAATATTCAGAATCATAATTGAGTATTCAATTCTGCTTTCCTTTTAATATTTATTGTTACTGCATAAATCTTGTTCTATTTCTTTTTATTAGTGTAATGCTTTCCACATATCCATTTCCATTAAAACCACATTCAGAGCTATTCAGAGCTAACAATCCACTGATTGTTATTATTCAGTACTGTATCAATTAATGGAGCCAACATGCAAAGAAGAGGGTGTAGATCAATTCGACATGTGAGACACTGGCCTTGTGGACTGATTTTCTTATTCCCTAAAGTCTTCACAAAGAAGTGATTTCTGATCATAAGGGGGAGGGTTGAGAAAGAGAAAATAAATATTTAGCAGAAAACTTCAGCTTCAGAAAAGGCACAAATCCACATGTCCTGTATCCTAATGGAATTGAATCAGATTAGTTTGATCCATTTTGATTTTTGCTGGTTTATTTTTAAGGTAATGTAAGAAATTCACTATTTAGTTTGTTTCCGAATTATCAAATGATTTCCTTTTGTTGTGCAGAAAGCTGGGTTCTAGTTCTGGCCACACACCTAGCTCAGCATTTTACATTTCATAACTATTTTTTTCTGTATCTTCCACATGGAGGTGAGAGGGCAGAGACTTTTTTGTTGAGTTGCTTTGGCAGATTTCAGACTCCTGGCAAATCATCATCCAAAATACGCAAAGTATTTTGATGGAATAAATAAGTACCTGTTATAGCATACCCAACATATGGAGAAAACAATAAAAATCCCTCCTGCTTATACCTGTTCTCCTATAAAACAAGAATAACTGAAATGAATCTACTGGAATTCCGTCAGTGCAAGGAGGAGGGGAAGCAGCTCATATGAGCTGTCAGTGCCTGTCAATGTTATAATCAAATGCTGGATACGTTCTGGCTGTGTTAACTTCGGAGGGATGCAAGTCAGTGCAGCTTCAGTCAGCTGACTTTATTTACAACAGAAATCTACAAAAAAACAACGTTTCTCCTCATTTTCTGTTTGGGGTTTCTGTCCTTCGCCAGAAGAGTAATTTTCTCTCTATTAAGACCATGTGTCTAAGTTTTTTGTTGTGTCGTTTTTGTGATTTTCTACTGTTATCATTCAGCATTCTTTTCATTAATTATTTTGCCTTTATCATGTTTTCTTTTTCTGTTGAAACATCATTTCCCTTCATTTTAGGAGAAGGAATTAATTTTTTCCCACTTAGTTTGTTACAAGTCCTAAGGCTTCAGATTTTATAAGGTAACAAAGTACCTTCTCCAAAATACTGACTGTTTTAATTAAAACTGCCAGGTGCAGGTGAAGGAGTACTGTTAGGGTTCAATTGATTTCATCTTGGATGGTCCACAGACATGAATACCTGTAATCTCTCACAAACAAATTCATGTGCATGCAGCCAACTTGTCAGTCATGTAGGGAATGAACTGAGTATAATAAAGAAAACATGTTATTTAGCATTTTATGTTATTTCACATTTTACTTAATATCCATGCATAAGATGTAATTTCTGCTAACAAAAGAAAGCCATTCCTGTTAAATAAAGAACTATTTTCCACATGTAGAATCTAGTTCTTTACTAATGTGGTTCTTTTCTACTGGCAAATACTTGTGTGTATAGATGAAGTTAGAACAAATATTCTATTTCCAAGACTTCATTCTGAGCAAGAATTGCCTTGGTAATACAGGCTCAGTGCAAGACTGAAAGGTAGAAAAGCTCAGAAGGTAATAAGGGCAACCAGTAATTATTTTCTTTCCAGAGTATAGATACGAGACACATTGAGTTGACAAAAGCATACTGCAAAATCAACAAAAATGAATTTAATTATTTAAATTTTCATGCTCCTTGTCTTTTCAGCCTAAGGATATTCAGAAATTAGAATCAGCCCTGATTTTCAGCATACTTTTTCCCCCTAATTTATATTACAAATGTAACATTATGTCAATAATATATCATATACTGTGGTAACTTGTGTGAAAACAGTTTAAATAGTTTCTTAGATTTGAGATGTGAGCTCTGATATCCTGAGCCTGGGTTCATCACCTAGATCTGCAACCTTACTATCCAGGGCAGCCTAAATCTCTGCTTGCCTTGCTGTCTTAACCTGTCCTCTGATGGGATCCTAACAGAGAAATTAGTTCTGTGAACTACAAGCCTTGCAGGGAGATGGAAACCAAACTGGGCTATGAAGAAGACTGAAGATTTTCACTGGAAGGTTGGTATCTAGAAAACAGGTCTGAACCTATTGGATCACTTCATTTAAGCCACTGAACTGTGGTAATTAGACTTAGGAGGAAAGAGCATTCATATTTCAAAAGACTGAATTGCTGACTCCAGTTTGCCTCTGCGGCGTGCAGGGCTGAGCTCTCCCGTGGTTCTGCAGTGCCCCTGCTCTCCAGTGAACATCTGCTCCCATCGTTGCAAGGCCAACAGCACTGAAGGAGATCATAGGTGAGAGTCCTCCATTCTGCACGTTGTCTTCCAGGAAAGAGTTTATAAGATATAAAGCAATGTCAGCTGCCTCTGCATTGAATACCAGTCATTAGCAAATGAAATACCAGGTATTAACAAATGCTTTCGGTGAGTGATGTAATCAAGCAGTGCCCAGGGCTTTTGCTTCTGGTAGTGCTTAGGACAGGGAATAAAGTGAAATGTGAACTTTTGTTGTACCTTTTCTCTTTTTTTTCCTCTACTGTAGTAATTTTCACCTGGCCCAGGAACTTGTTTTTAATGGTGCTTATTTTAGTTTCCCATAACAAATTTTTGTCACCTTACCTGCGTAGCTCGTTCAAACGGTTTTGTTACAGCTGCCTCTGCCTGAGAATTGGGCCTGGTACCTGTTTGCCAGGTCATAATCATTGCATAACATGCAAGACTTCTCCTGAAAAAGGCCAGAGGTGTACAGGCTCCCTAAATAAGTCCATATTATTTATTGCTGCCCACACTTGCTCATGGCCATGAGCATCCTTCTAGAGCCCAGCCTTATTTTAGAAAAGGAGCAGACCTCTCTTTGTTTCCAAAGCAGAACATCAGGACATGACTTGCACCCACTTTCTGAGAAGAGAGCAGTTAATACAGATCAACCTGTATTGTCAGAGAGCTAAAATATCTTGCCTAAACATAATATTCCCCACACACATACCTTATTTGCAGGTGCAGAATATTTGCTAAATCACAGCCTATGGAGGCATCTCCAGGCCTAATTAATGTGAGCTTTGGAAGCTTTTAATTTTGATCTGCCTTTCAGGTCAGGAATCACACTGATAAATGTAATTTATGATGCTGTGAAGAAATTCCCCTATAGGTGGAAATTCAGGCTGCAGAAGGGAATATTATGCTGTCTGACAGATTTCAAAGGGGAGGGGGGAGTGGACACCTTTGCTTTAGTCTTTACTTTTGAGAATTTTCTTCTCCATACTTTTAAGAGCATAGAAGAAGTACATTTAGTTGCTCTTTCTGAAAGAAATGCTTTATTTAAATTGTTTTAGACTAGTTAGAGCAGGTAATGCAGGGCTGGTGTATTGCCTGTACACGCAGCCATTTAATAAAAGCCCCGATGTGTCTAGGTAGACAATTTGGTGGCTATTCCAAAGGTGTGTCGTTTGTGTAAGGGTCAGGAAAAGGTTGTGAAAGATGCAGTAGAATTCAGCAGCCTCCCTCACTCTGACCCCGAAGGAGATTTGCCATTTTCTTTTCACTTCACTGTATTTATCGTCTTACATTTCTCAACATTTTCAAACCTATATGCCTTACAATCAGTAAAAAAATACATTCTAAATTTCCATGAGACTTTGACAGTACCTGCAGATGTTTTCATGAATATGTATTTAAAGGTAGCATAACTGATTCAATAACCCTTAAAATTCCTGGCTTTGTGTGTGTGTTCATTTCGTTTTCTGTTTCTTCTCACAGAGGCAATTTCTTGGTAGATGTTCCTCAGCTCATACAGGAATATGCTCATCAGAAATAGTGCTCCACAGCACACAGTCCTAATTGAAGCAATCACTGAAATGGGCACCAAGGAATAATGTTAAGTGTAAAGCATATGAGGCAATAAAAACCAGATAATACCACTAACTTCATTCTCCACTTGGGATATATTTCATCTAGGGGAACAAACGTGAATTTTCAGTCCCATGGCTGAACTGAGTAGATATTGTGGGGACAGTTGTGGACTAAAGATATCCAATGCCCTTCTATACTGCAGGCCTCAGAGGGCCATGGTCAGGTGAAAGGCATGAAATATGGAGCTAAGTTATTTGAATAACTGTTAATGGAGTACCTGTGATGCACGCTTTTGTCTGTTTTGACAGAATGAAAAACATTCCGTTTTAGAGAAATCTTGTGTACCAGAGGACCCTCAGGAGATGCTAGAGAATTTCTGCAGAAGGCAGTGCAGTCCCATGCTAAGGGACTGAGTGCTCACATCAGCTCTGCAGCTGAGCCTGCTTGTTCAGGGAACTGAGTCAGAGCTCTCACTGCAGCCAGGCCTTTTATCCGCTGTGCACAATCAGCTGAATAATGACTGCAGTATCTGCACCACAAGTAGTTTTAGGAGCTTAAATTTTGCAAAATGGGCCTAAGCAATGAGTGAGAAGATGCTGCAAGAATTTCAGAGTTGATTCTGACAATCAGCATTGACAAGACAAGCTGACACTTTAAAATAATAAATAGTAAACTTGCAAACATGGGCAGAATATATGTGGCCCAAATGTTATCTCAGGGTGACTGGATTAAATTATTTTCTCAGTTTTAGAGTTTATGGCTTTATATATAACACATTTATGTATAAAATAACAAATATCATATTTGTACTTTATTGACTACATTTATTTTGTTAAACTTAGAAGAATTGGTTCATCTCTTTCCCTGCAGATTCACAACCTGAATTACTGAAAAGATCAATGATAGGTTGGTAGGTGCCCCTGGAGGAAAGACAAAACGGTTCAGGAACTCTCAACTCATCTTCCGTTGTCAGAAAACAAATATTTGTTTCAGAAAATATGAAGTTAAAACTGTATTTTTTTATTTGATATTTAGATCCCTACTTTTTCAAGTTCAAGTGAGGCAAGATTATTCGCTATATAATTAAAAAAGAATATGGGCTTGGACATAATGTGTCCTTGGAGCTGGCAGGCAGTGCCTATGATTAGAAATTTGCTGTGGGCCACATCTAAAATGAAGGCAGGTAATCTTGAGTGTTTGGGTTGGTTGCTTTTTTTTCCTTTGCCTACTTCTTAGAAATACCTCAAACTGACACTAATTTGATACTTTAAACTCCCAAAACCTGTGAGGATTGTGAGGATAGAATGTAAGAAATTTTCTTTGGTGTCAGTCAGTAACTTTTGCTTTTCTTCAGCTTAGAAAAGGTGATTGACAGGAGTAGCAGTGCTGCTCCATACTACAGTTCAGTTTGAACAGAAAATTAGATTGAACGGCATTGGATATTTTCTTTTCCTTTTAAACAGCTGAAAACAATGACAGTGAGCAGAATGCAAAGGGTTCTTGATTGACCTGCTGAGGGATTTTTTTTTTTAAAAGCCTTAGATGAAATGATATGTTGTAAGCTGAGAATGTGAACAGAATCTGCTAAATGAAATCATTTGTTTTCTCTTTTCTTTCATGTGTGTGTATAATCTCTCCTGGTGAGTTGAATGAAATGGTTGCAAGTGAAACATAGCAGTGAAATATTTGTGCTGGGCTTTTTGCCCTCTCTGTTATGTTCGTGTGGTGGTAGGTATCACATTCCATTTATCCCTGTTTCCATATGGTGCAGCTGACTGGCAATGCTGTGCTTGAGTAAGGAGGGCAAGAATGTTTTAAAGAGAATTTTAGAAAAAGCTTCTTTGTGGAGCCTTTATGAGCAGATGCTTCACTCTTAAGATTCTCTGATTATACCCGTGCTGATAGCACTTACCTGCAGTCATGATAAGGTTTGGATCATCAGGTTCAATAACAGTGAGTGTGTTGGGGTGACAGTTGGCAATAAGGATTTATTTGACCTCCACAAAGTGGTCAGGATACAATTTAAACTACAGACGGTGTCTGCTGATTCCTGTTTTAGGCATCTATCTCTGTGTCTTAAATTTAGGTGACTGCATAAAAGAAAATTTATTTCTTTCTCTTTTTATAAAAGAAATTAAAATTTGGTGTGTGGATGAAATATGTAGCAATATTTGCAGTCAGGGGTACTGTCCACAGCTATGAAGTAATACTAGTACATCTTATCTCTGTCCTTTTGGTGGGTCATCAGAAAATAGAGATCAGTCTTCCACTGGGACTCCAGCGTTCAATATCTGTATTGCACTTGATGTATTACATTACTAAACGCACCAGAGGGAATTTTTGAGGCCACAGGGCACCACTGGTGGTGAGCAAAGACCCTGAAATTTGTTTCTTTGATATTCCAAAAGAGCATTTCAGAGTGGTTTGCAAGTTACCTGTGGGATCAGTACTTAATCTGAAATTTTTCTGTCAGATTTTGAATTTCTCTCTAAGTTATTGGTTGGGTGATGCAATGCTCAGCTTTAACTTAGAAGGAATTTATTCAATTATTCTCTGTCATGTTGAGGTGAGAGCTGGAGTTCATTGAAGAGTTCTTGTTGGATGACTGATGACATTTTTGGGAACCTGATAGTGTTCACACCATGTTGTGTTCAGCTCCAGTTTGCAGAGGGGCTCTTAGCTGAAAGTCTTCTCAGTTCCACATGTTGGAGGTGCTGCCTTTTTGTAGCAACTAAGTAGTTATTATTTTTATTTTTCTTGCTGGATATCTGCCCATCTAGATGGAGTTCTACAGCCAGAAGAGGGAAGGTTCATTTATGTTCCTGCATATTACGTCAAAGCATGGCGAAGTGAAACTCTCTTAACAGGCAAGTTTGAAAATGCTGAGCTGATCCTGTCTTGCATACAGGTTCAAACTGCTCTTGTAGAATGAAAAAAAAAATACAGGTCTCCACTGAGCTGTGGAATGACAGGGAGATGATTGTGTCATGTCTTTTTAAGGGGTATTTTTAAATTAATTTTATCCTCCCTGTTTTTCTTGGAAGTGCTTGAAACCACCTGTTTTCTTCTGCTTGGCTAGATACTTCTGTTCAACACGTATTTTTCCTTTTATTACAACAGCTACAGGGCTTCACAAAAATGATAGGTTAAAGACATAGTCCTGATTCTAAGTGCTCACCAGCCAGCAAATCTAGTCAGGTATGAAAGGAAATATGTGAAGCACCTGCTGAAAGATAACAGGAGCAGAGGCATTGTGCATAGGCAGATGTATGCAATGCTTCCTGCCTCCTGTGAAAAGCTTCCTAAAATGCACAAAGCAGCCCCTGATTTAGCACAGTAGGCAAAAATCAGGTGGGCAGTCAGTCTGCTTTATTTATTATGTAGCAGTTAAACCAATGGTGAATGTGTCCAGCTGAAAGAGTTGCAAATGTACCAATTAAAAGTTGAATAATTCCTAGGGAGCAGAGCAAAGAATTATCTATTCAAAATGCTTGAATTGATAAAAATTATGTCCAATTCTCTACTGTATAAACCATATCTCCATGTCCTTGGGAAGTCTGAGACAAAAGAAAACTAACACAGGATAGGCTGCATACTGCAGGCTGTAGAAGCAAAGAGCCAACTTAGAACCAGTGAAAGTTTTATCTGATTAATGAGTCAGACTCCAGTATTTGTCCTGAAATAATTAGTATGAGACTACATTCATCTATCTTCACTTGTAAACATTGCAATTAGAAGGACGAGTGTGCACTTTGTGCATTATGTTTATACAAAATGATGTTCTGGGAACATCACTGCTGTCTTTTATTCCAGCCTTCAAAAATTCATGAGTATCTGAACTAGAGTTGTACATCTTTTCTTTGGAACTTCTAAATCCTATAGTATTCTGTTACTTCTTTTATAGACCTGTTTCATTTAGTGAACCAGAAGAGGAAGTTTTTGCTCTATATCTTTTCGTCCTTGAAGTTTGCTTTCTGTCTCATGTTATATTTATTGCCCACTGTTCAAACACAGCTCCCAAGTCAGAGTTGCTAATTTTCTTATGGGCTTTTAAATGGTGTTTATCGCATTTATCACTATGGTATGTAAGTGCTTCAAAAACATTAATGAACTTTCATAAAACAGCTTTGAGATGAATGGTATTAGCATTATCTATCTTTTGAGTTGAGAATGAAAGTACAGAGAGATTAATGCCAGAACTCACTACGGGTGTTCTGTTTCAGACATTTATCACTTTTTTTCTGTCTGCCCCAAATACTTAGCATTCTGTAGCAATTTGTACACTTAGAACTCATCTCCCATCATCTTTGATGTGCCTGTGACTACCAGAAAATGTGCACAGAATTTGAGTACTGAACTATTTCCATGAGGGTAGAAAGCCTTCAGATGAGCTGTGCAGTTTCTGAGCAGTTTGAACAAATGGAACTAATCACTCCCACCAAGGTTGTAGGCAAACTGTCAGAAAAGGTAAAATATCTCAGTTCCTCAGAGTAGTACTCATCTCTTCCCTGAAATCTCCATCTTTTTGATTCTACACTCTACAGTTTCTACAAATAGAATTTAAAAAGGACCATGTATGTAATCACTGAGCATGTCTTATGTACTAAAAAAATCTGTAATAAAGGAAAAAATAGTAGTAATGGAAAGGAGTTCACATGGGTTTGTAGAAGGAAATCATATAAATACATGATTATAAACACATTAGGAATTTTCAGAGCAGCCAAAAGACATGTGGGTAAGAATGACTTGGCTGGTGTACCACATGCAGATTTTTCCAAAGCTTATGATAAATATTTTTGCTATGTGCTTTAAATCAAGCTGTAATGTCAAGAGAATCATTGCTCCTATAGAGCAATGTTTGATCAAAACCAAGGGAAAGGCTATGGACATTTGAGGAATATTTCAGATGGAGTCTTGTAATAATCATTAAAGGCATCTTTATTCTATGTTATCAGGGAACAAATAGCAAGGTGGTAAAGTTCAAAAATATAAAATAACACTCAGTAACAGTGAAACTAGACCTTGCTGCTATGAGTCACTATGCAAAAAAAGGCAGATCAATTTCAGTGTTGCTCATTGTGAAATGATACTTATGTGTAACTTCAGAAATGTTGTCATTTTCACTACATTATTCAGAAATCTTGGGCAATTATGGATTATTCTGCAAAAGTGCCCACCTAATTAAAAAATGACTGAAAACAGAAGACACATTTTTAGAGGGTGGTCTCCCTCTTTAATTTGGCAAGGATATTTCAGACCTGGAAAAGAGATGGAGAAGAATAATGAAATGACAAGAAGATTGGAATGAATTCCCTGTGTGGAAAAGTTAAATGGACTAGAACTTGGAGAAGCAACAACTTAACCAAGCACACAATAAAGGTCTCCAAATGAATGCAAATAAGGACTGATTATTCATTACCTCTTGTAACAGAAGAGCCAATGGGCAACCACTGAAACTCTTATAAAGCAAATTTGAACCAAACTGTTGTGTTTTACACGCCATGCATAATTCAAGTGTGTAACTCAGGATTTTATATATATCAAAAGTATGAAAAGAGCATTTAGCAATTAGAGAAAATCATGGACTTATCAAGGGCTATTAAACACCATGATGCAGATGCAAACTCTATTTCAGGGGGTTGGGACATTATACTTGCAGAAGTATTATCTACATTTGCTTGTTTTATGCTTTTCCCACACTTATAAAAGGTTTTCCATGCTGAGACAGGGTAACAGATTACACTTCTCATCTGACCTAATAAATCTGTTCTTATTTTCTAACAACCTCCTGACAGAAACCCAGAGCACGTTTGTCCTGTGCATTCAATAAGGCAAGAAAAATTTGAAGACTATAATGTGTAGTTATGCATTTGCACAACAAGCCAAATTTTGTCATCCTTTCAAGAAAATACTGAGAAATTACAGCAGTGGGTTTCACAGGTAGGTTATAACAGTGAGGGACAGATCTTTTGCAGGGACTTTTGCTTTCTACTCTGGTCCTCAAAGTCTCTCTGATATCCTTCTTCTGTCTCCTTTTACCAAAGTTGAATTCATCTACCAGTTTATATCTCCTCAATTTTATTCCCTTACACATCTTTTTCTTGATTCTGACATTTAAGTTAAAACCTTCAGTTTCTGTTCTGTTTCACATCTCATCCTAACAGCTCTCCACTACTCTCTGTATCCTTGTCCTTTCCACTTTCCAAAGCCAACCATTAGGGGTCCACATTTGATTTATATTTATTCCGTAAAGTCCTTTATTTTCACAGATTCCAGTGTGAGTGTCTGAAAAACCTACTAAGGGAGGTAATTTTTCTGATAAATTCCCTGAGGGGCAGACTCCTGTAAATGAATGTTATTGCAAACAGCTCAAGTTAGGAAATATAAACAACTGAAAACAAGGTAATTAAAAGCATGTCAGTTTTTACTTTTATGACTATGAATGTAGGTGCTGTTATGTATTTATGTGTGACAGATGTGGTGGCCAGAACGCTGGTAACATACAGCTGTTCCCCAGCTCCTGGAGCATGCAAAAGACTAAAATTATTTCTGGTGTGTTTGTTACAGCTGTGTGGGGGGTTGAGTCAGCCTTACCTCTTGACACTTGCTGTCACCTGGAGAGGAACTATTCAGGAGCCATCTTTTTCTCTGACTATGATTCTGCCTTCTCCAAATAAACGCTAGAGCTACATTTTTTTATGAGAGTGGCTCAAAGAAATCTAAAGAACTAAAAGAAGAGCAAGGCAATAGACTCTTCTTCCCTGCATCATGTCCCCTCTGCTACCCAGAGCTAAAACCAGGGAGCGTGGTAAGGACTGCTCTGATGCCATCTGACCATCTTACATCAAAAAAAATCAAGGAAACAAAGAAAGATTAAACACCATCCACAGAGACGTCATGCTGCCCATGCTGTGTTGGCTGAGATTTTTCAATCCGTGTGAGTATTTTTCAGAGCCATCTGTACAGCGAAGTGTTGTCGGGTTTTTCCCCACCCACACCATTCTTTGTGCACTTTAGGCCTTGTAAGAGACTGAAATATTATAGTTTATGACTTAAACATTTTCATGAAGGACTTTTTTACAAAAGCTGCAGAGAACACCACCACACCCTGCATGGGGCTCTGAGAGGCCCTGGGCCCGCTGGCTGATGAAGATAAGATAAAGTAACAACTCAGGGCTGGGGACATTCACAAAGGGCAAGTTTAACACCTCCGAGGTGGAGACCACAGCCCCGGGGCTATCAGCTGGCCAGGCTCACATAGACTCTCACACCAAAGGGTGGCGGAGAGAGGCCTTGGGTGTGTGCTGGAAAAGCCTCTGGTGAGAGGCACAGTGACCGCCCATCCTCCGC
>VZTD01001255.1:72725-89844 GCA_013397725.1 Rhagologus leucostigma | reverse complement strand
GTGTGGCGGCGGCCACGGGGGACCCTCACCACCAGAAGACCAGATGGAGGGGAGCAACGAGATGTCGTCGGGACCCCTGGATGGGTGATATGCCTCCACCTAACCCCTGTCACCTCTCCCTGTCCCCCTACCCCACACGCACACCTCTTTTTCTATTTCTTTCTTTCTTTCTTTTCTCTTTCCTTCTCTTTGCCTCTCTACTATTAAATAAAATACATCAATTTTTTGGCATCAACATTTAATCTCGTTTGGTTTTAATCTCATTTCTGGGAATAATTTGAACCTTCTAAGTTCTTTCTGGTTTATGCACAGAAACTTAGCTTTCTTTGCTCTTCTGGGTCTAAACTGGATCGCAACAGGCCTGTAGAGTTATTGGCTGTGTGACACCCCAAGCTCTCAGGGGGCTTCCTCTTCCATCATCCAATATGGAATTGGTTTTTGCTGTGCACAGTGCATTTCAGGAAAGCTGACAGGAGTGAAGATATTTAGCTCTTCTGCTGCTGTGTTCTTGCAGTAGATGAATGTATTACCATACACCCACCATAATCTGCTCCAAAACATTTCATTTTCAATGAAAGGAAAGAAAACCAAGCCACATTTTCATACTGTTATTGCTGTCTGGAGTCAAGTTGTTTTTCAGTCTTAGACTGAACGTACTTTAGCTATTGCTGCCTCTCCTCAGTGAGGGAAGAGGCAAACTACACGCTCAAAGTGTAGTTAGTGCTCCTTCAGTCAGATGTGTTCCCTGGATTCTAATGGCCTCTACACAGGGAAGTGGTGGCTATACAGGCTGAGAAAAAGAGTGTTCCTTTTTTCTTCATATACCTTTTTGGGCACATATTTATGCAAATTAAATAAATTTATGAAATCATCTATAGCCAGGAAAAGTGAATCTAAACCTTTTTTTCAGAAAGGGGAGGGAGGGGGGTGGGTGGGTGTGGGAGCAAAAAGAAAGTAATAGAATTCTTCTCTTTTTAGAAGGCTTCTGGTTAAAATTGTCATGGTTTTCTTGAATCTATGTCATTGAATAAGCAAATGTATGTGATGCAGAGCAATCAGGACCAATCTGTGATCTACCCATACATATACCCTTCTGTTGAACCTCATCAGTTAGGAGATGAAATTAAGATGAATCCTATCAGCTGAGAATATCAAGGGATGAGAAAGAAAAGGATTTAAAGTGTTCCTGTCACTTTCAGGAGGATGTCAGTTTGGAATCTGACAGTCAAAGACTCAAAATGTTTGAAGTTCCCACTCTAATCAAGAGGAAAATTTGTGACTGGATAACCCATGTCAATAGTTTCTTAAGCAATGATTGGTTAACTCATCAATTATTGTTATTTGGATGTTTCTGGGTGGATTAAAGGTGACTGTCTAAAACACTGTTTAGAAAAATCAATTTTCTTATCATGCTTGTTGGTTCTGTTCAAAATTCAGCACAAAGGTGTCAGACAATAGTGTCTACTGGATAAGAGAAAAAGCTGGTGAGAAGGGTGACGACACAGTTTTTTGTAACCTTGTTGTGGGTTGGCCCTGGGTAGCAATGAAACATCCACCAAGTGTCTTGCTCACTAAACTTGCTGCTCAGCAACTTTGAGCCAAAGTTCTTCCCAGGGAAACAAAACAGTAAGAGAGTAAGGCAAACACATATGTTAAACATTTTCTCTGCCTATACTACTGCCCTGTGCACAGAAACAGTTGACTGTTTCTGTTTCAAAGGCTTAAATTTAGCCTAAGACACTGGAGGAATTTTGAGAAATTGTTTGTCAGCTGGCCTGAACATTACAAATTGTTCGCCCAACACCCAAGGTTAGTTGCTTTGATACTACCCCTTGCTAAACTGAGGGATGGATTTCAGTACTGGTGATAAAATTGGGAAGCTCTGTAGAAGGTACAGAAAACTGACGAAAGGCTGAGAGCAGGGGTGGACCGTTCAAATGACTGGATTAATCTCCTGGGTAATGGTAGAGCTGGCAGCCTGATTGGACACAATCAGCGGGGAAATCCAGGTTGGAAAAACGGGTTACCTGCTATCATTAGCTTTCCATTAGTGTGGCATGGTTTGATTTATTACATCACCTAAAGAGCAGAGCTACTCAGAAGTGGATAACTCTAAAGTTTAATGGCCAGCTTAACTAATGCTGATGCACAGAGGTTTAAATTAAACCTCTCTAAGCTATCTTGGGCCACTGCAGGATTCCACAGGAAGGATGCCTTTCAGACCTATTCTCTTCTGAGGTTATGTCCGGGCACCTTTGAATTTCACTTTCCAAGTGCTGTAAAGGAGGTGTGTTAAATTGCCTTGGATAAGGTTGCACATAATTTTTTTCAAGTGTTTATTTTTCTTTTGAATTACACAAGCTTCCTCAACAGAATATCTAGTTTCATGAAGATACTGAATAGTGCGCCTTTGTTTTCCTTTGCTGTAGGATTTCACACACACTCTTCCAATAGTTGGGATTTGTGGCTAATTTTATTCCTATTTAATTGTACAGGCTTTTGATTCTGAATCATCACTGATTTTAGATATGCCAAAGTCACCTGAAGTTTGCAGCTGCAAATTAATCTCCATCTCCATCTTGCTTTACAAACAAGGGGAATTGGTTTATTGGCATTTTCAGACTAAAGGCAACACTTTTGCATACACTTTTCTTGTTCTCTTTGCAGATATATAAGTACAAGTGTATTGCTTTTCTTCACTTTTTTATTTCCAGTACGAAATGTCAGAAGTCCCCAAAAGCTACAGCACTCCCTTGGGTGCACAGTTATCTGAGCTAATACACAGATGATTTAGATAGTAATGAAATAATGATGTATAATGAGTGCATTTAGCATTTCATGCATGTGAAGGGTCCCAGTAGCTCAAAGGCAGAATTGATCTTGATTTTCTTTTTACACTCTAGGAATAACCAAGCTATTACAATGTTATCTGCCGACCTATGTAATTGTAAAAATTTACTTGCATAGTGTTTCTCCCCTGACACATTCTTTTTTTTTTCTGTCAAATGCATTGTTCATTATTAAAAGGGAACATCACAAAAGAAAATGACAAGTTTCTGTCTTTTTTCATTAAGAAACATTTTATTATACCTAATGTATTTGCCTTCCTTTCTGCCGAAAAACTAGTATCCTGTATAGAGAGAATTGTTGTCAACTTTCTGTACACTAAACTTCAGATTTTTCCATCCTTAGTAATTTTCAAGCTATCATTCAAATTGGGTACTTTAATATTTGAAGTATACCAAGAGTAATTTGGACAGTTGTTATGCTTTTGACTATTGAAATACATGAGGTTGGTTGTTTAATACCCCTCACCTTATAAAAAACTTTCTGTGCTATAAGTGAAAAATATTTAGTTGTAGAGCAGATTTGAAAGGCCAGATACAATAGGTTGTATGGATCACTAAATATACAAAAGAAAGGACTTATTCTTTGTTCTTCATCCATCCAAATACCCTTTTAAGCCACAGAATATTTCACGTACAAAAAGTATTCAGAGTTTGGTCAGAATTTTGTCTCCCTCTCTCTCTCTCTGTAGATAAGCAATCATTCCTAAACTAACAATTTAAGACTCTGCCATCCAACTATGTCTCATATATCCCTTACAAATCTAACGAACATAAAATCTGACAAAAGACACTAGTTGTGTTTTCTATTTTGTTGAAGAGTGAACTTTATGCTTATAAAAAGAACTAAAACATCTATGAATGAACAGGGCAAAAAGGGATTGTGGAAAGAGGAAATCTGCTCCTGAAGGTTTTCTAATTTGATTCAGACACTGACTAAATGTAGCAATAGCTCTGATTGGTGTAGAGCACCACAAGTCCTCAATGAGAGCATCTCCAGCACTAACCATCTCTGGGAAACAATAGATATGGCTTAATCTGGTCCTTCAATCTGCAAGCATTTCCAGGTAACTGGTTTGATTACTCAGGAACCGCAAGTCTTCAGTAATATTTGCCATTCTGAAGCTGTGATGGCAAGATTGCTGGCCTGCATCAGATAACACAGAGACATTCTCTGGGGCAGTACTCACAGTAAATAAGCTGAAAAGAAGAAAGGGAACCTCCTATCTGCCTGCCCTGAGTTTGATTTCATTTTTAGTAACTCTTCAGATCTGAAAGTTTAGAGTACTGTCAAGCCTTTTTTTTCATCAACACATAAATCAGTAAACTACTCATACCTGTCAGAAATGACATGGAGTCATTTAATTAGCTTCTGAGCTGATGTGGAGGCAGTGCAGATCAGAGTCTAGCAAAACAGCTGGGGGTACCTTAACTAGCAATAAATAGGACTCTATTCCTTGCCTTCTACTCTGCTCTTACTCACACACTCTCTCTTCATAGTCCCTCTATATGATGGTGATGTACAAGTCAAAGAATAATTGTAAAGAAACATTTTACATTTATAAATGCAAGAATACTAAAAAACTGGTAGGGGCCATAGTGCTGCAGTAGATGAAGGTGAAGATCTAATGGAATATGCAATTAATATATGCAGCATCATTCTTTCATGTGAGAGCATCTGATTAGAAAGAAATGATTTATCCAGCATGGGGATTTGGGGGCAGTCCTGTTTATTGTCAGACTGCTGCTGATAGCGGGCAAACTTCAAAAGGTAAAAAGTATGATTGTGTTTGTGATATGAAAAAGTAGGTCAGTGACAGAGGTGATATTTTAGCACCACTTATTTATTAAGGTTACTGTGTTAGCAAGTTTAAGATACTTTGTTTCAATTACCTTTGACCAGTTGCACATCCTCACCATCAGCAGAATACAGCTGAATTTTAAGGTGACATGGCCCACTCTGTTAGAACTAAATCAAAACCAAAAAAACCCAAACCAACAAACCCCACCTTCTTGGTTACCATTTAAAACAAATTAACCCCAAAAGTTTAATTTACAGTCATTTTTGTTCACTAGTTCCCCCCAGCTGCTAACTTCAGTATCTCCTTTGTGATGTAGGTCATCAATGAATATTTTGAGATCATCTTTTCCTCATTCTACAATAACTTAATAGTGATTTGAATTCTACAGGCACTATTTCAGATTGAAACAGTGCCTTGCAAATGGAACAAGCTGTATCTCATGGCTCTTTTGCTAAAAGCTTGAGATATACAAGTCCCAACCACAGGAAGCGGTTTGGCAGATCAGACAGCCCTGCACAATATTTTGTCAAAACTACTGGAATTTTCACAGGAGAAAACAGTGGTGCTCCCACACTGACAGAATTTATGACATGAGTAACCTTAATATGGAAATAATAGGAGCAATCTTTAGTTTTTGGTTTTGTTAGGGGTTTTTTAGTATAGTAGTTTCTGAGTGTTAGGCTCTTTGCTCTTTAGCAACTGACCTAGCATAGAATTTTTTCTGTTCCTTCTCTAAGTCTCTTGAAAGGAATCCTCTCTTTGCTTAGTAATTGGTCATTAGTTATTTTGCAAAGAATTAGTAGATGGATGATCAGAAAAGCTTCTTCTAGCAGCTGCCGAAAATATTTTTATTGTGAAATGCTTCTAGTATTAGTGATGACTTCTTTTCCTGAAAATTTTTGTGCAGATAATTTTATGGCTCTGACTATTCACAAATAGGGTATTTATGCTGCTCAGGACTGGACACTTTGCTCTGTAGTAGATAATGGATTTATTCCTTTTAGCTTGTCATACAGAATAAAAGAAATTCCAGGAGGAGTTTGAGTTTTTTCTGTTGTTCTTGGACACTGGATTTGATGTATTTAATTTTTAAACTCAGATATTAGTATGAAAATAAAAAGCAGGAAACATTTATATAAAATAATGAAGGCATAGACTAAATTATAAAGTAGTGGTTTTAATAATCTCTTGTTTATTTTTTTCCTGCAGTTTTATCTGCAACTCTTGGGAAATTGACTATGTAAATACAGGATTAATGGTGTTTTATGACTTAAGTCTGTTTCTGCTCTGGCTGGGATTCTGCAGTTGCTCAGCAAGGCTCTAAGGTGCCAAGTACTGCACTTCTGTGAAAGCCGGTGGGAACTGAGAGCTTCCTCTTCCTCCTGGAAATGAGGTGTTAGAAGGAACTTTATCTTTTTTATGTGCATCTACTCTTCCCAAAGAAATTTATTATCATGTTACACAATAACACTTCTGTGCTACACAGTAGTAGAAAAGCAAAAGATCACTGATCCAGGCTTCAGGATATTTCGCACATAGGAAGGAGGAAGCAAAAAGGCTTCAGTATAAGTGCTAATGCTCAAGCCCCTTCAAACAATTTAACATCTTAAACATACAGCTGAGCGCCAAGTGCTTAGTATTTCCCATAGGAATAGCAATTTCCTTATAAAATCAGGTTTCCTGTTAGCAGATGCAACAAACTTGCTAATAGCATCCTTGGGAAAATGAGTAGATAACTATTGTAAAAATTTTCTTGTCCCTGATATTTTTTGTTCTAGACACGAACACAAAACTGGCACAGGCTGCCATGTGCTATTTTTGTTTCCTTGTTACTAAAGTTCACCTAAAACAGTGGCAATGTGATCGACAGCTGGATCACAGTCAGGGTAAATATCAGACTGGGACAAATTGCATTTTTCAGTGTATAGCACTTGCTATCATGTTTCTGCTAGTTATGTTTTCAAACAATACAAAATTTGACAAGAGTGCTGAAATGTCACAATAATTTCCCTGTTAGTCAAACCTAGATCTCAAAGTGACCAAGAATGGAACTGATGAGAAATGGATTCACTTTCATTAGCAATGAAAAGTGCACAGGGCATACTGCAGCAAAGAGGTCTTTATTCAACATGATAGATGGTCATTATTGCTCTATGACAAGACTGTGGAGGTTATTGTGTGGACATGAGAGGAGTGGCTTCATTCCTCAGCCATTGCTGCTACAAAAATCTGACACCCCAGAGGCATTTTGCTGCAAAGTCAAGAGTTTTGTTCAGTTTCAAGGTTTCCACATGATGTTTTGTGGCTCCATAACTGTCCACCACCCAATATAGCTTCTGCAGGGCAGTAGAGATACTGTCAGGAATTGCTTATCATGTCTTCTCTTCCCTAAAGTACCCTTTCTCTCCATAGTCAAAGCACCTTAGTGCTCAAAGGACTTTGAGGTTTCTAGATTTCACAGCCATTAATGGGGGAATATTTGATAAAGAAATTATTGTCATTTTCAGAGAAGTGGGTAGGGGGAAGGTTTTTTTCAATAACTATTAATTTAACCATATTGAAATAAAAAGGTTTATGTTTGGTTTCTTGTTTGTTTTTCTGTTTTTCTGCCTTTGCCATAGAGGAAGGAGGCTGATAGGTTTTCATATTGGGCACGAAAGCATAGGTTTGTACATAGCCATATATATGCATAGCTGAAAAATGCAATATAAAAATTGCAATTTGTTTTTGAAAACTTTGCTTTAAGACTTCCCCACTCTCTCGTATTCAGTATTCACAGACAGGAGCATGGAAAGTAAATATCATCTTCTTAAAATAGTTTCAAGTCCATTGTTTGTGAACTCAAACCAGCACGCATTTCCCATGTATTCAGTAGGGCTTTTGAAACTGGACAGTTTACATACTGTTTGGGAACTAGATAGCTTTCCTTCCTGTTTACTGTCATCTTCACTCTATTTTTCCCATGGCAACATTGCCAGTTTCTACTAGTTAACTATTTGACCTAGGAATATTTTACTTACAGTGGAAAAGAAAAGTGGGGCGGGAGGTTAGAGAGGAATGCACTGTTATTCGTGTGCAAAACTATTTGGCAGGTATGCCTTAGGCCTAATTTCAGTACAAACCCTGAACCTGAAGTATTAGTAGGGATTTTACAGGGTTAATTGACTATAAAAAAAGCTGGCAGTTTATCCAGTTAGTTACCCATTAGCTATAAGGAGAAACTGGAACTAAATTGCCGTTTATGATGTAGAAAAATAAAACCACATGGATAGCCATTGCCAGGAGGCAAATCAGAACTCATGCTAGCTGCAGAGCTGGAGTTCACCTTGCAGAGGAGTTATGGTCCCCACCTAAAATTATTGGTACAGGTCTTAAGTGAGGAAAGCAGGATGAGTTTGTCCAGCTGCGTTTAAGGCTTGTCTGCCTGCTGAGGAACAGCACAGCACATCCTTGCAGCTCTTACCTACAGAGTGATGTGGTGCACTGGTAGAGGGCTTTGTCTTTATTCACAACACATTCAGTGTGTCTCGGCAGGGGAGGAAACAACACTGTCAGCCTGTTCTCTGTCATCGTCTGCAGAATAAACTGAACTCTAACTCACCATTTAAGAGAAAGAAGGAAAGGTAAAGAGAGAAAGAGAGAGAAAGGGATTTGTTCTCTGCCTTATTCATACATTAGCTCTCTGCAAAGGCACAAAGCAGAAGGAGCAGCATCAGCAACCTTGCAAGCAGTGACTCTGTTACCAATTAATATGGTCTGAGCTACTTTGAGAAGCCAATTTATTACTTACACATATCACACTTGAGCTTTGCTGAAAACTGGATGTGCCAAGCACACCTTTGCTTCTGATTTATACATAAAGACTTGCATCTTTCACAGAACAAACCTTATCAGGAGAGACTCAACCAAGGCAGGTAAGAGATTTCTACATAAGTGTCACCTTCTACATTGTTAACATATGTTAACAAATGCTACTTCTGACTACCGTGCCTGGCTGTCATTGAGCACTTAAAACTACTGTATTTGTCCTTATGTCTAGCTATCTTTAGGGAAGTTTAATCCCGAGAACATCTGCAGTATACTTTAAAGATGTATTTACAATTTTTATTAAGCATTAAAAATCATAGTGAATGTAAACCTTAAAAGTTAAGTTTTGAGTGAAGTAATATGTTCATAGAATGTGTTTTGAGATATGTCTCTTGCTGTTTCTACATGATGTTTAATAATCAATTTTTAGCATTAAAAATTAATTTCTTTACTGTTATGTTCTGATGCATAGGATTAGTGTACCAATTAATCTAGTAATACATATTCCCAGGCAGCCGTGAATGATCTAGCTGAATAGTTTTAAGAGTTTAGTCAGGCTTATCCAATTGGCAGAAATACAGTTATGAGCTTTTGCACATGGCATAAGTGAATTTTTTTTTGTTATGGTCAAGCGAGTTGTTTTGTCAACATCCAGTTCAGTAAAAGCATTGTAACAGGATGAAAACACTACAAATATAGTCTGTGCCCAACTATGTGAATCAAAACAAGACTTAGTTATAATTTAGTATTGTGTAAATAACAACACTACTGATTATTTGACCTGCTGGTTCCTGGCAGGTTAGATGATAACAAAGCACATTTTTGGGCAGAGAGTCAGAACTAGTCTTCTCTGCAGTCTTGACACTGACTGGTACTTGGAGACAGAGATTAACAGAAAAATATATTGGCAAAGGTTTCATCTTTATGAAGTTTATAAGATGATAATTTTTTGGCTCTGACTGTGTCTAATCTTGTGTAACAGATCATTTTTGGAACTCAGTGCTTAACATAAAGAATAGGCTAAATAAATCACTCATATAGGATGAGAGAGCTAAGAAAACTGGAAGAGGATGGGTAATAAAACCTGCTCTAATGACACAACATTAAATTTAAACACAGCTTATTCTAGTAAGTACATAAATAAGCCTTTTCTCAAATACTTTTCAAATACTTGCTGCTGACCTGTAACCTTATTTTCCATTTCACCTGTTACCAGTCCTTTACCACAGAGTTATTCTTTCTAGTTATTTTATATATACAAGATTTTCAGTGCTAACAGAATAATGAATTTTGATGACACTTACTGTAGTTTTTAATTTAATTTTGTCATATTACTTCTAATCAAAGTGAAACTCAGACCAGCTCTTACAGTGCATGTGGTCTTGGCTTTTATCCAGTAGTGACTTATTGAAAGAATTTGAGGAACTAAAAATGAACAAATCTCATTGCTTGCTCTGGATTTTTGTAACTTTTTTTCATTTTGATTATTTTGACACTGAGAAGATGTGGCTACTCCATGTAGAAAATAAACTTTTGCATGAGATAGTGTGAGTTTCCAGACCTATAGGAAGCCAAAGACTTCCTTTAGACCTTTTTCACATGGCAAATGTGGTGTTGTTTTGTAGGGAGGAACATGCAGCTCTGCATTTCTGGGAGAAATGTTAAATCTGATTAACTCAAAATAAATGAAATACCTGCTACAGTTTCCTATGAAGTTATTGCCTAAATTCTACAGGCTTAGAATTTTTACTTGTCCCAAAACAGGGGGGGAGAAAAGGGAATAGTCAAAGGATAAAAAGTTTGAATGTGTCTGATAGTTATTTCTCACAATTTTAGATCTCTGGGCAGGAGATAACTTTGGGGTACAGCCAACAAAATCTTCAATTAGATCCCTAGAGTGAAACACATCAGTGTGGCTCCAGTGGTGTTGAAGGAGAAACACCTGTTGAGGATCTGGCTTTTGGAGAGTCAACAATATCCGTATTGGGATGCTAATGTCTGCATGTTTGCCAGAGGGGTGCTGGGGCTGTCTGGGTTGCACCACAAGGCTGGATGGACTGTGGTCTGGAAGGAGACTTGAGGGTAACAGAGTAAATGAGGATCCTGGGATGGCAACTATGAAGTGCATTCACACAGAACATCAGAACACTTTGAGTCATATTCTGAGCAACTTTCTTTCCTTCGGACGTTGATAGAGAGGGACTGAGGAAGCTTGAAAGTACCTTAACACAGCTACAACAATCTCAGGACTTTCATATGCCCCCAGAAGGTGATCTCAGAATGAATGCAATGATACAGGCAGGCTGTGCCTTGAGTCATTGCAGTAAAATGATGTCCAAGAAGTGAATCAGACCAGTCTATTGGAAATGCCAGTTTGCTATGGAACTGTGCCTGCAGGAGAAATTTCCGGTTTATGGTTGGTCCTGGAGCTTGTCTGCTGAGTGTCCTGATGGACAGAGCTAGGCCAGCACAAATCCTAACAAGGTCTTGGCGTAGACACATTTGCACAGTGAGGAAAATTCTTATCTACTCTAAAGCCCTTTTCTGTCCCTAGCTAGAAAGCACTAGAACAGTGACAGCTTATGCCAGGTTACTGTTTGGCCCAAAATTTTATGGAACCATACAGAGAGCTGTGGTTTGTACCGAATCTGATTAGATTTCCTTTTTTTGTCACCCCTCTCTGTGGTCTCTTAACACAGTGCAGAGCAGTGTGTGTCTCCAAGTAGTTTTTGTGCCTTGAATAGGGAAATGAGCTATTCGGAACACTTTTATCAGCCCTGCACCAGCCAAGAAGCCCTTTCACCTAATAGAGAATGAGGATTTTTTTGTTCTCCCTTGTTTTGTCCATTCATGGTAGGAATAATGCCTAATGTTGTAGCCTCTGAGGAAATGCACATTCCTCATGTTCACCACCTTTGTCCCACCTCCATGAGTTATACTACTATTTGTCACTGGCATTTTTCAAAGTGATGAGGTGCTTTGTTAGTGAACTGACACTTATTAATTTCTGTCACTATAAGTTTTACACTGGACAGCTTGAGAATACTTTTTTTTTCTATACAGCCCAAGTCTGGAGGTTTTTCACCTGCATTTATATAGAAAATACATTTGTTTACTTGCATACCCAAATGAGCAGTTTATGTATACATAAAGAGTTAAGAAGCCCTTTTTTTTTTCTAATACAGGCTTTTCACTGGGATAGTAAATATCTAAGTTTCCTGATCTGCTGCTTCTATGACGTACATACTACTCTCATCTGCCTCTGTGGCCCTGTTTGTGGCGTTGCAGGCACTGTGCCTGGTACTGTGTGGTGTTTGGAGAGTTGCAGCTCATTCTTTGGGTGTACAGTACCATGTGTTTACCTGTTCTATCACTTCAAAGTTAGACAAGGGATAATAATAAAAGCTCCGTACCGTGCTCTACACTCCCTCAGTTCAAATATGATACCTTTCAGGAATATTTAAACAGTGAGGTCAATTGGAAAGCACATCTATTCCAAAACCCACTTTATTTTCACCCAAAGGATTTCTGACTTAGGAAGCATTAATCTCCTATTTCATCATGAATTATATTCCTTCTTGAAGAAAAATACCTTTTAATTAACTGATATATATTTCATAGAATGGATTAATTCAGCACCTTCAAAGCATAATTAATACAAATATCTGGAAAGGGCAAACTGCTGCAGTCACCAATGCTGATAATTGTTTTTGTAAAGACAAAGGATTTTCTTGAAAAACACTGCATATGGCTTGCCTGAAGCATCAAATTCAGGAAAGTCTAAACTCGCAGATTGAATCTAAATCTTTTTCTGATGCAGTACATTTCATTTGCAGTTTTCTTGGAATTGCTCTCTTGTTTCCAGTATTTTGATGTTTTGGAACGCAATGATTCAGTTTAGGCATGAAGGATGGTATTTATGTTGCTTACATTGGCTGTTACTGCAAGCTGGCCCTGTAGTTTCTCCTCTTCAGTCAGTGGAAAGAGACATGCACCTCTAAAAGCTCTAAAAGTCTAGGATACATGGTATGAAGAGACTTGGGAATAGACTCTCCAGTGGCTGGAGATAACTACACAGGGCCTAGCTTGTAAACTTAGATTAGACAGCTGGGTTGAAGCAGTCAAAGTAGTAGTGCTACATGTAAGTACAAAGTGCTTGAGTCAAAATTAAATATGCTGTGGTTGATGCCGATTCATTTCAACATATCTAGATCCTCCTTCAGTGTAAATCTGCTCTATAAACCAGAAGCAGGCTAAGAGCCAGGTTAAACTGCAGTTTCGGCTGCAGGCTGCTCACAATGGCATTAGGGAGGGTGAAATAGGTAAGATGATGCTCCTTGACCTCAGCAAGCTGCCGTGAGAACAGCTTGTCTGAAAATGCCTGTAGTGAAAATATGCACTGAGGTGGATGGAAAAAGTTGAAAAGCTCAGTGATACATATTAATTCCAAGTAATTTCTGAATTTGTCTTGAAAAGCTGTATTCAATAAAAGCCCAGTTCTCTCTCTCTAACTTTACAATATGAACTCTCTTGATATTCAAGCAGTTCACTAAACAAGGAGATGGAATATGTTAGCTCTGAGTGCATTCACCGATGTTCTAATTGCCTTTTATTATCCAGTTAATAATGTGGATCTGCAGTGCATGATGCCCACTGTTATGTATTCATTCTGCACCCTCTAATAGTTCCGAAGACGTAGGCGCAGCGAGTGTTGTGATATGTGTTAGACATAATCAGAGTGCGGATATAAAAAATGCATTAGTCAGGCACACAAAAATCAAGACTTTGGGGTGGTACACAGATTTTTATTTAAAAATACTGAATTTTGGATGGTTCCCCATGTCTTTTTTGTTTTTTTTATTTGGCTTTTGAGCATTTCTCTGTAACTGCTTCAACCAGTAATGTTTGTTTGTTTTTATTTACAAAAGTACTGTTTTTATGCAATCTCAGACTTCAAGCAGGTGAGACTTTGAACCCCACCACTAATGCTGTGAAATAAAACTTGCTGTACAGACTGTTAGATAAGATTCAGAACAGTTTTACTGTTACAGTTCTTAGTGGGTATAGCCAATGAAATCCTTTTTTTTTGGTAATTTTTTTTTTGGTAAGAGTTTCAGTCCATCCTAGACCATATTTTTCAGTTAAACTTATCACCTAAAAGAATAATCAAATTTGATCAATGTGTAGATGTAATAGCAATGAGTGAAGTATAAAAAAATCATCGGTGGGTGATAGAAAAGCTTCACTTCGATTTGGGAACATAAGAAGGTGGTAAGGGTCCATGTTGCACAAGTACTCACCGAACTTCTTTCTTCACTTAGTTCTTCCAGTTTACTTGGCTGTTATCTGCCTTTGAGACCAATGTTGGATAAAACTTTATATTCTTGTTTATCGTTGTCTCTGCATTTGTGACATCTTAGAAAAAAGATTTGCAAATTACCTGTTTGTGTTTTCCTTTATTCTGTGCAGGGAAATAATGCTTATGTTAATGTTGTTTTGTAACTGATAGACTCCCAATTAATTAGTTGCTGTTACCAAATATGTATATTACGAATAAAAATGATAGGGTTCCTACAGGAACATTGATTAAATACCTAACAGAAAGGAAGGACTCCTGTGTGTTACTGAATGTAACCTTGAATGTTCAGGTGACACAGAATCAGAACAGTGTATTTCCACAGAACCCATTCCCAGTCTCGTATAGGAAAATCCTTCGGGGGGATGTGAGGACAAAACACTGCAGTGCCTGAAGGCTCACGAGATCACAGTTACCCACTAAAAGAAGACCTACACTGTCTTTAATTTCTAGAATAAAATCATTAAAATGTCCTCTAGCTAGACAGGCATGCATCTTTTAAAATTAATTTCTTTTGATAAAATGAGGTGTTAAATACTAATTAAGTATTGATTGTATACAGATGGCACTGTAATAGTACTTAAACTTATAAGTGCAGACCCAGCTGAGCTATGAAACTACAAACTGCCTTTCAACAGACCCAGATAAGGTGCTCATTTACAGTGTATTCCATAAACTTTCCAAACACAACTTTCATATGATATTTTATCATAATGCATTAAACATACACAGTCCAATCTTCATCAGTCCTCTGTTAATACTCATAACTCATAAATGATGATTTATTTTCAGTAGGAAACATGTGGTTGGTCCAGATGTTTAAACAAAATTACTCCCAACAGGCTGACAACGCAGGTTAATTCAAGAATGGATAGGTCTAAATTTGTGTAGAACAAAATTTGCCGTAATTCAAAATAAGGATGAAGTATAAGAAAGGCAGAAAAATGTGAAAAAAACTGGAAAAATTGTTTTACTTCTAACTTTTAAGTGTGAGAAACCTATTATATGGCTTCTCTACATTACAGACATAAAAATATTTATAATTTATTTAATGGAACTGATACAGTAAAGAAACAGAATATATTTGTAATATCAATAGTCAACTAAATTCTACTTTTTTTTTCTTCATTCAAAAAGGAAAGTTAGGATTTATCTAATTGCTGTTAAATGATGTTTAATTGTTGGGTTAATGCTATTTGTAGTTGTTGTATTTTTTTTAATTTCTTATCTTGGATGTCAAGAGTGACTAGCACTAACATCAAACAGTTTAATCTAACATCTTTATTTGATTATTTAAAAACCTGTTGTATAATCTCTTTACCTGGCAGCCACAGATCAGGGATGGGTTGTGTGTAGAAAGGTTTCTTGCTGCAAAGTTTCATCTGCATTTTTTCTTAAAGCTGTCTAGGCAAACCTGGAGAAAAGGAGGATCTTTTCTGTTACAAAGGGTGGGGTTTGATACTGCCTGATTAGCAAGAATTTATCTATTCCTTGAGTTATATTGTTTGGAGACCAGCATTTTCTTCTGGCGGCTCAGGGCTGCAGCGTTGTCTTTCTCAGAGCTAATATATTTTGTTACAAAGTATACCATTAAAAAATAATCTTCATTTTTGTGGATCCACATTTGGTAATCTCAAACTGACATCACAAGATGTTAATAGCGATTAGCAAGTTCTCCTCTATTCTGTAACATCGATCTTCTAATATGGAAGATATCACTCACGTTGTGAGGAGAGTTTCTTGTACCATTAAAATCAAGAAGAAACTCTATGCTCAGCATGTTTCAAGAGTAGGCAATACATACAGCAAATACCTTGATTATTCATAAATAAGAGGTTGCAATAAAAATGAGCTCAAATTATCTTTGCGTTATATTCTTTCCTTATCCTTATGTATAATGTGGTAAGTAGTAGCTCCTATACACTATGTTGTAATTTCTTTTTTCACAGAGACAGAGGATTTGAACAAAATATTTTTTCAAACCCCCCCAGAAGGTTTTTCTTCCTACACCTCATATGTGAGATGTTAGAACAACTTTCAGTTATAGATCAAGCATGCCCACAATGGTAGCATCTTTTTATTGTTTGCTTTCATGAGACTTCTCCGGGCATCAAGATCTGTTTTCTTCTTACGGGAAATTCATTAAAAAGTTGTTCAAGTTTCACTTAGTTTCAGTAAGCAAACAAACAAATTGGTGAAGACAAGGTAATAATTGTCTGCAGCTTTGAACTGAAGCAGATGTTCAGGCACAGGTACAGCTATGTCAGTTGGGAAACCTGATTGCTTTGTGAATGTAGAGGGAGCACAGTGCTCTGAGAAGGTGGTCTGTAGAACTGAAGAATGCTGGCTGCAAACAGCCTGTACATATAACCAATTTCTCCTCTGTCACTTTTCATTTGCATCCTTTGTACATCCTGTCATCTTTCATATCAAGTTTATGACCAGGTACCACCCACCCTTACACTGTCCTGATGACATCCTTTGTTAGAAAACAAGGTCACGCTAAATGTCACATTTATGTATAGTTTAAGTGCAAAAGAGCTTCTCCTGGGTTTAGCATTTAATTAAAATTTAAGAAGAGATAGTGAGGTATTCACTGGCAGGCTTGAATGAGTATTATGAACAGACAAGTGCTTACTGGCACCTCGACAGGTGCACACACATGTAGGTTTCTTCAAGGTAATTTTTAGCCTTAGTCTCATTTTCATTGTGATATGTTTTAAGCAGATGTGAAAGTACAGAGTTCCTCTTGCAAACTGCAAATGTGTGTTGGTTTGGCACTGCCTGGCTTTAGGTAACGGGGCGGGGGCCATTGCAGTGTTGTATTCTTCCCCTCTCCTGTGTTTACCTTTCCACCTGGGTCGCCCCCTTCCCCACGCTAGCCCTAACCACTCCCTCGGGTTTCTCCCATTGATTCTGTTACCCCAACTCCGCCCATGTACCGCCCCTATGTCCTGTGACCATTGGTCCATGTGCTCTCCCTGTCCCCTTCGCCCTGGATAAAGGAGCCTGCATGCCATGTGGCTGCTCTCTCTCGCATTCTACCCTGCCTTGGGGCACCAGCCTCTGCCTGGGGGAACCATGCCATGTGCTGGCTCTCTACCTTTGGGAGCGAGCATATGTGCTGGACCTAGGCTTCTGGGAGCCACCATGGAATAAAAGATCTTCTGCAGTCCTCATGTGGAGAGCATTCTCGCCTCCTTTACCGTCACCGTGTTGCGGGGCTTCAGCTTTCCGGAGGATGCAGGGGGCAGCCTGGAAGAGGCACGGGAAGCGGAACAGCCGCTCTCCCCGAGCAAGCCTCACTG
>VZTD01001255.1:46436-71870 GCA_013397725.1 Rhagologus leucostigma | reverse complement strand
TTTTTTTTTTTTTTTTTTCCTTTTCCCTCCTCTGCCCAGCTGTGGCAGGGAAGGATGAGTGAATGGCTCTCGTGGGTGCCTGGCATTGGGCCAGTGTCAAACCACAACAAAATGTTAAAGGTCAATGTAGAAAGTCAAGTAATTTTCAACAGCTGGTGATCTTATAGGAATTGCTGATGACATTTTACAGTTGTGGAGTAGTATGGGATTCAATAATTCCTTTTCATTGTTCTTCTGAAAGGCAACTCTTTCATATTGCAGGATAGTCCCAAATTATTATCAGAGTATAATTCTAGAAGAAAAAAAAAGGTAGGAGGAACATGATAAATGTAGCCTTTTTAAAGTACATAAGAAGGATTTGATTTTTTTAAAAAATTATGAGAGAGTCTAGGGAGAGTGAGTTTGGATTAACCAAGATGGGAAGTCAAGGAAACAAAGCCTAACTGAAATATTTTGCTTGTAAGCTGTTTTAAGTATAAATAGTTTTTTGTTTCAAATAAGACTGTGTACACCTGTAGTTTGGGAAAGGTAAATGGAAAAGATGATAAAGGTGATGTTTTTACTTTGTTAAAGGAAATGTATCTGGCCTTTGCAATAAAGAGTCTCATCTTTGGGTTTCTAGAGAATGTTGAAGTGCTCTTAAAAGCCAAAGTAGTGGCTGTATTTATGTATAATGTTTTTGTCTCATTCAGGCCCATGGAATTGTAAACTTGGGATGCAGTAACATCTGCTCTCTAGTCATTACCGTATAACTCTGCAGACCTCTGTGTTATGCTGTTCACATAAACACTGCTATGGAGTGATGCATGGCTCTGCTTTGGGAATAGATGAGGGAATAGGTACAATGGCCGGACAGTCCCAGTCACACTGTGTCCTGCTGGGAATGGCTGCAGCCGGCTGTGGCAGTGTGTGGAAGAACAGAGAAGGGCACACAAGTAATACTGTTGTGTATGAGGTCTGTGTGCTACTGAGAAGAGTTGAAATTTAAATGTACAAGTGTCTGATGATAAGAAGTGGTTTTTTAAATCCCAGATCTTCTAAATACAGGGATTCCTATTTGTACAATTTTAATTGCAGTCTACAATAGAAACTAAGTGCATATGTTTCTTGACTTAGCTAAATATTTGGGATGATGCTTTCTTCAGATAAAATAACCTGTCAGACAAACCGTGTAAACATCTAGTATTTGCAGTAATTATTCACTATGCATTTAGTACTTTCAGATATACTCAGAAACAATTACATCAAACCACAGTTCGATTTTTCTTTGCTCAGTTCCTCTGCTGGAGTGTGCTGGGGGGATGCACTGACAGTCTCAGTGTCATTCCTTGCTGTGTATATCTGATCACAGACACTGCAATGTACCTGCACACCAACACTTGAAGAAGGTGGCAGCCTTCTTGCATGGCTGCTGGAGGTGTTTGTATGGTTTTAGTAATGACTAGAAAGCACAAGTACGTAAAAAATTGTACCTACAGTTTCCATGGGTAATATGATAGAAAAGACAAAGTACTTTCAAAACTTAAATGTTTCTAAATTACTGGGAAAAAGAAGCTGTCAGACAGAATGGCTGCTGGGAGAAATACATTTGTATGGGATTTTGTGGAAGCATGCCACAAAATCACTGAATTCTAAATGCTGTAGCTGGGCCTGACTTGTTCTTGGTGTCTGTTGGATCTCTGGAGGACATTTCATTAGAAGAGCTGCCCACCTTTTGTCTCTGCATGTTTGGTTTGTGTTTTTCACTGGGAAAAATTAATGTGCGCATATCTAGGTGAACAGTACTTCAATGCAAAATTCTGTGGCTTCTCATGAAAGGAATTAAGGATATACAGGGTCCTGACAGATGTGCATCATAAATACCTTTTGTCTATGAAGTCTGCTCTCAGTGTGTCCATTGGTTATACAAAGTCTGAGTGACTTTGATTTAAAATGCAATTCCAGCTTTTCTCAAGGGATAGTGAGAAGAATGGCGCCAAGAATACCACATACAAACCAGAAAAGTAATTTCATTTACCAGTCTGTTCATCACAACTGTCATTTTCTTCATAATTAAAATCCGATCTCTGAAAAACAAGCAGCTTCTAAAGATCAGCAATACTGCACTTTCCTAGATTGTGTCATTCAGAATAAAAGTTGGTTTAAATGTCTGCCCTGAGTTATGATTTGTTTAAGAGAATGCTACTCCTGGCTTCTGTGATATAATGTGGTTAGCCTTTCAGAAAATGAAAGCTATATTTTAATAGCTCAAAAACATGATGTGTGATGCGTGGGACATACACAGTGTAATTATGAAACTAATGAGGGGTGGCTTACCAATGTGATTGGTGAAGATCTGCTCCAGTAGCTCCTGTTAATGAACTGTCTGCCTATGCCAATGCTAAGCTTGGAAGGGTTTATATACTGGGTGGTTGGTTAGACTGGAATGAGAATCTTGTCATGATCCCATAAATGAACTGGATTTTATGGCAGTTATACTTGCCTTCAAAACTAACTTGACTGAAAATCTATCTACTAATTCTTCCTTGAACATTAAAACCCATCTCTCATTACCTTGTGGTAACTCTCAGTATTAACACAAGTAAAGCCTCAGCTGTGTCAGAGGAACCAACAGCAGAGCCACGTTCCTGCTCCAGGCTGTGGCCTCCCAGGGCTGTGTGCACTGACACAGTGGAGCTGCTGCTGTACGTGCAGGTGATAGGAACAGAAGTGGGGCAGGCCAGAGATCCAGCTGTGCTGTGTCTGTGCAGAAGTGTTTCCAGGGAGCATAGAGGCTGTGATGAAGCATTACCAAATCACTTGGCTTTGGGGGAACTTGACTGTAATTTCTTTCTAACTCCAGCAGTTGGTCATTCTGCTTTCTCCTCTCACACTACTGCAGCCCTATTGATCTCCCTAGCTCCAGGTTAGCTGTTAGCAGCTGTTAGATATGCAGCATATTTTCACCTACTACAGTTATAGGCCCTGATTATCATTTACAGCCTCAAACGCCACTAATGATTATCCAGGTCCAGTGTGTGCCTTGGCAAACAGAATGCAAATTTTATGGTAAAATAATGTAGCAGATTGCAAAATGTATGAAAAATTTAGGAACATTAAAACAAATGGATTTTATATAGAAGCTAATATGAAATAAAACTGTAATCTGTAAGTAGTTTTTAAGCCATTATGTTGGCCTTGAATACATATTCATTGTGGTATCCTAAAATGTCTTAGCAATGAAGGTGCTAGAAATTTCTGTACTGATGATCCTAAAGGGAAGATATTCACCTGAAGGTTCTTTCATCCGTAGGGCACAGCTGGGTCTTTCACCACACTGAATGACGTGGGAAGTAACTTAAGTAGGTGAGATAAACCCATGCCGTGATAGTTTCTTAGGCATCAACAGTAGGTGACTACAAAACTGAAATAATCAACTTTATCTTAGATGCTTTTCTTCATAACTGTGAGTGTTTAAATGCAATAATTACTGTTTTGTTAAAAGAAAGCCTTAACAGGATTTATTTCTCTTGTGAAGTTTCAGTTTTGTGATAAGTATTAATACCTTTGACTTAAAGGGTAAATAAATGAAAGAATTTGGTATTCTAATCTGAGGATATACTATTTGTAAGGAAAATTAAAAGGCAATTGGACTGCAAAAAGCATTCTAGTTACTCACTAATGCAACTGCATGCAATATTCTTTCCCTGCTGAAAGAGGTGTATGTTACTCATTAAGAGCCTTTCTTATCACTAAGGAGAATAGTGTCCACTGAAACTGAAAAACTGGTTAATTTGCTTACCTTAGCTGGATTTTATCTGGGGTCATTTTTATTTTTGCATTTGTGATCCATCAAAAATTGCTGGTTTCTTTTGTTCTGAGAACCAGTTTGAAAAATGTGGCTGGATTCAAAACACTGGAAGTAATCAAATACTGACAACAAAAACCCCACTGTAATTGAAAATTAATGGATAGATACCATTTATTGGTGTTTTTTCTACAGGGGAAAAAGGATAAGGTACTTGAATGGTTATCTCACATTCTGGATGCTCCATTCCAAGCCAGAATTGAGAAGTGTTGGCAAAGGAGAGCACGGGTACTTCCAGTGCCAATCCTGCTCCCGACACTGCAGTGTGCTACATCTTCCTCCTCATGGGCCCAGATTCTGTTATCTGACCAAGGAACAGCTCCCCCCACCACTGCTGTACCCTGTTAGCTGTGCAGGGGGGTTTGGTTCTCTCACTGGTGTCTCATTCCTGTGCAGTCTGCCAGAGCAAAGCCCATGCATCACATTGCAGGCTCCTAATCCTTTGCATTTTGGTCTCTTAGTAAGAGATGGAATGTATAGGTTTATTTTTTAAAATGTTTTAATTATAAATGGATTTGAAGTATATAGAACTTTCTTAAGAAGAAAAGATTATTGAAAATACTTTTTAATGCATTTTTGTCATTTGGTCTTACTTCACCCAAAAGCGAAAAATTTTGAGGAATTTTTCTACATGAAAAATAATTTATTGAGAGGTTATGCTCCTTCCCTACGCTACTTTACTCTAGCTCTCTCCCTAGGCTGTTTGTCCCCCACCTGATTTTGTCTTCTTGGCACTTCCCTCATGCTTCCAAACCTGAGGCTTTGGCTTTCTGCTGCTTGGATGATTTGCAGTTGCTGATGTTATGCATTACAAAACAGGCAGCTGTGCTCAGGGAGGCTTCTCCATGCTCAAGTGTCACTGGCTCCATTCCCTGTGCACCCCTTCCACTCATCTTTTGGAGATTTTTGTCCCCCCTGCCCTTTCTGCAAGAGTCCCTGTCTGATTGAGGTGGCTGTCTTACTGAGACAGGTGAGGGACTGAGTTTTCAAAAGAGGCTGAGAGAGGCTAAGCCAACCAGCAGGTTTTTCATACATTACATTTGCTGTTATTTCAAGGAAAAAAAACCCCAAACCATCCAAAGGTGATTATATTTTTCCTGAAAGGTAGCAGTCATTAACATTGAAGTGAGGTGAATGACTCATGCCATGAAATGTTATTTGAGAGGGTCCTCTCCTCTGGGCTGTGCTGCTCAAGGGCTGTGCAGCAGCACTGCTGCCTCTTAAAGCATTCCCAATTTAAACCAGGCTTTGTCAGCTCCTTCTTGGCTTGCACATTGTTTTACCAGCAGCTCTTGTAGTGCAGCAAAAACAGTATGTGAAACTGAGGTGATTTACACAAAGATACTCATCCAGAGGCTCTTAGTTGAAGCAATATGCTGAAGAATTGCATCTGGACAAATATAATCATGTTCTGCCATATTTAATAGAGAGAATGGTATAGTGATTTTAATAAGAATTTTACTTTCTGCTAAGGGGAACAAGGAAGCTGGCGAAGCTTAATTGCTCTACAGTAGGAAATATGTACACGTATGAACTGCCAGACACAGTTCACTATAAGTAGTTTACTTGTCTAACTTGATATTTACATTTTTTTAGGTTTTCTTATCTTGTATCTTTGCTTCATTCTCTGAATGAGATAATACTGTTCTGCCTCTGAGTCCGAGCTAACCTCTTTTCCTTGTAACAAAATGATAAAAAGATATATCATTTAAAAAAATGAGTATAAACAAATGTAGCTCATAATTTTAATCACAGGTCAGGTCATCAAATCTGCCGTATTTTGGCACAGTCATATGCCACTTAAACCTAAATGCTTCCTCTGTGAATTAATAAGTCTACTTGCTAATTTGTATGAAGGCAAAAATCTGATGAATGTTCTTATCCAATCACATGAATTTGTATCTTGAAATATTGCTAGACATTTTACAGTGACTGATTTGGTTGCCCTGGTTTCATTAATCACAGGGAGAGCTAAACATTTTTGGGAGTTTGGCTGGTACAGGTTTGATTCTAGAATGGCAGATGAGCAAAAGACCCGATATCATCTCCTCTTTTCGCTTTACTGCACTTTCGAAGTAGCACCAAAATCTTTTCAGACTATCCAGAATTTAGCTTACTGTGGCCTTCAGGAATTCTCTGAGAAATGTTTACTCTAGTGGCCATTCATTGCAGAGAATTCTGCACCAGGTATCCCATGAGTGGGCACAAGCAGTCTTTTTATTACCCTGATGGTTTGCCTTGACTGTTTGGACTGGTTGTAGCTGTAGTGTGTCCCTGGCTTTGAAATTGATGGCTTACTGAAGACAAAAGCCGTGTAACATAGATGACTATTTTGTTGCAATTCAATTCAAACTGTTAATGATACATGGAGTCCAATTCAACATAATGTTTAAGACTAATTTCACATGTGCTTAAGCCTTGGCATAAAATCAGGCACATGCTTAAATGCTTTCCTTAATTAAAGCTTTATATTAGGACTTGCAAAATACTTTTACTACTCTTCTTTGGCTTTATGAGCTTTTTTTTCAGTTTGGCACAGAGTAAGGTTAAAATATTGCAAATGAAGTAAAATAGTTGGAAATGGGGACACCAGGCTGGCAAGCACACATTCATTAAAAACAGATTAGCTATAAACAGACTCTGATAATCCTGCAATCAAGACTTGATACACAAACTCATGGAAATGCTAAACATGTGCTGTAAATAAATAGATTATTAATTTCCTTTATTCTAATACGTGTGCCTTAGTAAGAAATTAGAGTTCCCCTAAAAGATCATTTTCTTATTATCTTATGATTGTACCTCCTTTGCAGCTGCAGAGTCTGTAGGAAATAAAGAGATAATTAATGGTCTGGAGATAGAGCTGGTCCCCTGAGAAAGGGAACTTCACACCACAGTCTCAGGTCTGTTAGCAAACACTGCAGCAATTGACAGCTATTGAAGCTGAGGAAGAGAACATTCCTTTGGTCCCCTTTATTCCTGAAATCTTTCTGGGGGAATAATGGCAACACATGAGACAAGTATAAATCTATATACAGCAAGGATTGACACCTCATACCACAATGGGATTTTTTTGGCTTCTTTTTTAATAAATTTGATTACGTTTCTCTAGAAGTATCTGGGGTGGAATGAAAATGGGGAGTAGTGTTTTGTATGAGAGATTTGAAAAGATTCATTACTGGGGATTATGCTTAATGAAACACATCCTGAGTGTGAGGCCGTGTGGCTGGTGTGCTTAATATGTACAAATTAAATCTTCTCCTGGAAATATAGTAATAAAAACCAATGAATTAAACATCAGGACCAAGAAATGTTTGCTTATTAATACAAAGTAACACTGTTTAGAGAATTCCAATTTACTGAATACAAATGTTGCCTGTGAAATAATTAGAAAAAAAAAAATTAGCATCCAACAGAATATCAAATGTATTAAATATCAAAGTTGAATAAAGCTTTAAAACACCTGTAAAAGTTAGGTAAAAGGATTAGCAGAGGGAAATGCTAGACAGTTTTATGGTATTTTATGCAGCTAAACTCTGAAAAAGAAACTTATTTTTTAAAATCAGTGTTCTAAAACTGCATATCAAGGGAAAGAAAGCATTGCTCTTCAGATGTTATATACTTATATGCTTGATTTTTAATTTTTTTAAAAGGCCTCATGAATAATATTCTCAGTGGGAACTCTGGAAAGTCATACTGCTACAGGCAAAACTCTTGGAGATCAGTAGCAAATTTGAAGAGTAGAATGCATGGGAAGAGGGAGATTGTTGGGAATACCCCATCACACATGCTTGCTGCCTTCACACCAACAGCTGTACAGACTGTGCTCTTGCTATCAGACCTTATCAGGGCAACTTCAACAGTCACTGATGTGGAAGATGTTATTGATAAAACAGTGTGTTAGGAAATACATTTTTATTTATATCAGAAATAACCCTAGCGCCCTGAGTCTTTTCTGAATTGCTTGTGTTCAGCACTGCACAGGGTAGAATTAGCTGGATGCTGAGGCAATGGCCGGGGGTTCTTTTCAGATGTTGGTGTTGCCAGTGTTACCCTCATGTTTCTGCAGTCAGTGTGCTGGGGAAATCCTCGGTGAGAATACCTGGTTTACATGTCAAATGTGAGAAAGGATGAGAATACATCACATCTCTGTTTGCTCCTGCTTCTTTTTAGAGGATCTTTCATTGCTGCCTCCTCATTATATCTGACTAAATGCATTGTACTTAATCTTCTTTTCTCCGTGAACGTGTTTCTTTCTGTATCATGGCCAGTACAGATGGTTCTGGCATGGAAGGCACATGGGGCAGTAGAGCAGCTCCTGGTCTGTCTGTGCCAATGCTGGGTCACTGGAAGTCCTTACACAACGTTTTTATTGCTCTTAGTACATGCACTGACTGGTGCTGGTTACTCCTACACTGCTGGCATATTTCCACTTACCGTATGGACCTTAAGAGTCCATTCTGATTGACTTCTTGCTTTTGACCCCTCAGGGAAGTGATGCAAGGAATCTTTTCAGCTGACATGTCTCACCTGTCTTTGGCTGTATTTAGGGAAATTCAAAATAGCAATATCTGTATGTTCTTGAAAATGTGAGCAGTTGGAGGATGGACCTTTCGTTATAATTTTTTATTAAGGATACATTATGCTGTTTTTTTTCTTAGATCTTTCACAGACTTGGAAGTCAGAAATGTGAGTCTGACCAAGCTGTGATTGTCTCTGAAGGCAAAAACTGGGGAAGTGTTATAATAGTCACTGGATAATGTAATCACTGTCTCTGGATTGCTGGCATAGTGTTGTTACAGAAATGATTAGTAAAATTGGAAGCAGGCAGGAGGCATTGCTAGGAAGAACAGAAATGTAATTCTTGACAGAAAGGCATAGAAATAAAACCAGAGATTAAACAGTGATTGGGAAGAGGACTCTGAGGACAAAGAAGTATCAGAATATTAAGTCTAGCATGAGAAGGGTAGCAGGAAGTTAGAATGTGGAGAAGAGAGGTGTGAAGAACAGAATTATGTGCTACAGAAGGACAAAGAACTCAGAGTATATTAAAAATGCTGCTACAAAGCATCCTCTGAGCAGCGTTCCATCTACTTTTTTACAAAATTTTAAT
This sequence comes from Rhagologus leucostigma, assembly GCA_013397725.1. Taxonomy (NCBI): domain Eukaryota; kingdom Metazoa; phylum Chordata; class Aves; order Passeriformes; genus Rhagologus; species Rhagologus leucostigma. The sequence goes on along the minus strand of VZTD01001255.1, from coordinate 62,910 downwards.
TTTTCTTTTTTGGTCTGAAAAGCGCTGTAACTTTTGGAGTTAATATAGCACGTAAGTATAGAAGTTCATGATCTAAAAATCCATAACTTTTCTAACTTTTCAGCCCTTAGAAGCTTTAATCAGCATTTACCAGTAAGTAAAGCTAATTTTGTCCCCTTAATAGAATGGATGATATAATAAAGTTCCTTGGAGAGGTAGTTACTAAAATTTGAAGCTGTAGCAGCAGAACTCAAATAGAAAGAATTAATTTAGACTCAGTCAGGACAGCGCCATAGTATGAACTGTGTATCTTGGCAAGGTTTTGTGGATGGGAATAGGTAGCAAGAAATTGGCCCTAAAACAGAACTGCCAGCTCTGAGAAGTCCCCAGATAGGGGTTTAGGAAAATGAGAATGTGTTGCTGGCAGGAACAGTCATCAAAATGGAATTAAGGTGCATTGTTATAAGAATAGAAAATGAGCTCGTGAAAGAAGCACCCCTGGAGTTTCACCCAAATGCTGTGCTGTTTACAGACACAGGGAAGTAGCAAATGAAGTTCCAAAAGTTGTCCAGGTGCCAACTCTATTATTTTCTAACTATGTTTGACATAGCAGCCTTTTGATTAAACCTCCTATATCAGGTCCCAAATACTTGCATTAAATCTTTGTTTCATCCCTATTTCCCAGACCTATCTCCTCACTGTTCACTTTGGAAACATTGAGCAAGTAATTATGAAGTCAGGAAAAGTATTTGGAGTTCACTTTTCTAAAAAGTCAAAATACTCCGGCTTTACACTATTGAAGAATAAATTGCTTAAATTTTAAATTTATGTTAATATGACTTTTTTAGTACATGTCATTAGCACAATTGTACCAGAAGATAGACATTACTTATGACCACTTCTTATGTTATTAAGATTTTTTATGCATTTAAAGGTGAAAAAAAAATTTGTTTCCTTTTTTTTGTCATAATTAATAGCATTTATGCTATAAGCACGAATTCTTATACTGGAAGAAAATGGAACTTTGAAAATATGTTCAAAAGACTGACTCAGGATATTCCCTATGTTCATTAGCATTCTTGATTTAACTGTCTTAGGAGAGCTAAATATATGTGCTGTATAAATAAATAAATGCCTGTTATAGAGTTGATACACTCCACTTTGTACTTGTTTCTCTCACTGGGCTTAAACACCCTGAAGTCATCAGAAAGAATTCAAATTTACATACGCCGTCTAGGTAGCCCAGTTTTTTAAAATATTCCTAAAAGGATTCTGTTCACTCTCTTTTCTGACCTGGATTCTTTGCATTGTTGTGAAAGGAAATGAGTGGTCTGAAAAAGAGGGTTTTGATCTGCAGTTGTACATTGTCTGTATTAAGCTTAATATCCTAAATGCCCACCAGCTTTTTTACTGGTGAAGTTGCTGTAAGGTTTAGTGACACACAATTCTTGTTTTCTTTGCTGTACAGGAGGATGGGAGTGCAAAACAGAAACATTAGTCTTTTAATTTGTTTTGCTGCAAGTGTGACCCCATTGCAGAGGGTGAAGCAGCTGGGACTACTTTATTTCACTCTCCCCCTTTCTCTAGAACATCTCCAGCCTCTGGGATCTGAGAGTGCTGGCAGGGTACAAAGCTAATTTTCTTACCACTGTAATGCAGTTATTTCGCTACATTTCTGTTTCCAAAGTGTGTAAGGGGTTGCACATGTCAGCCTGAAGTTGTCTGTCAGGGACAATAGGTTCTGTGTATTTGTGTGTGCATGTGTATGTATGTTCCATTTATTCCTCCCCTTCCATACACAGGACTGGGAGCAAAAAGGAAGAAATTTGTCTGGTTTTAAAGGCTGACAAAGATCATTCAGGGTTATATTTCAAGCTAGCAAAATTTAGATTTTTCTTGCTCTGATTCCCGCACTGATCCCTGAAGTTATAATTACTGAGTTTCTAGCACAGGGGTTGTACTTTCATTTCCCAGTCTGCCAGAGGCTGGCCCTGTATCTTTGGCTAAAAACAGGTAAATGAGATAAATGCAGTTCCATGCTGTCAGTGATTTTTTTTTCTTTTCACATGTTCCAGTTGATGAACACACATAACTTCTATTGTGGTTTTCCCTTTTCACAGTGTTCCAGAAATGGTAATTTTTGCAGCATTCACCACTACTTTGAACTTGATTGTGAGAGTTATTTTGTCAGCCCTAATAATATCAGAAAGACTAATAAGCTGTGTTTTCTAGGGGTTTGTGTAAAATAAATGGGAGATCTGAGTATAAAGCAAGAGGAGGTAAAGAAACTTCAAAGGAGAGCAGTGAAGTGATCATTATCACACTTCCTTTGAAACTGTAGAGTTTAAAGTTGAAGCCAGATTCAAACAACCTAAAATACTCTTAGGGCAATAGAAGTTATTGTGCTTCACGAAATCATTGTGCTCTGTGATGTATCTTCTTTGAATTACCTTAAAGGTTAGCAGAGACTTGTTGTGTTCACCCTTCTTTTGGAGGAAAATGCAGATCTACTGAAAATATTAATTACCCTTTGTGAAAGATGCAAAACTAGTGAAAATATTAATTAACCTATGAAAAAAATGCTTTTGTGCCATCTTGCTAACACCTTTTTTTTTGAGTACTGTGCTTCTTTTCTAGGTTTTTATGAAGTTTGATCAGATGCTTGCCACAACTTTTGTATAGTAGTGAATGGCAGTCAGTAGCCTGTGTAGTCTTTGCAGACTCTGAATTTCCATGGAATAAAATTAGGCTGGATAATGGCTGGTAACTGTGACATTTACTGGGCTTTCTTTTCTATTTATAAACTGTCATAGCCCAGTTTTAAAATAAATAAATGGAAGAAGCAAAGGAACTACAGTAAGCTGCACAGGTTATTAAGTAGGTCTGCTGACATTTAAGGGTCTGTATTTCAATTTTCTCTTGCATTTTCAAGGGATAAAGGAAAAATCTCCAAAATGCAAACAATTTAGAGACTCAGTCTGATTCTATTAGAATGTCTCTGTTATCTGTCGTGCAAAGAACCACCAAGTCATCACCCAAAAGCTTTTGAGTTGAATGGCACCACTGTCATATGTCAATTACGTTGTTTTATCTTTTATTGACATTAAGGTGTAATTGTCTTTTGGTTAATGCTCTCAGAATAGCAGCAGTGCATTCCCTAATGGGGTGTCTGTATCCCAATCCCTTTCTTCTTTACCATCTCTGGAGAGATGGTTGGTCAGCAATCTGTCTGTCTTTGGGAAGAAAGCTGAGCAGCTTTGGCCCACTAAGTCAAGCAGGGTAGAATCAAGTCTTTCTCTCTAGAGTGACTTTCAGGATTAGGCCTTGGAGAGAGTTACTAACTAATGATATAATGGAAATATGAATGACAGGTTACACTGTGCCAGTGCATGGGACTGCACACGGAGAAGAAGGTCAGATATAACTTTTCTAAGTGTGCTGACAGCTGTGGAACCAAAGGGCATTATTCCATAATAGTAAGAGAAATGCCATTTTAAGGATTTTTGGACATTGGGGGTTTTTTCCTTTAGATAAAGACAGGTGTTTCTTAAAGGAAGATTTGAACCAGTTGTCAGTTGGGATTTACAAAGTACTTAAAAAATGAAATTGTACTCTCATCAGGCACTTTCCATGTATTGAGCTATAAAGAAGTGGCAAAGAAAATGATGACACTTAAAAATTGCTGCTTCAGCTCTAGTGAGACATTATATTTTAGCTGATAAGTGCCAGGAATAATGTTTTGCATAAATATTCCACAATATTGAGCATATTTCGTGTCTATAATTAGAGCTTTGATTTACTCACAGACAGAATTAATTAGGGAGTAACAGCTGTACTGTAATTCTTCTGTTATAACCCAATCTCATTTCTTCTTCCTCTTGTTAAAATCAAAGGTATACAAATATTTCTTTAACCTTCCTTAATACACTGTAAAAATAATCTGTTTAGGACATAAACATCCTGGTACTAAATACAAGAACATGTGTTCTGCTGTCCAAACTTAATTTTATACTTAATTTACACTACATAGGGTCTATTCCAAGACTGCTAAAACTCTTCAGGGAGGAAAGATGTGGAAAGAAGGTGCCTGACCAGTTTGAAGCACAATTGAATGAAACACAGTAAATCTATGGTTATGCCCTGCCAGTTTCCTGCATCAGGTTTGGGATAAGGAGAGAGGAAAGAGCCTTGCTGTAAGATCTTTCTTTCAAGTGTTTTTATGCAATATGCAGTAGATTTTGTATATTATTCACAAACAAATGGTCCATCTAAAAATGGGAGTAGGCCAGTACAAAAGCTGAGGTAAAAGAGCCAAATATGAGAACAAGAGCTACTGAAAGTCAACTGATCTGTTCCTTAGAGCTTCCCCTTTTGCCAGCTCACCAGCTTCTGCTTGGGAGCCGTGGGACAGGGGAGCTGCTGGAATCCTTCAGCACCCTGTTCTCCCAGCAGTAGGGGTGAGACTTCTAACTACAGAGAGTGCAGAAGTTTGTGTCCTGCCCTGAAATGGCACCAGTCAAAGCCAGGATGCAGCATCATTTCCCAGGGGCTCTGGAGGATCCTCTCAAGCCTTCTTTTTCCAGTGACAGATTCTCCACACATGACTGGGGGCACACAAGTGCTGGTTAGCCTGGGAGCAAAGCTGAAGAGAAGACAGCTAATTTGTTGGCAAGGGAGAGAACTGAGGTGCTCTGCTGCAGGATGTGTGTTTGAACAATCTGTTAGCTCCAGAAATTCCTTTTCTCAAGCTATTATATCCTATGGCAAAACTGAGAGGCTTGGTAGCTCTGGTAGCCTGACCAGTGTATTACCACTGTGATCAAACAGCAACCTGACAAGACATGTGAGTGGCCCCTTCCCTGTTCATTTGTGTGAGGAGCCAAGAACATCGATTTTGTGTAGATACCAGCTGTAATAATCCTGGTAATGCTGAAAAAAAAGCAGTTCCCCTCCCTTTTGGGTCCCTTTCTCCTCGAGAAACCTCCTTTCCGACCTGGACAGATCAGAGAGCAATCCAAGACTTAATAATTCTTCTGGAGGAATGAACCTTTCGCTTATTCCTATGATGCCAGTGGATGCACTGTTTTCGCACAGTGGATGCAACTGGTTTTGAAGGAATTATTATTTATTAGTAATATTTATTATAATTAATATTTATTATATTATTAAAATTAGTTATTGCTCATTTAATCTGAATTCAGTTATTTTGGGCACATAAGTGTTGATTGTCATTTTAATAACTTGGGGGATTTTTTCTGCACTTCTCCTCCTGAACATAACTTTCTCGTACTTTGAAGTTAAGTTTTTTCAATTATCTTTGTTAGATGCTTCTCTAAAATAAAATTTAAAATATATATATATATATAAAAAGGAAGAAAAAATCACAAAGAGTAGTTCAACTCTTTGCTCCGAGCATGAATAAACTTAGCGTGGAGTCTTTTCACCAACGCCTTTAACTGATTCTTCGAAGTTCTGTAGGGTTTTTCCTTTCTCCATTGAATGAAATGGACAACTAGGTCCAGGCAAGGACAAATAAAGTATATGATTTTATTTAGGAAGTCAAATTCACATTCAGCTGACCATCAAATCATCTTTAGAGATGAAAAATGTGGTCCATATTATTGGGGTGATAAAATGATATATTGGTAGATACATGATCCATGTCCATGTCAAAAGCAGCTTGCTCAGCAGATGTCCTATTGTCAGAAGCTGATGCCTCGTGAGGATGCACACGAAATGAGCACATAGATCTCTTCTCATCTGACATATTGGATCAGCTTGTGAGACATGGTTTTCTAGACAGTCTTTGTACATGTATGTGGTATTTGCAAGGCATGTATTGGTACAGGCTTCAGAAAAATCTATCCTAAATGTCCAGGCTAACTTCCAGTTTCTTTTCCTACATTTTTTTTAACCTATAGACCCAGGAATACCAGGTCAGCTGTTTCCCAAAAGTGTAACCACCCTTCAAACATTTATCATTGCCAGTTTCCTTGGGACGAGTGTTTGCTGAGGCAGTGCCCAGTGCTGACAAGCTGAATGCAAATGACCACTGCGCATTTAGTTCCTTTCAGCCCACTTCCCTCTTTGTTTAGCTGGAGAAAGGTAATGAGCCAACTGTCTGAGCTGTGCTCATCACAGACCCTGCCCCAAATGGTATGAGCAGCTTCAGTTTGCCTTTTTCCAGCTGCTGCAGCAGCCTTGCAGTCCCTCTGCTCCAGAAAACCCCAGTGAGCAAAGCCATACAAGCAGAGGGCTCAAAGTGGTACAAATCAGCCTTTTTGATTTAAAAAGAACCCCACACATGCCAATGAAAAGTGTTTCTCTTTGATTAAATATCCTTTGGCTGTTACGTCTGCTGGCTGCATCCTCATCTGCTGGTGGTGGATCCCATGGTCCCGGCCCCCAGTGGAACTGACTCAGAGTATTGTATCAGAAAATTGCTTTGATGAGTCACAAGTTTGCCAGCTTGAATTTAATAGAAAAATCGTGAGAAGGTATTTGAGTTATGATTGTGCTGGGCTTTTAAGAATGCATGAGTGCAGTTCCATTCTTCACATTTAATTCAGGTTTTGAGAACAGAGAATAGAATGAGAAATATGAGCATGATTTACTAGTTTCTTCAGAGCAGTGATGAAAATTCAAGTGTTGTACTGGTGATAGATTAGCAGAAGAGATTCAGTTGTAAATAATAAAGAACACCTCTGAAGGTGACACAGATTCCAGTTGTAGTTCTAAAATTTGATGATCTTATGAAAACTGTTTATGTTTAGATGTAAAAATGGATATAAAATTATACTCCTAAAACATAATTAGCAATATCTCCATATGAGATTACAACATATCATTTAAATGTGAATGTACTGCTGAAGCAATAGATCAGACTGACAGGAGAGTTATCACCACAGCTTCCTGGCACTGTCCTAAAAGTTTATCTTGGGATTAGTGGAGAAGTCTAGAAGTCAGTGATTGGACACTCTCAATATTGCTCTTCTTCTGGAAATAGGGAGCAACTAAAAATACAAAGCCAAAATTACTAGTTCATTTGAGAGTCTTGGTGGCAAGTTCAGCTTCTGTGACAGTTTCTGAAGAGTCTTCTGACACCTTTCTTTTTGTAGACATTTTCATCCACAAAGGAATGCAGCTGAGTGGGGTCTTTCAACTGTATTTGTCAATCCTGAATTTCCAGTCTGAAAGCTGAAGACTGTCTGGTAGGTCTGGCTGATACCAAATCTACTGTGCCACTTGGGAGGCCCTGTGAAGGTGTGAGGCTGGGTCCAGTGTACTCTCTGACCATTGCATTTCCTGTGCAGCCTTCCTGGGAGGGTACAATGAAGTCTGACACAGATAAATAAGAATCAGACAACTGTTCCAAGTAAATAGCAAATTTTCCTTCCCCTGGGGACAGGCATCTGTTGTTATGTGACCAGCTGTTTAGAAATTTGGTTTTTTTTAAAAATAGTATATCTTCAAAAGGAATTTTCCTGGGAGTCACCAAATATATAAGGTAGCAAGTTCTGATCCCTGCAGAATCCAGTGGCATGAAAGAAGTCAAGAAAGTCTAAGTTCTTTGTGGGATACCCGTTCTTGGTACCATTTTCTATTTTTGGATTATTTGCATGTCTCAACACTGAAAGACCAGTATCTGTATTTATTACCCTCCAGACTTCAGACCATTTGAGAGGAAGAGAACTCCTTTTGTTCCCCACTGCTTTTCTGTGCCAGAGGAGCTCAATTAAACCATAAAAGAATCAAACTTCAGTGATTAATTAAGGAAAGCTTGCTATGCAATGGAGTTTATTTTAATAAGTTATACAGCAGGCAGAACATTGCTAGGAGTATAATACAGTATAATCCTTGCTTGTAAGGAAGATGAGGTAGAATAGTTTTTCAGGAATTAAACCATTTACATAGCAGCTAAAATGGACCAGAAAATTAAGCTGGTTTCGGGGCTTACCAAAAACCTGTGCTTCAGCACCTGGAAAACTTATCCCAAAACTTGTAAGCCAAGTCTCTGAGTTTTAAAGCTTATGCTGTCCATCACGAGATTGTAAAGGGAGGGACATAAATTTTACATATCCTTTTTCATAATTTCTTGTGTGTGTGTGCATGCACACGTGGAATTATACAGCAAATTCTGCATTTCCTTGCACTTATAGCAGCAGGATGAGAGGCACCTTTGTTAAGGATTGTGGAATTTTCATTGCTAATCCATCAAGCTACAAGACTAGTATCAAAATATAACGTGAAAAGGAAAAGGCACTACACCCAGTTCCTAGACCTACACTTATGTTTTCATGCCGTGCAACTTCTTGAAGTCTTTAGTTATTCAGACAAAATTCACATATGGATATTATTGAGAACATGATATCCTCACTGTTGCAAGTGTTCAGACCACAAAACTATTTGAAACAGAATAGTTAATGGCTAATCATTTGTCATGTCTCTGTGATGATTCAAAATGGGACTGCGTGGCAAATAAATTATGCAGTGGCTACTGTGGTGTCACATAAACTGCATTCTTTATATATTCCAAGGAAAATACAGCAAGGGCCAAAATTTCTGCTCTAGTATTTATTTATAGTTGGTAGAGCTGCTCTAATTCTTGAACAGTCAGAATTATCTATAAGCACACAAAACAAAGATTTGTAATCAAAATGCTTCTACCAGAAATCTGACAGAGTCCAAGGTTCCCATGATAGATGTAGTTCGAGCTGGAGTAAAATTTCTTAACTTTTTTTTGATATGTGCAAGCTTCTTAGAAGAAAAATAAAACAGTTCCAAAACCAAAAGCTTTTCTAGCTTAATTCTTGATGAAGCAGTTGGCACAAACCCAGCTTTTCATGACTTACTATGATAATGAAGGTGGTCACTGCATTATTTCATTCTAACCACAATTTTCTGCAGGATTCAGTAGAGCTTGAGATGTCTGTGAGTTTTCCTGAAGCAGAGCTTGCAGACCTTTCAACTGAAGTGCTGCAGGAAGGACAGTTTGGGTTATAATATTGAAAACAGGTCTATTTGGCATCTGGTTTTGATGAAGTTTTGTAATTATGTTTTTGCAGTATAAAACTCATACACATGCTCTGCAGCTCGATTTGAGGACACAAGGTATATTGCAGTTATAAAATTAGTAATGTGTAATTTTGCCTCCAGACCTGAAGTGAGTTCTTTTGGAAGAAGAATTTATAAGGCTACATGAGGTTAAAATTGCCTGAATTTTCAAATACAGCTGGTTTTAGATGTTTTAAAGCTTTGAAGTTTCGGGTTAGGGTATTCAGTTTCAAAGATTATTTTCAAATATGCTGTGCAATTAAACCCCTTGTTTAATTGCACAGCATATTTGGAGTACCTGTGGTAACATTTGTGTTAGAAAGATCCTAATGCATCTGCTGAAAATGGCAAGATGAACAGTCTAGGGAGAATGAGTGAGGAAAACTGAGCTTGGCCTCAAATATGTTCTGTTTCTCGGGTTTGTAATTTCAGCAGTAAAACACACATCTAACAAAAGAGGAAGGATCACCCTAAATATAATGCAAAATTCACACTATAAATCTAACCCTGAGGAAGTGGAGGGCGGAGGGGGGGAAGTTTCTTCAAATCTCTTTGTTCCAGCCAGACTTTTACACTGCTGCTATGCTTATGAGATCTGCAGCTCCTACTCTTCCACAAATTAATCACCTCGCCATTAAAATCCCTCATCCAGGTTGCATGCCAAAAATGGAAATAAAAATAATAATAATAAGAAGAAAATCCAGCAAAAAACAAACCTGAAGAGACCACAGCAAACTACTAAAACTGAGATGATTCCAAATAAATCTTTACGTTTTTCCAGTAACCAGGCAGAATGAAGACACTTTGTTTCTTGCCAATTTCTATGGTTTATTCACTGTTGTGTCCAACTGCGGCAGTAATGTCAGTCCCAGTTTTCCTTCCCAGTTTTCCAGTTCATTGCAAGGTGTATACCAGCTTGCTGGGGAAGTCTCCAGCAGCAGTGTGCTGTATCTGTGTGTTGGCCACTTGGCCATCTCCCTTACTGACGCCTGCAGAATAAACAAGGCAGTAGCTATTTGCTTCTATTTTGGGAATAGGGTCTTCAAATTGGATTCTAGGGACACAAGTTGCTTTTGTTTAATGGCCCCAACTTTAATACTCATTTTGAACTGACATGGCATTGTTACATTTCTGAAGCAGTGATTTTGGTGCTGGAACACAGTTGTGGTGCTGTGTTAGACAGAGGATCCCCTGAGATATCCCTGTTGGGCCAGCAGATACAGCATGGGACTGACAGCAGAGCCCTGCCTTCAGGATTGGGATAGGGGAACCATAAAGGATCTAAAGTGGTACTGTCTGCATTCAGGGAAGGGAATTCCCCCTGAAATGTCATTGAACTAAGGGTCTTGATTAAATCAGAGTCCAGTTAGGTTCCAGAAGTTTCAAAAGCGTTAGGAAAAAACCTGCTGATCTGAATTTAGTCAAGTTGCTTCTGGGCAGCGCTGTTTTGCTCAGAAGCCTTGAGGAAGGTTGTGCACTTGTGTAGTGTAACGCTGCGCAAGTGTTCTGCCTAAGGCTTCAGGTCACAGATGAATTCATAACTCTAGGATTTTCATTCGACACATAGTCACAGATCTGAGATATTGGTTTTAAAAAAGGCTCGCTGTGGAGGAACTTGTTTTCATTTGCAGAATCAGAATTAATGAAGTGAAAGTGTTGGCGGGCATTAATGAACTGTGCCTCTGTTGGAGCAAAGTAATAGTAAAAAAAGGCATAACTCCACTGCAGATGGATAATGCTTCAAGTTTACTCTTTTAGAGGGATTTACAAAGCTGCTATTACTGTATGGAATGCCTTCTTCTGGATGCTAAATGTACAAATAAGGAAACGAAGTCCCTGCTTATATGAAAAGTAAACAACATATAAAAAAAAAATGGAAGTGAGATTCAGCAATGAGCAAACAGGAATTTAACAAAAAAAAGAAAAAGAGGAAAGATGCAGCAATGATCAAATGAGGAAATTAATTTAATGGGCACCTTGCAAGCCATGTGCCTTCCCCTCCTACTCTCTTGAACACTTCCATGAGAATGGATTTATGGGCTTTCTAGAGGAAAGACACTCTGAGAAGCAGCCTAGCATGGTGCTGAGAGGTGTTTCACACAGATTTGGGTGGGAGTTTTGGGCCCAGGTGTCTCAGCAGGAGAAAATTTAGCAGCTGAGAATTTTAATGAGAAAACTGCCTTCCACAGAGTTTCTTTGAAATTTAAGTGTTCAGCTCCTTGAGGTTTATAGAGACAACAGATGGAAAAAAGAAAGAAGAAAAATGTGAGTTATTTAGTGTGCTTTAGATAGATGGAGCTGGCCCAAAAGCATATGAAAATCATAGGAAAGAAGGGGGATTTTGGGAGGGGTAATAGTTGAGAAATACAGAGGGTACAGTGATCTTGGAAACATCCTGTGTAAAGACTAAGTTGAGCTTCTCAGGTTGAAAACTGTTTTTTCCACAGTAAATAGCATACAAGTCTTTAAAAGCCTCAGAAAATTTTATGTTGAATTAAAAACACAGCACATCTGTTTACAGGTGTGTGTTTGTGAATGATCACTTTCTGGTAGTCAGGTACAATGCTTCATGCTGTAGTCAAACACACACACCTTTTATTTCAATGTATCAGCTTTTCTAGAAGTGGAGTTCACAGTTAACTGAACACATAAAAATTACTTTCTAAACCCTAAAGGATCTCCACAGCAACATTTCTGACTTGGTTCAGCAAGGAAGAGCAGTTACATTATATACATCAATGAGTTAAACTCTGTACATGATACAGTTTCCTTAGGCTGGTATCTACCCTTTCTTTATTTCACTCTGAAATGAACATAACAGGACACAGCCTTGAGACTGCTGAATTGACAAAACAGGGCAGCCAGTTTTAAAGCAATTGACATTACTGAGGGAGGGAAATCCAATAAAGGACCAAGAATTTATTTTCTCTCTTGGCTAAAGCAGGTTACAGACCACATTGTGGTCTGTATTGGTGGTCTCTCTCTGTAAGTAACGTGTAATTGAAGACTGAACATCAGTGTTTCACAGACGCAGGAGATTAACAGCCCCAAAAATGACTTGTGTCCCCCACTTAGGCGGGTTAGTGCTGTATTTATCTTGTCCTTTCGCAGAGAACGATCATCAGGATGTCACTAGTCTTGATACTTGGCTTCTTGTATGGAAGCTGTGCGCTTCTTCCTGTGCTGGTGTCTGCTTTAAGTGGTACTGATATTAACATGTTGTTATTAATCCTTCACCAGCAATAAAAGATGGCATTTTAGCAGTGTGTTTGGCCCCATTACTATAATTCTGTAGGTGAATCACGCATTGAAATCTGAATGCAGGTTTTCTGTCTGTTTGTTTCTCAAAACTGGAAAAAATTCCCTTATATGCACTTACCTTCTTTAGTTTACCTCAGCATTTCTGTCCAGCATTTACTGCCAGCAAGGGCCAGCATTAATTTGTTGACAGGTGTGGGGGTGTGAGCTTATCATAACATGCCTAAAATCACACTTTGATAAAAGATGACAGCTTTCACCTGTAAATGCAAGAGATGAATAAACTGATGGTCTGGAGCCTTTCTTGTCATCTCTTGAGTTCAGCCTATGCATGGGTGGTGTTTCTGGGGGCCTGTGCTCGCGCATGGCTTTAAAGGAGTTCTACCACCAAGTGCCCTGTGGGGTACAAAGCCCTCAGCCACCTAACAGCAGCAGCTTTCACTGTTCTCTTTGCATTGTCCTCTCTCTTAGGAGCAATAAAATGGCAGTATAAAGGATTATGGTCTGGTTATCTATAGGTATGCATATGTTCAGATCAATATAAAATTAGAAGCATAGCTCAAAATGCAAGAACAACATGAGAACTGTAGATAATGCCAATGAAATGCCTTCTCACGCAGAAATTTTGGAATAAAATTCTGATTAGATTTCACACCCTGGTCTGGGTTTTGTTTATTTTATATGTAGTATACCTAATATACCTGTCTGTGAGGTTCACACAGACAGAATATAAATATATGTGTGCAAATGTTCTATTCACACAGTCTCATTGTGGATCATGCTCATTCATTCTTTAGATGTTTTAATATGGGAGAAAGAACTACTCTAAGGCAGCATCAGTTATTCTAATACTTTCAATTTTTAAAAGATCTTTCCTCAGACTTATTTATGAATTACTTCTGAGTTAAATCTCACAGGACATATACATAAGAGAAAAAAAAAAGCTTTATTGTAGGCAAGTAACTGTCCAAGCGAACTGAAAAGGATGGTTGAAAAGACATTTTCAGGACTTTTCTTTACGAATGATTCAGAAAATACCTATTCAAGACATAGTCTCAAGCTGCATCAGGGGAGCCTTAGGTTGGACATTTGGAGGAATTTCTTCACAGAAAGGCTGATAAGATCAGAAGGCATTTTGCCACAGTATTTGTGATTGCCCAGGCCCTGTAGATTAGGTTATCATATGATTTATGTCTAAGGAATTGTATTAGGGATGAATTAAAAAGATATGTAGCCAATTCATATATAGCTACTATTCTTGTGGTGCTGGACAGATTTTCCATCTTCTAAGCTTGCATAGTTCTGCAACTGGAAATCATCATGTCCTGTTCTTCCAGAAGCTTGTCTCCTGATAGCAGAGAGCTGGTTACTGAGCCAGAGTCTTTGGCTACTGCATTATTTTTACTTCCCTACCTCCCCTAGTTATTGTTTTGGGTTAAATGCATACATCTCTTGTTACAGGTAGACTTTAACTTCTACTCAAGGGATCTCTGGAGCCGCATCAGCTCTCCTTACATACAGTTTGAAACAGCTGATTTTCCCTGGTTTTGCCTTGTCATCCCCAATGTATTTTTCCTAACAAGAAGGGCACAGTAAAATTTGCACACATGTCAAGGGAGAGTGTCTAGTTACACTGTCTTCCAGAAGCAGTGGTTCAGGGCAGAAATGGGAGTCATTATTTTCTTCAGAAAATTATTTCACCTGAGGTCGGTAACTTCTTGGTCTTAGTTTTTATTGCCTAGTTCTATTTGTGGCCAGTGATTTCACAATTCATGTCTAAAGTTAGATGAGGTAAGTGGCTAGCCATCTCCTAAGGGATTAGGAGTAGAACCTCCTGCATTATCTGCCCTGGAACATGGAAAGCTGAGTGAGATTTTACCAGCATTTTTTGAATTTACATCATTTTAATACATGGAATTCCTCAGAAAGCTGAATTCATGGTACTCATTAAATATTATGCTGAGTGAAGGGAGACATTTTACCAGAGATGAGCTAAATCAGAAATTGGAATTGGTCTATGGAAAACATGATGAGGCTTGGGACAAACAGAATTGGCAATATTTTAAAAAGGTAAGAGAAAACCAGTAGGAAGACACCAGACTAAACTAAAGGGAAAAGAAGGATGTGATGGCTCCCAGCTGTTGGACAGATATTGACTCAGAATGCTACAAACAGCCAAATAAAAGATTATTTTGTAACCACTTCTGTGTCAGGGGTTGAAATACCACCATGTCTTGCCTCTTACCAGAAGTTTGGAGTCTATCCTGGAATCCAAAGCCTGAAGGGCACTTACCTGCCAATAATAGTTTAGAGACTTATGAAAAATTATATACTTCACTAACAGACAGCTGCTTCCAAACAAATTTATTATTTGGCAACATAAAAGTAGTAATGCAAAAAATTAATTTGAATGTGTATTTTTCTGCTTGTGTATAACAACAACATTCCAAGTACTGAACTGTTGTGTCTTTACACTATAGGAGTGTGGTTGTCTCTTGAGGGCTCCCATGAATTAATACTTCTACAAAATATGGGATTTGTAATATGATAAAATGATTTATAGATGCTTTAGAAAAAAAGAAATTGTGGGGAGTCTTTTTATTGCTAGTAAGTATTTATGTGTGTGTGCTGTAGTATTACCACATGCTGTACATTGCAAGAATTCCCACAGACGGAAATGATAATTTGGGAAAAAGAACATGCAGGTAGTGCATATGAATACTTGTGTTCAAAAGCACTTCCATCATTGGTTGTTAATTTGGACAACATCTGAAAAACAAGAGGGGTTCTCTTTGCCTTGCTACCTAAGCTTGCTGGGCTCCAGTAGGAGCAAAATTCCTAGTCACTTAAAAAGTAACTTGTTTCTGATAAATAAAAACATTAGGAGAATACTTTTCTCATCCCATGTTTTTTGTTTGCATGCTTGTATTTTAATGAAAATAACTTAAAATATTATGTTTTAAAGTCCTATAAATATTTCTGTTTCGATTTGCTTTTATAGATGTCAATCTTGCTGTACTTTATATACATTTTGGCTATCACAGAATCATAAAATCAAACTGAGATTGGAAAAGACCTCTAAGATCAAGTCCAGCTGTGTTCACCACTAAACTTTGTCCCAAGTGCCACATCCTTGTGCCTTTTGAACATCCTGTGAATAAGAGAACAAGGTTGCTGCAGATGCATTTTAGTGATGAACCTATAGAAAAATAGGTGTGTTTGGATATTTTCAGTCTTTTCATTATATCTGTTTATAGGCAGGCACCGTCTCGGGTTCTGGTAGTGTCAAACAGTGTTTTTTTCCAATATCACCTCATTGTTTCCATATCTGTGTTTTGTCTGCAGCTGCCTTTTCACTGTCACTGGAATGAGCCGGATTTCAGAGTCAGCCAGCAGCCCCTGCTGCAGCTCCCCCTGCCCTCTCAAAGCGCTGATGGAAGGAGGTTGATTTCCTTCCATCTTTTAAAGCCGGTTAAAAATTATGCTGTCTTCTGAAAGAAAGTCCTATTTAAGTCTGGCTATTTCATAGTGGAAGTGAGAAATTTGATTTTTATTTGAAGTTTTTAAAAAAGTGTTGGATTGATTGGTTGAAAGCATGATTGATTTTAGATTTAACATAAGGAAGGCTATGGAAGTGTGACTGCCTTCCCACCTTTCTTTTTCTGGACAAGGACACAGGAGGTGGGGTGTTCTGGGCTGCTCTGAACTACAGATGTGACTCTATCTCAGCAGAAGGTCTGGTGACCTTAACTGTATGTTTTCAAGAAAATACCAACATTAAAAATTATTCTGAATTAGAATGTAATATAAAGATGTAAAAAAGTTGATAAAGGTCTGTTACGATCCAGTTTAGATCCAGAAGAGCAAAGAAAGCTAAGTTTCTGTGCATAAACCAGAAAGAACTTAGAAGGTTCAAATTATTCCCAGAAATGAGATTAAAACCAAACGAGATTAAATGTTGATGCCAAAAAATTGATGTATTTTACTTAATAGTAGAGAGGCAAAGAGAAGGAAAGAGAAAAGAAAAAAAGAAAGAAAGAAATAAAAAAATAGGTGTGAGTGTGGGGTAGGGGGACAGGGAGAGGTGACAGGGGTTAGGTGGAGGCATATCACCCATCCAGGGGTCCCGACGACATCTCGTTGCTCCCCTCCATCTGGTCTTCTGGTGGTGAGGGTCCCCCGT
>VZTD01001255.1:0-36371 GCA_013397725.1 Rhagologus leucostigma | reverse complement strand
GTGGGAGGGACCCCACGGCCTCACAGGGAAGGACTCTTCTCCCGGAGCAGCGAAAGAAAATCCTGGTGATGAACTGACCAAAACCCTCTGCCCTGCCTCCCTGTGTTGTTGGTGGGAAAGAGAGAGGGCCTGGGTGGAGGGGGAAGGTGTTTTAAGGGCTTATTTTACTTCTCATTTCCTTCCTCTGATTGTGTTAGTAATAAATTTCACTTAGCAACCAAGGTTGAGCCTGTTTTGCCTTTGAAATATTTCTCCCGCTCTCCTTATCTCAGTCATGAAGCCTCTGTTAAACCTTTTTCCTCTTTTCCCTCCTTTTGCCCACCTGTGGCAGGGCAGGGTGAGCAAGCGACTCTCGTGGATGCCTGGCACTGGGCCAGTATCAAACCACGACAGTGGTTTATATATTTGGTGTTTGCAGTCGTGTGGTTTTGCATTTTTATAATGTTACAGGGCCCTAAATAACTTGGTATTTGCTCTTCTAAGAATTTTTTTATGCCCAAGATGTCTGATGAAGAACAAGATTTCATGTTACGTTGTACCATAAATAATTCTATATAAAAAAGGAAAAAAGAAAGGCAGAGTGTTTTCATGCCGTTTCATTCCTTGTCATGTATATATGCTAAATTTAATAAGGATTTATGAAAGGCAGACATGGGCTAAAATGTGCTATGTTCTGAAGAAATACGGGTAAGTCCGTGACATTTATAATCTGAAATTTTGCTTCATCAAAGACAAATTTAACAAAAATGGAGGCTAAATATTGCTTGCTCTATGCTTTTCTTCCTGGGGAGGAAATTTCTCACCACATCATACTTTTTAATGTTGCACTCAGCAGTAAAAAAGGATTCAGAATACTGAAGAAAACAGAAGAATATATTTAAAATAGGTCTAAAACTGAATTAAACTCTCTTAACATAGTAAAGTTTGTTCCTTCAAAATTGTTACTAAAGATTAAAAAAAGGATATGGAGTCATTTAATAAAATCATATGATTTTTTTTTCTGGGAAATCAGGTAATATGAGCATCATGCTTCATTTTGACTATGAAAGGCTAACAGTGATTTTTTATTACACAGACAGCTCACCTGTAGACTGTGGACAGAGAAGAAATGTTAAACACAGAATTAACACTGCTGTATGATACCAGAGAAACATAAATAGTGCTGAATGCTGGACCATCCTTTGCACACGCATAGAAACCTCAGTTACTTATCAGAAACTTGTTCCGTTGTTCATACAAAAGAATACAGACCAAAAAATATAGTCTAAATTCTGGCAATGTAAAATTATGGTTTTATGCCCGAGTGCTCTGGAATAACGAAAAATAATTTTAGAAACTACTTACTTATTAATAATAACTACACTTATTCTAACAGCAGCAAAACCAAATAACAATTGCTTATGATATTTCGTTTTCAAACCACTCTTCTGGTCCCAAGCTTGTAGTATGATTTAAATTTTTTTCACCAGTTTTGCATAATTTTAAGGGTCGTTCTGGGGTGCAACTCATACGAAGTGTTGGAATACTACAATACTTTAAAAGTAGTTTTGTAATGTCTTGTAAATCTGTTAATTTAGTCATTTTTGGTTTAAGGCATGAAAGTTTAGTAAATAAAGTGAAAGTGTTGCTACTATATCCAGTGACTCTAAAACCATTGAACAATGGCTACAAAGGCGTCTCTGTAGCTCCAGTAACAGGATTAGGCAATCTGGAGTCTGTTTTCAGATCTATTAAGTTGAAACACGCACCCACACACCCCACCCTCAAAAAAAAAAGGAAAAATAATAAAAAAAGGCAATTTCTAATGACTGCAGTTGTTCATCATGTAGCAGCTACCTGCAGCTATATAGGCCCATTTAGTACTTCTCATTCATGAAAGGTTTAATTGAGTTTATACAAAAAATTCATGATGTCTGTCATGCCTTCAGTGGCATGATTTTAGTGAGAGAGAGTAACTGATTCTGACCTGAGACAGATTGCAAAGGCTTCTCAAAATGTTTGCAACTTTTATAAGGATTTTATGTGCTGATTTGGTGTGTTACTTTCATTCTGAACCATTTTCCAGGCTGATGTGAGTTGGCCATGTAGCAATGTTGATACAGATCAGTACATAAACCAGTTGCATATCTTCACTGTAGAGCAGCACCCACATTCAGTTAGGAAATAATGGTGAACTAGTGATACATTTGACATTAACTGTGCCTTCATTTGCTGTCAGGATGCAACTTGCAGCCAGCCAGCCATGTGTGTACAGATCAGATAGGACCAAAGCCTCAGAAATGCTGTATATGTTTCTGCTTTTCAAGATTTGTCCTTTAATGATAGCCCCTGAGCTGTGATGACCCAGAGCTCTGGAAACACGTGTCAGTTCATAAGGGCAACACATAACTGCAAAGTTCTGGAGATGAAGGGCACAGAATCTGTGCTATTTTGTGTCACGTTAAAAATTGCCAAAGAGCTTAAAGTGTATCATGGTTGCTGATGCCTCACTGTCCCTTCGCTTTGTGCTACACCCTTATTACATCTTATCTGCATTGCCTGCTTTCAATAATCACAATTATTATCTAAATAACTCAAAGCATGCAGATACCTGGTGATTGGCTGCCCATCACCATTAGTCATTCAAAGACCAAGGATTTGCATAGGAACTCTGGGCTTCTTTCTCAAGAACTGTATTGTAAATATGCCAATTACCTGCTGTGGATGCTGCAATCATTTTTTTTCTGATTGGCTGCTGATTTCAGATTTCTCAAGCGACTTTACAGTGACATAAACACAATGCTAACATTTTAGTTGAGGTAAAGATTTCTAAAGCTTACCTAAAAAGACCAGGCAACTACAAAAAATAGAGCTAGGGTCAAAGGGAGGTTATTGTCTCTTGGATGATTTATGGCTCGTGCCTTTGCTTTCCAATCCATAGTAGTGTACAGGCCATCAGTGCTCTTCTTTCAGGATTTACTCCCAAATGCATATTTTCATTTATAATATTTGTCAACTTGTCTCTGTCTTCAGTACTGAAATGCTACAGATGCAAAACCAGAGTTATCCTTTAGAGAAGAGTCTTGATCTGTCAAGGAGAGGTGAAATTCTGGGAAAAAGGAACAACAGAAGACTGGGAGGAAAGACCAAATTAGCAGTTAAAAGGAAAAAAAGAGCTTTGCATTCTGTCAGGATCTTTACAGGTATTTTCACTTAAAGTGTGGATTGTTTAGTTTCCCATGTCATGATAATAATTTCATGCTTCTTCCTTTTTGTAATCGTGAAGTCCTGGGCTAGCAAGGATGGGACCAGTATCCAGCAAGTTGTTTGCTCTGGCCCCGTTCTAGAAGCAAAATTAATTTTCCTGGTAACACTTTTAAAACAGTAGAAATTTCTTTCACATAGCTTTCATCTCTAAGTCTACATGGTAGTTATGAAACATGATCTTCAGGGGGAAAACTAACCTCAAATAATGCAGAAGCTCAAGATTGCTTCTAGGCTGAGTCCTACATGCACTTAAGGACTCCTTCATGTTCTATATGTAAATGTTTAAATTATTTCAGTATAATTACTGTCATAAGGAAGGTTACATTTGCAGAAATAAGGAATTCATAAATAATTTTTCTGGCAGAAGTGAAACAGTGATTATTTAGAAATACCTGAGGCTTTCATTATCAGACTTCAAGCTGTAAGAATTTCCAGATTGTTTATCACTGTATTTTTCATTAATATCAGTGTGTCAATAGACCTTGAGTCTTGCAGTGATGAATTATCTGTGGAAATGTAACCAACTAATCAACCAAGTTAGTTTATTCATCCTTCAGAGTTCACAAAGAAAGTAGAATCTTTTACTGTATCCTGAGTACCATCAGCCTGATCTCAAAGCTACAGAGAGAAAATACTAATGCAGAATATCTGTGCTGATTTTCTCCATGATGAAAACTTCTCTGTGTATGTGCTTGTTTTAAGTACTATGTATGATCTTTCGAGGTCAAGAACTCCCATGCCCCATATACCACATTTTTCTTTGTAGTGTTCCTATGTAGCAGATTTGTTTCTGAGTACTGGCTTAAGGTTAAAGCATTTTAATCTGATGGAATCTTGGTCAGATGCATAGGGTGTATATTGGAACTTGCCCACAGCAGTGGGGTCTTCATTCATTAAAAAGTTTGTTTGTTTACACCCATATAATAAAAGATGAAAAGCAAACCTCTTAGACAGTGGGCAACATTTCTTAAGAGAATTCAGGATGATTTTGTTATCCTCAAAGTTACAAAGTTGTGTTCAACTGCAGGAGGAAAATTCTGCTGAAGTACTGGAAATGGTCAGTTTTCCTTTCAGTGTTAGGTTCCTTCCATGACAAGTTCAGTCCACGTATTTTCCCTTTTCTCACTCAAAAGCAGGCAAGAATGGGCCTGTCTCCTCAGAGGAAGGAGTGTTGGCTGAACGTGGGGCAATTGTTTTGTGGGGGCAGCTTTTATTTGCTTGTTGTGGCCTTTATTCCTCTTTAGTTCAATATTTGCTCCACCATTTCCCTTTCCAGAATTGATGAAGATTTCATTTGGAGATATGTAACAGATATGCACTCAAACCAAATTTACTTTGACTGGAAGCTGAACAGATGCAGCAGGATTGGTGAGGAAGACTTGCCTTGGTTAGAGGATGGCAGCAGGTCTTCAAACTGAATCTAGGGGATTTCGAGGCAGATTCACATACTGTAGAAGTATCCTGAAATCGTCAGGCTGGCAGCTCACCCTTACTGAATCTGGGCTATGGCCCATAGTTACCAGATGCCAAAACAACTCTAAGCCTCCCTGTTCCTCATAAAGGAAAAAATTCAGTGCAGTAAGCTGCATTCCTACCTAGATCAGATTTATATCGTCAAATAGGTCTTGAAGTTACAGAGACACTCTTAAGTTTCCTTGACAAATAAAAACCTGTCTCTCTTTGGTTGGTGGTTTGTTTGTTTGGTCAGTTTTTTAATATTATTTTTCAGGAGGGCAAAATTATTCTGATGTTTTCTAAGCTTGTGTTTGACACCAGCCAAAGAGAGCTCAATATGACTTACACAATGTATGGGGCAGTGGCTTCCTCAGGGCATTGTTTCAAGCAGATCATTTTTCAACAACTCCAGAACACTTATTGATATTTTAGAGGTGCACAAAAGCTTGAAACTATGACTATTTTTTAGCTAATTTATTCCCTTGCTGCATGCTAGCCTAGCAACCACACTGACTGAACCAGTCGTATTTTTCATCGTGGGTGAAACTCAGCTTTAGGGAAGTGTCCATGCTGAATGGCCTGCTCTGAGATTTGCTGGAAAGGAAATTAAACTGCAGTTCATGGGAGCAGGCTGCCTTTTCTAAAGCCTTCAGTGGGCTTATGCTTTAAGAGACCAGATAACAAATGCATTTTTTTTGGAGACAGAGGAAAGTACAGTAAGTTGAGAGCTATTTGGAGTGGCTCAACTGCTGCTTTTTAAAAGAAATCCATCCTTCTCAGACCCCTGCCACAAAGGACCTAAAGGCGTTTTCCTCCTTTTTAGCAAGGAGACACAGTTATGCATTATTCAAACACTGGGGCTTTGGAAGCAAACTGAGAAACCTCATGAACACCTTTTGCTTAGATTTTTAGCAAGAATACAGGCTATCCTCTCTTTACATGACTTAGGTTGCAGTTTGTCTCATAGTTCTGAGTAATTTTGTATAATGAGTACAATGCAGTCTCAGCCTTGTAAGTGCTATTAAGAGCAGTATTACTATCATTTTTTAAAAATAATTTCCTTAATGGTCTCTGTCTTTGCATAAATCCTGTACAAAATATTTATAAAGTACATTTCAGTTGACATTTTGGAAGTAAACATATCTTTCTAACCAATTCTTTCTGGTGTTGCAGGTTAACCCTGTTGGATATCAGAGGAGGCAAACCTGCAAAAGCCTAGATTTTGAGGATTTGCTCTTTTTCTAGGGGTCTTTAACCTTGAGGATTTTTTCTGCAGCAATACCACACAAGAGGAGAAATAAGCCTGAAGTTTATGTATCAGTTTGCAATGTCAGATATTAATTAACATCTTATTTTCAGGGTGCCGCTCATCTTGTGTTTTCTTCCACGAGGAGGCACCTCCACACACATGTACAGTGTTATTCTGACTGTTTCGGGGCAGTGCTGTTAATTCACCCATCTCCTGGCATGTTAAACAGAAACAAATTTATTATGACTTGTTGTTAAAAGATGGGAAGGCACACTTGAATTATTGTAGCCCACCCTGCTGCTGCTGTCGATGACAGGGGAAGTGGCAGGGCAGTTACAGCACTGCCTCCTTGCCTGTTTTACCAGTTGTTTCCGGAACTTACTGAGACACAGATTCAATTCAGGTTTGGGATCTTATGCTCCTTGATAGACATGCTTCCCCAGATTTGTCTAGATTTTGAACATGTCTATAATTTTTACTTCACAACGTCCTGTGATTCTGAATTTCATCACTTAACTATGAATTCTTTCAAAAAAAACCCCAAAAAACCTATTCTTTTTTAAAAAAAGTTGTTTCCTGAAAAGTTCATGGGGTACCACATCATTCTTTTGCATTGGGAAGCTGTGAGTAATCACTCACTATTCACAAAGCTCTCATTATTTTGCTCTCTACGAGGTTTTCCTTTCCTCTCATTGGGTCTTTTCCAAAGTAATGCCTATTAGTTTAGTCTTGTATAAAATATATTCTATTTTCTCGTTATTTTCACGAAATTCCTTTATGCCTTTTTCTGAAGAGTTTTACTCTATCATTCTGAATTAGGTGAGCAGTTCTGTTTGACTTGAGGATTTTTCAGAGCATTTATTATTTTTTCCACGTGAAATATTCTTAAATAGGAAAGACTTTTTCATTAAAAAAAATACACATAGAAATAAAACATCTGTAAGTGACACTTCACAAAAGTTTGTGTACATTCACCTTTACCCTTTTTGAGGTATTATCTTACGACCTATCTTGAAAGCCATGACCCAAAGTTTATATGCAGTTTCCTTCACCAGAAAAAGAGTATTTAGAGCATTATTCAGCATAAATGTAGCTGGGTAAGAGGGTTTTCAAAAAATGGAACCTAGGGTGGCAGCAGTACTGACATAAATTTTAAGGAAACAGCTATGAATTTTAGATTATGTGTTTTGCTACATATTGTCTCTGGCATGAGCAGCAGGACCACACCATTTGTTTTCATACTCCTGTGCCAATCAGAATTTATTGCAACTGTTGCAAAAGGTACTTACACTCATTTATTACTCCTCAATTTATTACTCCTCCTGACATTTTATCAGAAATTTTTTCTTCACTACAAAGATAATTCTCACAAAGAAAAGAACTTTCCAAAGCAGTCCATTTATGTTATGGATATATCCGACCTCACGGTTTTCTAACAGTTGGATTTATTTATGGCAAGTCTTCCACACCCTGCACCTAAAGAATTTGAAATGTAAAGATGTTGCTAATACAAGAACACTGTTCGTATTTCTTATTCTCGCCATATATTACGTATATTTTAGAGCTTAAGGCCACTTTCATGTGTGGTTTATCTAATACTTAATTTTATATTTTCAGTTATGCAGAGAGCATTGCTCAATTAGATCTGTAACAAGTCAACAGAGAAACAGGAGCCAGAAGCAGCTGTAGCACCCACCCCTTTTGTCCCCCAGCAGCTGGGATGCATAGGGGGTACTTCACTGCTGAAGTATTTTTCTCTAACATAGTTTCTGGAAACAAAACGTGGGAAGAAGAGTCTTAAAATATTGACAAAAATGTCAGTAGTCCTGCATGATTTTGTTATTAGCAGTTGGGCCAGATCAATCCAAAGAAGTAGCAAATTTTTCCATACACAAAATGTAGGTAAGTGCCAGTGGAGTTAGACAGTTGTTAGGCTTGGTTTCCTTTTTGTTCCTTAGGGAACTGCCCTGTGCAGGGGAGAGTTTTTCCCATTCTATGTCTGCGTAGTTGCCTCATATGCACTGCAGAGCTATAGGGGTTGTGCACTATGTCTCAAGGACTTGAGATTATCTCGAGCTTCACATTATTACTCCCCACCCTGATTCATTTCAGGGCACACATTGTTTCCAATTGAAATCTGGTTCCATACTAATCACCTTGCTCAGACTCCAGATACAGCGTCTTCCTCTGATAAAACAATGTCATCCACGGGAAGATTAAACGGTAATTATAATCAGAGTTCAAGCTGACAGGAGATGGAGCAAAAATTAAAAGTGCTAAATCTGTAGCATTTTGATTATCTGAAAAGTCCCCAGATTTTGCAGCAGAGCTGCTTTTAAATATGTAGTAAAGTGGCTCCTTGTAAATCAAGTCATAATTGTTCAGCTCTAGGTTGCAGGAGCCGATTTCAATTTTCTATTTCTCTACAGAATTCTCAGCTTTGATTAAGAGCAGACGTATGAATAATAGGCTTCACCCCATTAAATACACAGTCAGGAGAAAAAAGAAACAACAAAATATTCAAGATGTATTGTACAAAGTTGCAAGATACATATAACATTTCTTTTAATATTGAGATTAAATTCCAGCCCTATAAGTATACAGGCTCACTTATTAAAGTGAAATGAGATGGATAATGAGTTTCTGTAATACCCGTGTCCGCCTCAGATATGTCTGTGGTGTTCAGTAACATTACAGTAGTCATTATACGACATTTGAAAATCATTTAGATTTAGCAGCTTCCAAAGATACTGATGCAAGGTTTGTTGGTGAAAGGGACAGATAAAAAGCATTTTCCCAAGAAGCACATTAAAGAAATGTAAAATGTGTGATTTCTTATAGTCCTTGCTAGTGAACTTTGTCAGGATCTTTACTGTTCCCCAAATGGAAACTAGCCACTTCTGGCCTAAGACAAGTGTATTTTATTTTCTGTTTAGACCCAGCTGTTCAGAGACCCCAGCAACCACATTTAACTGGTCATTGTTCTGGTTCTGTATTAAGTATGAATTATGCTTTCTGAAAATTTATCTGCATGGCCTCTATTTCTTCTAGAGTTTTGGGCTTACCTACTTTGAGTTGTAGATCTTAGGTCTTATGCTAAAAGATTATGTATACTTTCAGAGAAATTTCAGGAGCGTAGTATCTTTTATTTCAGAAGGAAAGCATTACTGTTATGGATAGAGGACTTGGAAAAGCTCTATTTTCCTAAATATTTTGCTTTAAAAAATATTTACAGACCTATGAATATGCTTGCTTCCTGGATGGTTCTGCTACAAAATACAATTGGTGTTAGAGTAAAAAAGTCACATAACGGTAGGAGGATAGTGCTGTGGTGAGTTTGCTGTGCTCATTAACTTCTCACCATAATACCATGTAATATTTGTGATCCCTAGTTAACCCATATTTTCTTTAGCAGAAAAATAAGCAATGTAGGAATTTAACTAAGTGTCTAGGGGACTTTCTTTGCAGCAAGTGGCTGTACTGAATTAATCGCCTAACACTGAATAACCAGCAGGATTCTTCAGCATCTACCAGATGCGACTTTAAGTCTTTCATTATCAAAAACTGCATGTAAATATAGTTGCATAGATCTATATCTAAATTGAAAGGGTTCAGATAATATTGTCTAAAAATCAGATTAAAACTTTCCAGTGGCTGCTGGGGCTTCACATCTTCCCTCCCTGGAGCCACTGAGCGATGCCAGTGCTGTGGCAGTCTCTGTCAGAAGGGCTGCAGTCACAGCCAGCCCTGCCTCGAGGTGTGGCAGGGCTGCACATAGTGGGAGACAGAAATGAGGAAAGAAGGTCTTGAGGGAGGGGAGAGTTTTGCAAATATTTGAGATGTTGATGCATATGCACTAATACAGAACAGCAGCACATCAGGAATATTTTCCAGAAATGCAGTTTCATTTTAATGACAGTTTTAACAGTGTGGAAGCTTTGTGAATTAAAATAGCAATTGCTTCATCTAATCTCAGGCATCAGCATGAAGATGGATCACCTGGAGGACTCAGGCAGATGGGGGATTGCCCTGTGTGTACAGCACAACACAGCCACGTGTAACATAAGAAACTTTACTTTTTGAATAGGTCTAATAATAGTATGGCAAATTCTCTGATTCTATGAAATGTTCAAAATAATTGATTTTGTTTCTCTCAATTTTTTTAAAGTGAAGTTGAGAGTGGAGAATTTATCTGCTTTATTCCCATTAAAGCTAACCAAGAATGTTTCACTAATTGTAATGTTACAGGGATTTGTAATTGATTTGTTTGAGTTTAATTGATTTACTTCTATGGGCAGGCCTTAAAAGGAGTACCCGAATATGCCTTGGAAACAAAGAAATAACAGAGGCTTTGTGTAAAGTGCTGGTTACTTTGCTGTAAAGCTAGATACATTTTTCTTTAAGAAGAAAGGATTAGTTTTTATCTCTATTAATTAAATTTTACTTAAGACTATCTTATAATTTTAAAAAAGGGTTTTCTGTATTTTATTTTTATGTTGCCTTAAGGAACACAGATATACTATAAAAATGGGAGTTTCTTTAAAATTTAAGCTGTGGCAAGAAAACCCTAGGTGTTAGAGCCATAATTTTAAAACTTTTTTCAGATTAGTGCCCTTTGAATATTTTCCCTTGTGCCTTAGGTTCTAGCAAATGCCATTAACAAAATCCATCTTTAATGGTTTTAAACTCCTTTAAATAACATGATGTAGAAATAGTACAATATAATGTAAAGTAACATGTTCTTTGAAAGAGAGTGACATAAAAAAAAGGAAGCAAATAAATCTTTGTGTTTTTACACCATTTTGGTTTTGGAGCTCTCTGCCTACAGAAACTACAAGTGTTGCAAAAGAAAATATTTTGTTTGTGTAGTTGTGCTTACCCCTGATATTTATATTCTATATCTGAATTTTAATATTTGACCATTCGTTTTATGAAGCAATTCATGGAATAAGTTTAAACTTTTAATTTCAATTCTTCTACTTACTGAAGTCAATTGTAATGTGACAGTGAACAGAGAATTGTCACTGAACATCTTCCCACCAAAGAGAAGCTTTCCTGTTGTGCAGGTGCATCTACCTCCTGCTGTCTCCTGTGATCACAGCCAGCCTTGCTTTGTCCTTCGGAGAGGAGGAATTGTTATCCACTTTCAGCTTCAAGCTGCGACAATATCCAGCAGAGGAGGCGGAACAAAGCAACACCCACCTTGCTGCCTGAACTCTCTCCAGCCCCAGCAGTGTCCCTCCTGACCTGCGATAAACATCACCTTCTGCAAGGTCATGTGTTTAGAAACTGTTTCTGCTGTTCAGATTCTTAATTAACCAAGTACACAGACACTGTTCAGGTTAACTCTATCAGATTTAAGAGGTAAGGCAGGTCTGGTAGAGACATCATGTCCGTAAATTGCTTCTTCCTTGGCCGGATTTGCCAAATTTGTGGTATATTTTCCTGTGACAACTACAGAAATGCAGAATAGAATTCTATTCATTCATAGCAAGTGTAAGGAGTAAGGAAAACATATGTTTCTTCTACTTGTTAATAGTACGTCAAGCCAGCTTTATGTCTCATGTCAGTAGGCATTTTTTGACATAATTATACTACTCTTGTTGCTTTACATTCTAATCAATCTGAGTTGGGCAAAACTGCAATTATAATCAATGCTTATATTGACAGAGAAGAGTGATAATAGAGAACGGCAGAGGAGTAACGAGCATGGTTTGTTGTTCCTTTTAAGAGCTTGCAATAAGAACAGCAGTTCCATAGCCTAATTTACAAGCTAAACCCAAAATTTGGGAGTGTCCCAGTGGAACAAATTTTGTCATCCTTCAAAAAATATTCAAGCTGTCTGAGTTAATCAGACTGTATGTTAAACATTCTGATAATGTAGGTGACTTAATCTGATCCTGACAGTCTTTATAATATCAGGTGTGGTCAGTTTTAACCTGAATTCTATTGAACGCTTATTTCTTAGCACTGCTGAAAATTGAGATGTCAATTCCCTTTTTTGGGAGCAGGGAAAGGAAAACAAATCTGTCTGTCTTTCACTGCCACAACTGGAATGTCAGGCTCTGTGCTCCCAGCTTCCCTTCTCACCTCAGAATTCATCCCCTCTTTTTGCTTCATATTAAATTGCTTTTAAAAGGAGAGACACAAGGTCACTCATACTCAGTCATCTCAAATCCAGCACCCAAAGAGCTCCCAACATAATAAAGCAAGCTTGATTCTCACCACATCAGGCTGCTGGAGCATCTCATCTGCCTTCTTCAGTGAGTGCTGAGTGAATGTGGAAATGGAGGGCACTGTTCTCTCTGTGTCACACAGTGTTTTCCTGAACAGGAAACACAGTGAGTTAGGCAGTGAGTCTGCAGAAAAGACTGTTCTGAGGCTTGTAGACAAATTAGTTGCCTGTACACAGCTTTGATTGGGACACCAAATTCCAGGAAAGAATACGGGATCAAGTACAGTGTGTAGGATTATGAAAATGGTTGTCTGAGGTCAAGTGTAGCATAGCATTGTGTCTTTATCAGTTGTGTCTGCCTGTTGCTGAGGAAAAAGTTTAAAAAGCAGTGGAAGTGTGTATGGATAGCTCTCAAGGTTACTGTCCCAGCACCTGAGTCAGTGTCTCAGTAGCTTTCCGAGCCAAGATTGACATCTGCGTATTTGAGAACGTTTCCCTAACTTTTCTGACAGTTTTTTCAAAGCCATATGAACATTTGGCATCTCCTTTACACTCTGGCAATGTGTTCTGGAGGCCATCTATGCGCTTTTGGGCTAAATATGGACTTGGTTTCGTGCTGCATGAGGACGTAATAGAAAGATACTATGGAGGATCACCCTATTCGTTGGTTGTTGGGTGGTCCATGGTGACCATCCATGATTTTTGGGTTGATGTTGATAATATTTTCATCTCTATATTTAATGGTACATGGGCTGTGGTGTTCTGAATGTGTTGCAAAGGACTGGCACTTCCCTTTGAGGAGCTGGGGACAACATTTGGCTGCTTAGAGCTTGGTCCAGATGTTGGAGGTTTGGGGAACGGACCAAAGCAGAATGAAAGCCCTTGTTTTCTGCTGGGATGGGGAAAGCACTTCATCCTAGCAAGGTGCCTTAAACAAAGGATGCTTCAGGGAAACATTAATATAATTACAGTCCCTAGTCCAGGAATCAGCCTTCGAGGGAGTCTGGAAATACTATCTCTTTGTCTAAATAAATTTTAATTTAAATGTTATCCATGTTAAATCTAGAGTCATTCTGCTTGGTAATTCTTTAAAATGTATTTTAAAGCATCAGCCATGTATTTGGTGCCACGTACTTGATGTATTGGGTGATATTTTTGATTCAGTAGGAGATGTATTTGAATCAGATGGTGGATTTGATTTACTGTAGGAGATATCTGTTTTGATAGATTATGCATCTCATCCTGCATTGAATAAGCAGTGATTCAACAGGGATGTGTCTGATTTGGTGAATAAAATATTGTATCTGATTTTGATCAATTTTTCCTGTAATACACACATTTATTTTAATAGTTGATGCATTTATTTTAGTTTGAAGTGTATCAAATTCTTCATGTAATGTTCTTTCTTCTGTTGGAATGATTTATGGATTTTAAAAGTGATAGATATATATTTCAATTAAAAGTAAAACGTTCATTACTGGCTGCCTTGCATTCACAATATTCTTGAATGTCTCAAATTCTGCTCGTGTAGGCATTTGTGGTGGTTGGATGTAAGGCCCCTGTAAGGTGTAAGCAGAAACATTTCTTTGACAAAACCATCAGTGCATTTTTATGTGAAGGTAGAATGTCTTTTTGAAGAGAAACAGATTCTGTTTGTGCCTCACATGAAGAGCTTCTGTGTGTGCCACAGATATTTAAAAGTATTAATAATACATGGGTACTTCATAATCATCATCAACCAAGCTCTTTTCCTGCATGCAAATATTCAACAAGATTTTTCACTTGGAATAAATGGATGAAGGACTTAGGGCCAGAGATTTTCACTTTTATGTTATTATTACTCTGATTTTTTTGTTTGGTTGGGTTTTTTTGTGGTGGGGTTTTTTGTGTTTGTTTTTTGTTTGTGGTTTTTGTGCCATAACTTTGCACCTTTCCTATCCAGGAACACAATGATTTGTAGAGCTTCTGATCACCTCTAATCTATACCTGATCAAGCAGCCACACAATGTAATTTGGTGCATATTTTCAATAAAGGGTAAACTACAATACATTTTCGCTGGCACCAAATTACCCTTATTTTATGTGTTTAAATTTTAGAGAAGTAAAGGTCATTTCCCTGGACGCTTCTTATTGTATTTAGTTCCATGCCATGGAAACAATTATATTAGGCTTAGCCGCTCCATACCTTTTGTATGTTACTACTTTTATTAAACACAAAAAAATTGCTACAAGAATGAAACTGAGATAAAAATATTAAAATTATTAACCACCCCCCAGGCTAATACAAGATTATATAAAAGTGTAGCCAACAGAAATGAAAAGCTGGAGCAGGCTTGAAAGAGATAATCTGAAAGTGGAACTAATGTTAAAAGCTGGTGCTCCCTAGCAGAGGTGCTGCTGTGCCCCAGTGGGAGGCTGGGATGCTCAGCCTTCCTCCTTCCCCTCTCGCTCTAACTGTGGATGCAGGGCTGTGCTGGGGCTCTGGGGAGGCCAAGGTCTGCTTGGCCACAGCGCTTTGTGCTTTGTGCTATAAGCCCCAGTGTGTACAGCAGATAATGCTGAGCTGCTCTGGGATCTTCTGACAAGAGTCAGGCTTTGCTGTTTTAGCATAAAATAATTGTCCTAAGTAAGGGGAAATGGGATGAAGAGGTCGGGTGTATTAGTGTTAGGTAATTCTGATACATATGTATATATATTACTTTAGTTTTTAAGGTAAGAAGTATTTTACACATTAAACCTAGAGTATGAGATCCTCTTTATCACTTCAGAAGGAATGTGAGATCAGATAGGTGCCTTCATCTCAGCTGTGCCTGGCAGGATACGTAAAGTAGTGATAAAACGGCTCATCTTCTCTGATACAGGTGTAGCTTCAGGTTGAGCACTCTGCCTTCTAGGAACTATTTCTGGATTCCCCCAGGAATATTTTGCATCTAAGCACTGATCTTTCCTGAGAAAGCTGCCAGGTTTGGAAAAGGGAAGAACTAAGTCATGTAAAACAGGCTGTGTGACTTAGGTCAGGATAAGTATTGCTATCTTATTGTGTATTTTCCTGTTTGTTTTGTGCTTCCTTAGCACATGAACAGAACAGATGCAGGGGCTGGAAGGCATTCCTGGTGCCTGTAAGCCCAGGAGGGACGAGAAATGCTGGCTGCAGGCAGGCTGAAACCTCCCTTCCATCCTCAGCAAGGTTTTCCCACAAATGGAATTTACTCCCTATAGTGAATTGCTTGGGAAAATGTCTAGGGCCATATTCTCCTCCAGGCTCTGAGCTAGTTTTGGACAAGTACATCTGTACAACAGAGAAAATGTCATATGATGTTAAATAATGATAGCTATCTATTCACTTTTTCATCAGAAAGATGATTGACTTTTGATTTTGAGCTTTTTGAGTAAGAAATTTTGTCGTTCATGCAACCACAGGCAAGCTTTGTTTCCAGCTCTTGGGCAGCTCTCACAGTGTTCAAGCACTTCAACAGTTGTGAATTTGGATATTTAAATGCTGCCAAACTGTTTAATATTTTATATTAAGTTTTATTAGAAGTTCATGAAAGCTATGAGCCTTAGTTTCTGCAA
Organism: Rhagologus leucostigma; assembly: GCA_013397725.1. NCBI lineage: Eukaryota > Metazoa > Chordata > Aves > Passeriformes > Rhagologus > Rhagologus leucostigma. The sequence goes on along the minus strand of VZTD01001255.1, from coordinate 20,673 downwards.
AAGATGGTAAAAAGCCCTTATAAATGTCTACATATGGAGAGCCATTCACAGATAAATGACAACAATACAGGTTTCTAAACTTGTAAAAAGTTGTCATTTTGCTGTCTTCTTGAGCAGCTGGGCTATTAAATTACCTGGGTTTTGTAATGGACAATACACAGGCTGTTGAGAATTAAGTATAAAGCCAAACATGTGGCCTTTTAAATTTTTTCTGACTTGTTACAGCGTGTAGCACTGCATTATGCCATGTCACATTGGCATGATAGGCAAGTGAAACAAGACAGTTCATGCTAATGAACAGGGAAACACAGCAGTTTGCTAGTTACCAAATTCACTTAGAGTATTTCAGGGCATTTGGAAGTATTATGGGAGAGACAGTTATTGCTGAGAAGAGCTGAGCTGTAATGAAATTAGGGATGTGAAAACCATATGTTTGCCTCTGTTTTACCAAAGCATGAAATGTTTTCTTCCTGTAAATCTGTATCTTCTGTCTGCTTTAAAATAAAGGGTGTGCTGCAAGATCACTTGACTAGGGTACAGGAAGCAGATCTAAATATTAATTGAAAAGACATTTAATCTCAGCATGGTTTGTTTCAGATGGGTGTCTGGCTTTACAGCCTTTATATCCAGAGCACATTTGTGTGTTGTTTATGATTATAATGAGAGAAAAACAACTGCGAGTGTGTCCCAACCCTTTCACAATAATAGCACTTTGGAAACCATGAAGGAAAACAATTTTTTAATAATCATAAAAATTTCTGTGCTTGCTGTTGCCAGTTCATCTATTTGGCCAAGTTTACAAAGTGCAGTATGAAATGGGCTGGATATTTTTCACTTTCAACTGTGGTCAGGTTAGATTGTTTCCTCTAACTTTTCAGTGCACCCAAATTATCTAAGCCTTGGAGTCTTCACTAGTTTTCATAAAATTCATCTGTATTGTCTCAAAGCAGAAGCTGTTTCCAAAACATTCAATTTAGCAAGGACAGCTGGAAGTGCCCTAAGGTCACATCTGTCTCTGCTGAGCTCTGCCATTCGTCCATCAGTTCCTTGAAGTGGAACAGTTTTCACTGTACTGTACTTGAGCTGGTCATTTCAGGTGAGGGAAGGCAGTCAGCATCAGACAGAAACCAATTTTTACCTCCTATTAAACTCCAAACATGAAAGGTAAGAAGTGCAGACAACCTTGTCATCTCTCTGTCTCAGTTGCTGAGTGACTGACACAGATGGGTACCTGGCTACCTAGAGGGGAGTTCAGGACTCCTTTCAAACTATTTATTGCCCTGCTGCGATTTTTTGTGGTTGAAGTTCATGAGGACTGGGCACACTGCAGAGGATGGGTGAGGGAATTTAAGGGCAGGGAATTAATTAGAAGCTGCCAGTGACTGAAAGGAAGTGGGTTGGGCAGTCTTCCTCTGCAAGTATGATGGGTACAGCAGGGTGTCAAAGAGTGCTAAAAATGATAACACCAAATTGTTTTGATCTTAGGTGGGAACACAGAAATACTGCCTTGGATAATAAAGAAAGATATAAGAAACATTCTTTAGAACTTTCCAAATGTACTTTCAAAATCCTGTGAGATACTTGAGATGGACGCAGAATTTTCTATTGAGTTCTGCTTTGCTTTGAAAATAAAAAGGTTCTGGTGAGTGTCATACATAGAAGGGTGGAAAACATGACCAGTGTTCTTTTCACTTCCTCAAAATTATTCTGGAGGAAAGTGACAGGGTTTTGGCCTATGCAGTGGATTAAGACCAGCCCTATTCTGTTATTAAAAATGTCTTTCTAAGATCATTTAGCATTTCTGAAATTCTTTCAAGTATACACCAGAGCAATACAATGAATAACTATCAGCCCACATTTGGGCAGTATAAAATATTGGAAACATTAAGTAAGGTTATTTAAGATAATTGCCTCAATAATCTGTCAAATTTGCAACAAACTACAAATTTTTTTTCTTCTTATAATATATATCTATATTTTTTAAATTGAAAACTCTCTGCATAATTGGAAAGATCTTTCTTTCTGATTTGGCATAAAGTAGTTCAGGCTGCTTTGTTATTTCTGATGTTTTTCATATTTTAAAGTCTATCTTCCGGACTTTAAAAGAACTTTCTCACAGTTTCTTTTCTTGATTATAACTTAATGCTTTGGACTGGCAGCATTTGGCCTTGTCTTTCTTCATTGACCTCTGGGAGCTTTATTTAGACCTTGTATATGTTTATATTACAGCTGGGTACAAATGGTGGCTTTTAGTACTGCAGTTATAGTTACTTGGATGGGAAGTGGCAGGTCAGACCCATATAACACCACCCTCTGTCCTCTCCCAGTATGAGATACTGGTTACTTCTAAAGCTGCACATCCCACTCCAGCTGGACTGCAGTTTCTTGAGGCTACTTCTTACATGGACCCAAACCTCTTCTTACTACCTGTATAAAGATCTCTCCCTGCTGTGTTATTCTTGCCATAAATTGCATACTCCTTGTTAACTCCATTTCCTAACTGAAGAAAATAAGGCTCAGAGGATTTAAGGATGTGGTTTCGGCATTCAGAAATGCGCCAATTACCTGTGCACAGTTATTGTGGCTGCACACACACTGTGTATTCTAGAAACCAAGTAAGTGTATTAGATCCTGTTTGCATGTACATTTGAACATGTGACGTACATATTTGTGTACTGTAAAAGCAGCTGTGCACAGCTGGGCAGGAACAGCTCCCAGTGAGTTCCACAAGGTCATTCAGCAAGTGAATATTGAACCTGAAGCTGGATAACAAGTTTCTCTTTTATTAAGTAGAAAATAAGCTGCTGAAAAAAGTTTCTTCTAGGTTATATTGCCTGTTGAGTTTAAACAGGTTTTCCAGTCTCTTAGTGCCACTTTTCCTATTGTTCTGCTATGAAAAAGCTCACTATGAACTGTGCAGCAGTGTCATTTCTAAAAGATGGGCACATGAAGCAGTAGTATACATACTTTAATAATAAAAAACTTATTACTACAATAAAAATGTTGTTTCAGCTCTTTTTCTATGCAGCAGAACAGTGGCACCCAGTGGCCACTCATGCAAAAATACTAGCCACTAAAATTTCACAAGCTCAAATATCAATGCAAAGAAGGATGAAAAGAAAAAGGAATTAGCATTTATGTGTCTTTGTTTCTATATGCCTCTAAATATTCCTTAAAACCCTGTAAGTTTTGGACAAATTTCAAGGACATTTCATGTTCTCTCGTGCATATACCTGTGTTAACCCTAGAATATATACATGTGCTTGCAGGTATGCCTGTAGCAGTTCCATTTGGATTTGTTTCTAAAAATAAATTTACTTCTTTTTGCTTTTAAAAAACCTGTTGGCTGAATGGTCGCAGACAAATAGTAATTCACGTCCCCTTGTCTCTCCATTATACCCAGGAATGCTGTGGATTTGGAAATCATGCTGAAAGACAAAGTTTTGTAGTTGCCGTGAGGAACTGATCTTCAGGTGAAATTCTGAATGAATGGGTGGTAGAGACCTGCCTGATCAGCCCTTTAGTCCTGTCCTGAAATGAGCCTGTTACCTGGACTAAGCTGAGCTTACAGTTAAAGACTTTATTACCAGAGGATTGGAGTCTTTTTGTGGAGTGAGTCTTCAACAGCAGATGTCTGTCTGCAATTCCATTTTAGATCAAGGAAGCCTTTTCTATGAACACTGTCAAAAATTTTCCTTGAAAAATGTAGGTTTTAACATTTAAGATGCTCCACCAAACCCCAGTCTCTTACCAGAAAATAACCAGCCATCTCAGCATATAATCTCTTTCAGTTCATATGAGAGTTAAGTGCAATGAGGTGAGTAAAATGTATAAGTAACTTCCGTGTCTATCTAAAGATTTTGTTCAGGCACTCTATTTCAGATAATGCATAAGCATGTATTTGGCCCACATGTATAGGCAGAAGATCTAGTATCTGTCTATCCATGACCTAAACCTAAAACAGATGGTGGGTAACCCATCTAAGTTTTATGGCAGTAAAAGAATTTAATGTATTAAAGAGCTATTCTTTCTTAGGTTATAAAATATTTCTAGTTTAAAGAAAGTTTAACAAGCTAAGTTCACTTGCTTGCATATTGGAAGCAAAGTCAGTTTGATGCTTGAATTGGTAATGGCTTCTTAGCTGGGAAACTCTTATGTTGAATTATTCTAAATCAGACAATAAAAATGATTTGAAGGAGAACTCAGAAATAAAAAGTAAAAAGGCTTTAAATAAGGCATGTTTAATGTCCCATGAGTCAACAAAATTGCTTTGTGGTTTAGACTGATTTTATATTATTAGTAGGACTGTACAACAATTTCCTACAAATCCTTGATTCCATTGGTAATACCTTTTTGCTAGTGCAAACATAGGAAGTATGCATATAGCAGAGGATGATAATAATTGTGAAATTAAGATCTAAAAACTTGAAAAACCCCGGATACTCAGGATTTGATTAGAATGTTCAGTCACTGTGTGAGTAATTGCAGTTTGACCTGCCTTCTCTGTGCAGTTTCTTATCGACTTGGAATTCTTCTCCTTCCCTGAGAACCAGAAAAAAAGATTAAAAGCCTGAAGGGTAAAAAAGTGGAATTGTGGAAACAGTTTGTAAATTACAGTGTCACAAGATGGATTAAAAAAAAATGCCACTAATAATCTTTTTGCATATGGGGTACAAATGTTTTGTACCCCTTTGTTGACAGCAGCCCATGAGCAAATATCTGAAAGCTTTTCTGAGACTGGGAAATGCAAACAAAGCTCGTTGCCTTTGAGACAAGTTTTCTGAAGTTTTTCTGGAGCAGTCATTTTCTTACAGATATCTCATGCTCCCACAGAATAGTAAAGGCTGATGGAATGAGTTCAAGGCTTTGGATGGCAAGGTGTAGGAAATCAGAGTGAGGAGAGCCTGGCCTGTTGTACACACAGCAATGTTTGTGTGTGGGAAAACTGGGAGAAGATATCGCTTGTCCTTTCAAAAACATTGCAGGAGACAGAAGATTTGTCCCTGCAGTAGCCCAGACCCCAGCCAGTGTTAGATGTGCAAACAGAGGGAGAAAAGAGATGTGAATCTCTTTGCAGAGAGTGAAGAGGAGTGGAGGAAGCACTTGAAGTGAGAGCAGCTGGCTGTTGGATATCCATAGTGAAATGAGGCTGGAAAACCTTGGGCTGGGGACTTTGCCCACAGACCTGTGAGAATGTGCTCTGGAAGCTGAGGGGCCATGAGAATCCAAGAGCAGGAAGGAGTACTGAAGGTTATGTGAAGAATAAATTAGAGAATTTAATGTAAAGATATCAGAGTATAGGCTGGAGTACGAGGGTAACAGAGAGTTAAAGGAAAAGGAAAAGGAAATAGTTGAAAGATAGATGAGATGTTTAGTATGTTGACAGAAATTGTAGGTATGAAGTCCCTGAAGACTCCAGGATTCACCTCAGAAGGAGAAGATTGACAGACCTTTAAGAAAGAACCTGAGAGAAGGGCTTGAACTTGTCCTTTGTTTTCTTGGAGGCTGGCTACCTGGGATGAGCATGGAGTTTTCAGTGTGTCTGGAGAACTGAACTAATTAATGAGGTGAGGCAAAGGTTCAAACCTACTGATTGTGCTGAGGAGGAGAGAAATGCCTGAACTCCTGAGAAAACCTGATTATGCCACCTGTAAGGCAGAAGTTCTCTTTAGACTCTTACATGACTCTGAGGTGCATTGAGAGTTTTTTACAAGTACAACTCGATTTGCAAGCCTAAAAAAGAAAACATGACCAGTAAAAAGAGAAGGTGCAGAAAACTTTTAAGATACATGTGTAAACAAACACTGCTTGCACTATCAGAAACTCCTGAGAGGGAGACATGTATTTCTAAATACTCCCATCTTAAAGGTCATAACCCATCTTTCCCTTAGCAGCTCACAAATGTATTATACACCCATGTGGAAACTGTTGTAGTTGATTTAGTAGAATGAGTACCAGTGGTCTTTTTGTTCTCATTTTTGTAAGCTGTAAGCCTTTATCCTCCCCATCCTTCTCAAAAAACTAGAATATCAAGTGAATTCATCTAGGAATCCTTCAGGCCTTTGCATCCCATGAAGTGTAAGAACTAAGCAGTTAACATTTGTAAAGCATATAAAACGAATTTTAAGAGCCTTCAGAATTCATGCACTGTTCTGTTGAAGCTGTGTGCATTGAGTTGGGCTTCATTTGAATTTTTTTTTTTTGTTTGGTGCTTTTTAAAGTTGGCAACAGTAGAGTGATCTTATTCAGGCTGCTGACTCCTCTCTTGTTGCAGCAAGAAATTAGGAAAAACTGGAGAGAGCAACAGCAGGAGGTTACTTCTGCAAAGTTTATGGTTAGACTTAAACTCCGTGTTTAAAAATACTGGCTTGTGTGAACAAGGTCACCGAAATGAATTGCACTGTCCTCTTTCTTTTTAACTAAGGCTTTTCCTTTGTTAAGAAAACAACAGGAAGAAGAACTTTAAGAGCAAAGATCCCCAGATGTATTTGTTGGTGCCATCAGGTGTGATGAATCTGGGTATGGATGACTGCAAGAACCATCCTGAGTCTCACTCTGCAGCTTCCCACCCCGCAGTGCTACTGCAGGGGACTGCCCACACTTCCTATGCCCCTTCTGCCATCAGCACCTGTCCCCCTGTGCAGGACACCGCAGTGCCCAGGTCACCCTTAGCAAGGGCAGGGGAGAACCTGCTGTCCCTGCGAGGGGTGGGACACCTCCTGTCACACACGGAGGACGGGAGCAGGGCTGACTCCTCTCTTCAGACAGGTCCCGAACTTATTTGAGTTTGCAGGGACATCAACAGATGTTGGTAGGGGATTTTTTCCTAAATCCTGGAGGTCAGCCCTGGGCAGTGTAGTGTGTTTCCTCAAGGAAAAAGTGAATGAAAAATTTTTGACTGAAGAGGAGATTTACTGTGTTGTCAGTAGGTTTGGGGCTTGTATTTTTTGTTATAACCGAGAAAGATGTTTATTTACATTTCTGCAAATTAGGAAGACAATGCCTATACAAGGAGACTTTTTTTTTCTTTCAGCTGACTCAGAAGACACAATGTTTCCAGTGACTCATTCTCAGGTCCAAGACTCTCTGTTGTTATTCACGGCATGTTCAATAGAAGTGATTTATTGCCTGTCTGCAAGTCAAGACACTTGATCATTATCATCTTCTTTTTCCCCCACATCAACCTTTTCCCATCTTTTGCAAGCCCAAGCTAATTTAGATAAGGTCAAGATCTAGGCCACTCCTTAAAAGTTTTTAACATGGCTTTTCCTTCAGTTTCTTCCATCACATTCTTGAAACATCTTTTGTAGTATCCCCAAGGCAGAGCTGGAAGAGAAGGTTAGTGGATAACTCAGTAGTTAAGCTATCCTCCAACATCTGATATGCCTCCAAGGCATTAAATTTTCACTTGTATCTGTTAAATTGCTGGGAGCTTTCTTCAGTGGTTAATTATCTTTATGAAATATGGGGTTTGCAGTGATGCAGAACTTGGACAAATTCTCCTCATATTATCATTCTAAAGGTGGAAAGACAGACATTTCAGGTTTATCTCCATAAAATTTGGAATGTGTGTGTATATATATGTGTGTGTACATATAAATATATATTTATGTGGAATAGAAAAACAAATTGAAAGGCTATTTAACCCTTCTTATAAATGGGATATGATCTTACATCATCCCTTCCCCCATTAGCTGTGAATGCAGAAATCCTCTCTGAATATTTTTTCTCATATTTAGTGTGAAAAGCAAAGCAGGAACAAGATTTTTAAAAGATTTTTTCCCAAACCATCCCCGCAGACATTTTCTGAAAAGGATAATCCATCTTAAAACGTGTTGACTTGCAAATTTGTCATGCCTCTGCCAGATTGGAAGAATGCTGCAGCAACTAAAGAGCCACCAGATACACTTCTATCTTCCAGAAATATCCTGAGGAATTTTGCAGAGTTGGTGATGGGCTTTGTGGGCTGCTTTGACCGTGCAGAGCACAGGACAGGCAGGATGAGCAGGAACAGGCAGGAACAGCCATCTGCACTACAGGGAACAGGGAGGGAGGGAGGAATTTCTATAAGCACTTTTTCCCTTAAATCACCACTTGCAAGCAGGATGAGTGCTCTTTGTGCATATCCCTGACCCGAGTGCATTGAGACATCCCACCTTTTTTCTGTGGCTCAGCAAAGAATTATGTCTGTGTATTTACTGGGTTAAATTATTTTTAAATGTATCAGTCAAAGTCTCTCAAAAACATCTATTTTGCCAGATTGATTTGAAGTACTTTTTAAAAATAATTTCTGATGAAATCTTACAGAAAATGAAGGTATCTTATTCACAGAGCCACTTAGTATTTTCATTCCATTATAAGAAGGCTAACATTACTCATATCATCACTGTGATACTGAGTAAAATCAATATGATTTTAATTACTTGTGGCTTGTGCTTCTGTTATCTAAGACTGCCATTGCACACAGAGTGAACCTGAGGCAAATTTAGGTATCACCGAATTAAGTTTGCTTTGTGTTTGTAATGAAGGTTTTCACATCCCAGGAAAGCAAGCTGGATGTGGCATTGGTGCTATGCTTTAGTTGACATGGTGGTGTTTGGTCAGAGGTTGGACTTAATGACCTTGGAGGTCTTTTCCAACCTTAGTGATTCTGTGCTTCTGTGACCCCAAGCTGTGTGATGTGATTGTTTGATGTTTTGTTTGGAATGGAGCTGCACTGAAGACTGCACTGCATATGAACAGGAGCCAAAACAGGGAGTGTGTGCACTCCTAAGTCTGGAAGACACTGAGTCATGCCTGATAGAAGTAACAAAGAGCAGCATCTGGGGTACCTGGGACCAGCATACTCTTTCTCAGGTTGTTTATTGTTTGTAGCCAGCTTAAATGATGCAGCACTTTGTACCTCTGACTCCGTTTCTGCAGTGGGGCTGGGCTGGGCTGCCATGGCCATCCAGCTGAGGAGTGGGGAGCTGGGAGGGTCAGCATGGCTGGCCGAGGGATTTCAGCCTGATCCACATAAGGCAGAGTGGGACCACTAAGACACAGACACAGCATCAGGCTTTCTGCCACTTGAACTCCACTCCTATAAATTGCCAATCTGAACAAGGGCTGAGCAAGCAAGATTATCTTTGCTTCAGATTGTTGGATGATGAGCATGCAGATAGACATTCTACTCAGCACATTTGAGAATAACTGAATTTCTGCTCTTTACCATTCTGTAAATCTGCAGTGTCATATCCTAAATCCGGACTTTGACAAATGTTTTTCTCTTTAGTTCAAAGAACTGCATTGAGTTAATTTGCTTTTCTCGTGCTCCTCCTTTTCATGAGCATTCACATGGTTCTGTTCTGCTAGTCAGTTCCTCAGGGGAAAGCAGGGGAAGGAACAGACTTCAAAGTTTTATGACGTTGCACTCACAGAAGCTTAATATTAAATTTAAGCTTGAAGATGTGCATGCCTTCATTTCTATTCTGCTGTGTGGCTCTCTGACTCTGGAGTATTGAACATGCCAACAAAGTTCAGAATGTGGCTTAACTTTTAGGAAAGCTGTCTCCTTAAAAACGGAATGTACCTGAGGTTGAAACTAACTACTAGAGGAAATTATATGGAGAAAAAGAAAATACATGTCAGATAAATTATTCATTGTGAGTTGTTTGCCTTTGATTTAAAAGGAAAAAAAAAATACACACCACAAAACCAATCATGCTTTGCAGTTAGTTTTGAACTTTTTAATATTTTTAATTTTAATATTTGTCTTATAAACTGCTTGGTGTTTTTGTGAGAAAACTTCATGTGAATTCTGCTTCCAAACTCAACCTCAGCAGGGAAAATTATTTAAAAATTAAGTTACAATGCTATGTATTGAAAGGAAAGACCAATGTTACTTTCATCCTGAGGCTGAAAGTGTCTCTAGAAACTGGACATAGAGTTAAGCTTGCCAAGAGTTCCTTGTGAAGCAGATGGAGAGGCAACTAACAACCTTGATGAAATCTTGTTGGCTAACCCTACCGAGTATCCATGGGGCTCCCAGAGCTACCTATCAAATTAACTTGAACGCTGCCCTATATGAAAGTGTTCTTCACTCTTGTCAATGACTGGAGCAGTTTTGCACCCTTCCCCCTCCCTGCGCAGAGCTGTTTGTTCCAAACACACAGGTAAACTCTCAATTATCTTTTCATGTGATAAGAGTGATTCCAGGTCTGTCCTGATTCCTGAAAAATTTCCATGGCCATGTCCATCTTCTCTCTTTAAAGGCTTTACACTTTTTTACTGGTATTCAATAGACATTCAAGAATGTGATAATTAGAGTCTGCATACTTTTAATGCCTGCATAAAATAGCATTATATGTGGCTGCATGCACTGAAGGATAGAAAAGGCAAATATTTGATTGTTGAGTTAGGCTGGTTTGCTGAATGCAGAGAAACAGCCTTGGACTCTGCCGGCATTCTCAGATGCACAACATGATCCAAAAGCTGATTGTAAGATGATGGTATCAGTCTCTCTTTTCTTGCTGCTGGTGGGTTCTGAATATAAATCACAAGCTGCGTATGCTTTGGCTGATCCTGTGTTCCCGCACTGACCTTAGAGCAAATGTATTGTTTTTTCATTTATATTTAAGAACAGATGAAAGTATGTTGGGACTTGCTTCCCTATCCGCACAAACTAAATCAATATTTCACACACATTCAGTGTTGGCAATTAGCTGTTCCCTATCAGAAGTAAGGTCTGCTTTAGAAGTTTCCATACCATCTATTCTGTTTGTTTTTATTCTTGCAAGTGTTCAACCAACTAAAGTGGGATCAGAAGTTTGTTTAATTGACATTTCTTTCTTTTCCACTTCAAGAAAACTGTCTATACAGAAAGGACACTGTGAAGTGAGTAGATATGCAGGTGAATAGCCATTGATGTCCTCCCTCTGCTTCCCCCACATGCTACTGAGTATTCACACCAGTGTCTGTGTGCCATTTTAATTATTAAGAGCTTCTCAGTCCAAAAAGTCCACAATGCTCTTTGATATGCATGGACCTCCTCCTCTGAAGCTGGAGAAACCATAGCTGGTCCCTACATAAACCATACATGATTGTATGTGATGTGGCCTTCAGGGACTGCAGTGTTCACCTGTGCCTGTGAGGAAGGCAGCCTGTGTTTTCAGAGCAGACAGGCTTTGGGAATTGCTACTGCTAGAGGGAAGAGTGGCATTCCAAGCCTGTCTGTAGAGCATAGATGGCCAAGCCTTGCAGGAAGGCACAGCCTCAAGCTCGTGTGTGTCAGACATTCCTCAGTGATGGTTTCACTGTAAACTGGGGGACGGATTCCAGCAAGTGGAGGAAGGACAGATGGTGCTCAATGTACAGAAGAGTGAGCCATGAGGGCTTTGGACCAGACAGAGGAGATGCAGCTGGCATCTTCCAGATTGCTTATTTTGGTGTGGTTCTGAATTTTTTTCTTCTGGGTTTAAGGGAAATAGATAAGACTCAGTGTAAAAAGCGAGATCATGTATATTGTCAGATAAGTGCATGAGTAGGCACAAGAGAAGGACAGGGAACAGATGTGCAGGCAGTGGTGAAGCATCTAAAGTAGTATTCTGAATCATTGCAGCCTGCCAGACTTTTTTTGAACCAAAATGGCAATTCTTGTACTAAATTAACATTGATTTAGAAATGCTCAATATATAGAAATTATTTTTAACAGGAAATATATGTCCATATTTTAAAAAGTTTTTTGAGCAGAGCCCGTTTGACAGGTGGGTTCTGTGTGGACAGAAGGATTTCAGATCTGTATGGAAAATAAAAATTGTTCGTGGAAAGAAATATTGTTCATTCCATGAAAGAGTAAGAGATTTCTTCTCAACTTTAGATAGAAAGAAAGCTGGCTTGCTAAAGACATTATTTTCTTTAAAATGTATTCAAGATTAAATTATTAGCAAATGCAAGTTGAGTTTGTTGATTAGTTTCAGGTTCATTAAAAAAGATTTTCAAAGGATATGATGAAATTATGATGGATGCAACTCAGATCTTTCATTTTTTTATGAAATATTTGAAAATTCTTAAACTTTTGCTGAAAATTTGCCCCTCAAACTGATTTTAGATTGACTGAAAACAGTATTTTTAAAAATTTAATTAAAAACAAATTCATGTATATAAATACACACACACACACACACATATTCTCCTGTGTCAATGTGGTTCCAGTGTAATCATGTATAATTCCAGGTCTTCTGCTGGAATGTCCAAAGAAGAATTTCTCATTGAGGAGTTTTCCAGCAGCAGAGAGGGAATAGGGCAAATTATTCCTGGCAGTATCAACACTATTTTACCACCAAAGTGCTAAGGACAAAGACAGGGACAACACAGTGCTGTGAGAGGGCCAACAGCCCAGCACACATGCTGGGTGTGTGTATGTCCTGCCCGCTGGAGCAGCAGTGGGGTTTGATCCTGCTGGCTCATTTCAGTGCCTGAGGGTGTGCACATCATGACTCTGTCGTTTGAAGGCTGTGTGTTCTGGGCAAATCTGCTGGAAAAAGGAAAGTCTTTCTCATCTCATGCTAATTCCTACAGATGCAGCCACAGAGAAGCATCATGCTCTGTGCAAGGAGATCGATCTCTTGGAATGGAGGCAATTTCTTGTTTTCATGAACCTATAATGAGATTAGGGGAAAAAAACCCAAAAACCCCCACACAAATGTAGTAAATTCTCTAAGATTATTGAACAAAAGTGAGACAAGTTTGAAAACATATTTCCTGTTTACCACATTATAACTTTTTCATTCTTAGTTTGCCAGGGCTGATCTGGAGGAAGCTTTTCTGCAGAAGGTGTTTGGCACTTCCGTTCTTCAGACAAAAGATGGAAATATTCACAAATGGAAAGTCATATAGAAATATGCATACAGGTCAAATAGCTGTTTTTCTCCTGGAGAAAACAAACCAATCTACTGAAGATGCAGCAGATGCCTTAGGTGATGTAACCTACCCTGGATGCAGCCCAAGTCTGGATTTACGCTGCTAAACCACAGCTGTGGCTTCAGCTCTGGCATACAGGCAAAGAGCTTCTTATTAGAAGCCTGAAGCCTTCTGAGAAGTTGAGCTGTCCATAAGAGAAGAATGTATGGGGCCTAAATTTGAATTCTGAAAGGTTTCAGGGTTATGGTGGTGGAAATCTGTGCAGCATCACCTCATTCCCAGTTCTGACAGACTCATAATTTCTTCCTTAAAATCCAGTTCCTTTGTAGGCAACATTTTAAAACAACAACTTCTGAATGCCATTCATATTTGCAGTTACCTACACCAAGAACACGTGAAGAAGGAGTGACAGTTTCACAAATAAAGCTTGTAATAGCTAAATAAATAGAGACAGTTTGGAAATAAATTATTTTCATACGCTTAATATTATGTCAAGTGAAATATATACTTTGCATTCATCTTTTTTCACAAACGAAAGCAAAAAAGCCCCACACCACCATATAAGTCATGCAGTTTTTCCCTGAAATACTATGTCCATTACAGTATCCATACTTAAAATTATGTACATGCTTATTATTTTCTCTGTGCTTTGGTCAGACACAGATTTGCCTCCACCAGCTGGTGTACAGTGAATCCATTCAGATGTGGAAGCTTGTGGATAATATGCCAGGATACTATACTAGTTTACCTGACATGTATCATGGAGTTCATGTGACACTTGGCCTTACATTCTGTACTCACTGGTTTCCTGACAAATTTGGAAGTGTTGCTTCTGACGGGGAGAGTTGAGAGGGCTTAGACCTTTCTTCCTGAGATGACCCTGCAGTAGCTCTGGTCTACAGAAATGCTAAATTCCCTTGAGATAAAAGCAGGCTGCTCAAAAAGTGTCTTTCTTAGAGATTTGTACTCATCTTCTACTTTCTTTCCTGAAGTACTTGTAAGGCATTTTGCACTTTTCCAACTGCACTTGCCAAAGCTTTGTGCTGCCTTGCTGGCAGGAATCTCAGAACAGCAGGTGCTTCAATGTGGGCTTTGCGGTGGGTGCTGACCTTTGTGCTCCTCTGCTCCTGGGTTAGCTGTCTTAAACCCAGTTTACAGCAAAATGTAACCCCCAGAAGCAGATTTTAAATCCATCACACACTTTCCAGCAGAACAGTTTCGTTTGATTACAGGATGCTGCAAGTAAGACGAGCTCAGAGCCCAGGTGGGCTGAGAGTACATTTTCGCTGGCTCATGGTTTCTCACCTGCAGTATGTGAAGGTTCTCCTAGGATGCTGGATTGCTGATAAACTCTAAGGCTAACTCTAAATCTAAGTCTGAATTCTAAGTCTAAAAAAATTCCCTCCGAATGGGGCATCTGTGGGGTTTTTTTTGTTTGGTTGGGGTTTTTTTGTTTGTTTGTTTGGTTTTCTCTTAATTTATTTCCTCTGGGAAAAGGGAAGCACTACATCTATTTAGCAGATGTCAACTTTCCTGTTATCCTACAGCTCTCATTTTCAACCTCCATTTTGCTAGGTTGAAGCTATGGAGAGTTAATCTTTGTCCTAAGAAGGTCTGAAGTTATTAATCAAATAATTATAAATTTCTTCCAATAATGAGTATTCCAAGGCAATAAAGCCTTTTGGTACTAGAGACAAGTCCCAAAGATGGCTGGGTAAATCAGTGTTGAGCCTTGTCTGCAGACTCATCACTGCCTCGCTCGACCCACTTTCTTACAATATCCAGCAACCTGTGACAGACCAGAATAATTGTTTAACATTATCTTGAGATTTTATTGACTGCTAGGTAGTGGAGTTTAAGAGAAACATTTTTACTGAACACTGTGACAACAGAAGTCTAATATTTCAATTTTGCTTACTTATTCAGTTAGTACCCCAGCAAGTCAAAGCACTGCCAAGCCCCCTCAAAGATACAGCCAGGGAACTCACCTGGTAGGTTTTCTGTCTGTCACACCACTCTCAGGGCATTCATTAGGCTTGTTTCAAAGAAAGGGCTCTGAATGTAGAAAGGCCACTGGACTCAATCAGTATAAAAGGTTGGCTGCACTCTCACTCGCTACCACTTTCACTGTGTTACTGATCTACTTTACTTTTCAGAATTTTTTAATATTAGTAACTTTTAGTTGCCATTAATGCTACAACTATCCTCCATGGGAGCACTTAACAATGAAAAATGCACATGAAAAATTGCTGGAATTTAAATGAAAGATGCAGCATGTGGAAAAGTAATTTGATCATGAAAATTTTCCACAGCCTTTCATTGGGGGAAGAATACTGAGTGCCAATTGGTGTTTCAAAGTTCAGGTTAAATTCACATCACAATGCCAGAGGAATAGAGTAGATCAGTTGTAAGGGAAGATGAGTTACAGCTCAAATAGTGATTATGTCAGATAAATGGACAGAATCTTGAAGGTTGCTTGTAAGTATTTTTTTATTGCAATACTTTATTGTTAAGGGAAAGTTTGAGTGGATATAGAACCATCTTTACATACTATGCTCCAGTACCTTCCTATACATTATACAGGCTGTAAGAAGATTGATTGGCAATAATGACTGGTCTGTCCATGGGAAGCACGGGGAACTTTGAAAGATGAATGACTGAAAAAAATGTACAAGTGCTGTACAGTGTGTCTGTCCAGTTATTAGCAAATGCAGGCAGAGCTGCTCCATTTAATTCACTTTTCTTGAAGGGGGAGTCACTTCCAAGAAACAGCCCGAAACCTTTGTGTATAAGCCCTTTTGGAAAAGCTGCTCAGTCCCTGCAGAGCATGATGAGGCAGCCTCCCCTATTTACAGAGAACAGAGTCCTGCTAGACTCCAATTTGTTCTGTGGTGAGCGCTGACCTCAACACCCACTGGGAGAAGGGAATTTGAAACTCAGAGTTACGCAGCACTGTGTAGGATTAAAGGTTCCAGATTCACTCCATTTAAATGCATGCTCAAACTTTTTTTTTTGGTACCTTGAATTAGATTATCAAAATGGAATTAAATTTGAGAACACTGAAATTTAATGTGAAATGGAACTCTTATTTTCTTGCCTGCCTCAATTATAACAAAAAGACCCCTGTGCTTTTTGTACTTCTATGGCAAGTGCCCAATGTGAAAACGAAAATAGTATAAGGAAAAAAGGAAAATTAAGAGCTTCCCTTTGCTAGACTCCCTAGTAGCACTCCAACTTTGAACAGATTGGTATCCACAGCTCCAGCTTCAAACCCTGAAAGAAAGTGTCTTTGTCTGATAGTTTTATTATATGTTTTTAAACTATGTGAAATGAAAGAAGTGGTGATTTAGAGGTTCTGCAGTGCTTTACTGACTCAAGTTCAGATTATAACAGACTGCTAACCCCTATTTCTCACTTGTAATGCCAACCTATAAATTATAAACACGTTGGCACAATTGTTAGATTATTATTTTTTTATAGCTCTCAATTTACAACTCTGGCTGTCCTTGAGCTGGTTCTCTGTATTTGTTACAGTCTCCTGAGCGAGGATTCATTGACTAGTGACTCCACATTTCAGCTCAGAGAAAATTCAGTCTCATTCCGAAGTCTTCAGTTTTTCACAAGGCCTTACTGTTCCTCATTGATTATGTACTGAGGATTAATTATGCTGTCACTTAATCTATTTACATGCTTGGACAATATATGGGTCCACTTATTCTGGCATGGTCAGCATTTTCCCCCGCTATGGGACATGCTTGTTTTATTAATTGCAACATGTTGCCATTAGAATGCATGGAAGTGGTTGGTTAGCAAAGTTGTATTTATTCCCTTCATAAATCTATGAAGACTTTTTTCTCTGTGACTTTGAGAACTGGGCTGTCTACATTTTTTACCTTGAAGACCTCAGAAAAATTGGTGTTTCATGAAAGAAGATTACTCTCTGGTAGGTTGTTTTACACAGGTCAGTGCACTGTCCAGAGAAATATGATATGCAAATCTGTTTTTTCACATACGTGAGGATAGAAGTGTGATCAAATAGGGGAAGTATGTGACATGGATTCTTACTTTTAATAGCAAGAAATTTCTATCCATTCACTTGCAGATATTTAAAGATAGAAAGACTGGTGAATGTTAAATATATAATTTAAAGATTTTCTCAAAGAAGTTCAGAAAGAGAAAGTAGGATCTAAAATAGCAAAGAACTAAGCGTTTTGGTGGACTGAGACCATGGCTCCTTCAGAGCCTAACCATCCACTCTTCCAAGCAACCACAAAAGAGCTAAAAAAGAGGACATCCCAGGAGGTTCTTTTCTATAAAATGCTGTGCCTTTGTGGGGGGACAGCATCATTATTGTATTCCCTTGCTTCTCCAGAGGATGTGCAGGATTAGCCCCAGAGCTGTTAGGAGAATGCCAGAAAGCCAGTGCCATTTCCAGAAAGGACTTGTGCTCTAATGCCAAGCCAGTTCCCCAGCACAACCTAACATCTCCATATGCAGGTGCATAAACTTACACAGTATAAGATTAATTTCTTATATTTACACAGATAAATTTCTTCCTCTCTATGCAATATACACTTTCTGTGAAAAATGGTTCCTGTCCATGATGGGAACTGTGGGGGAGTCACTGGGATGAAATGTCATTGAGCCATCACCTGATGAGATACATTGCCACCTAAAATTACACAGCGGCAACTTGAGAGCTACATGGCCCAAAGGGCTGAGTAGCAATATCGAGTCTGGGCATTTGTTCCTCTCATTCCTTCCACCGGATCCCCCTTCTGGAACTCTGAACTTTTGAGATCTTAAGAAAAGGGAATTCTGCTACATGAAAAGTGTAAACATGTAAGCAGATACTGCAGAAATGTGTTCTGAAGGCTGACTTGGTATTATATTAGCTTGGTAATAACTAAATATTGTATAGAGGCTGAAATTACAGATCAGGAAGAGGCAGAGCTTTTCTTCTACTGCAAAAAGCAAGAAATCCACCACTAATTTTTTTCCCCCAACTTAGGTATGTAATAGTTCCTTCTTGGATGCTGCAGCAGATGTTTTTCGTGTGTTTAAATTCACTGTAACCATAAATCCTGGACTAACAGAATCCCTAATCTTCCTCTTTGGTTCGCCTAGTAAAAGATAAAGTTATTAGTGTGAGAGGAGAGAGCACTCTGAATTATCAAAAGAATCCTAAAAGCTTCTAGGTTTGTGACATGAAGAAAGAGAAGGGGGTTGAATATCATTCTTCCACTTTTTTTATATATGTGTCTAGGGAAGTATTTGTAGCTGATTGCATCGTTTCCTCAGTGTGATCCTGCTTGTGTCAGATGCTGGTTGTGTTAGATATTTGCATGTTACAGGTTTGGTGTTTCACACAGCATCCCAGTCAGTTAATAAGAGAAAACAGGCAGTGTTTCATTAAACAGCAGCTTAGGCTGGGTGTGCTCAGAACTGGTTGCTGTAGTCATCCCCACACTGATCTCATTTTCACAGGAATTTGCTCTGAATGAGGTATTTTTTCTCACCCAATATTTCTTAAATACTTGAATTATTCTAAGACTGCATTTTACACTTAGAAATTACATGTGGTTAGAAGTGGTGTCTATCAAGAGATTTTCTCCCACTTTTGGACAAATACATAGCTGGATGCCTGAGAAGTGTCTGTGCAGTGAAATAAAGCAACTCCTGTGCTCACACTTGCAGTGTTACCTCTCTGTAAGAGAGGAGATCTAATGAGCAAATAGAGACCTCCAGGGACTTCTTATTCAACACCTTGGTGGCAGTGACCTCACAGGTGTCTCTCATACATATGTTCTGTGAACTGCTTGAGTTTTTCTAGGATCTAAGACTGATGCCAAGACATATAGTGCCAGACCAGACCATTAATTAATATTAGCGTAAATTTGGTATTTTTATTTTAAGGCACAAATCTCTGTTATCAACTCAGTAGCTTTTGTATGATTGACCATATTTTGACATCACAGAATTAAGGTTTCTCATATTCAGAGAAATTCAGAGTTTGCTCAAGTCACAGATCTTGGAGATCCCTGACTCTCTACCGTGTTACGTGACTGCCGAGAACCACTGGATTTCTGAAGTCCGGCCTGGTAATCTTTCATACTGATTTGGTACTGAGGTAAGCCTCTTTTTGTTGTCATTTCCATGGTAACTTTAGGATACCGGGGTGATATTAAAACACCAGTTTCAGTAAGAGTTACTGCTCTGTCTCTCCTGTTGCTGTGTGAGTTCAAAGGCAGAAAACTGACTCATCATCTCGAGTAAGATGGGCTGGTGACAGTGCGAGGGCTATGCCAGCGTGTCTTCAGCACATCCTGCCTGCCTTACATGAAAGCACAAGCGTGTGTGAGGGTACAGCTTCCACAAAAAATTTACTATGTGGTGCTACTAGTCTTACAGAATTTCTGGAGTAGGCCTAATCTGTGATCACACCAGTCACTTTAAGGAGAAATCACTGAAAACGAGGATCTTATAGGAGCTACGCAGAAAGTTCTGTTTTTTCTTATTTCAAGTGACAGAATTGTTGCTGAAACTGGAAGAATTCTGGTAGGTGCACAAAGCTCTGCAGTGACATTATCATTTTACCAAGAATGATTTAATCTAGTTAGAGTCATTCAGAACAATAGGATACCTCAAGTATCACATGTGACACTGTCCAAAAAATGATCTGGGAAGACGAAATGATTATTCACTCAAGAGACCTGAAAATGGAGGAGGGACAATCACTGTGAGTAAAAGATACACTGTGTGCCTTAGAAGTTTGGAAGAAAGGTGAGACTGGGAAGAAGATTTAGATCTTTGTGTAGAAAAAGCAAAGGACAACTGCAGGAAGACAGTTGTAGCATTCTGAAAGCTTATTCCTCACAGTAGGATTAGCTCCATGCAGTTCACTGAAGAAGAGCCATGCATTGACTGCATGGCAAAAGCAGCCTGTGGTTATTCACTGCCTTGTGGTGTTCATTTGCTCTTTTTTCATTATCATTATTCTATTTTTTTAATCATTTTTTTTATTTTAGTACTTCCCCTCCCCCCTTACTGCCTCATATTATTTTACTTACCATGTGTGTCCTAAGGGATTTTTAAGGGGGATTGAGAGCTGTGCTTGTGTCAGATGGAGACTGAATGCTAATTACCAGCCTGACAGAGTATAATAACAATACAAGAGCATCAGTGACAGAAAAAAAAATGAGCAGAATATACAATTATTTTATAAAAGAGTTTCTTTCCTTGAGGGAAAAATCTGCACATTTACCATCTGTGACAAAGGAGATGTTGGACTGTGTAAGTGAATTACCCATAGCTCTGCGTACATGCGCGCATGGAAGAGGATGAACTTGAAATGACATTAAGCAATTTTTTTATTTCAAGAAAAGACCAGAAAAGGTACTGAACTGCAAAGCTGCATTTTCCTCTTTCAAAAACTTAATTCAGGTTGATAAATGAAACATGATGTAAAGCAGAAATACTATATAGACTTCCATGGAAATGTTTATTATACTGCACAAAGCTTTCATTTTTCTCCATGCCATGCTCTAGATGGAAATGTACAGTATTTTGGAAGAAAACTGTAGAAGACCTAAACTGTGTCCGTATTAATGATATGTTTAGATGGAGTTTATTTGTGTACAACAAACGACATTTTAACTATAATAAGGGATGGCTCCCAGCCACAAAATTCTCTTACTCTAAAATAAGTGTATTATTTAAAGTTCTTCTCCCAACTAACTTTATAGTATGTACTTGTGTTGGTCTGAAAACAAA
>VZTD01001254.1:38813-296983 GCA_013397725.1 Rhagologus leucostigma | reverse complement strand
TTTTCTTCATAGTAGCTAGTAGGGCTTGTTTTGGATTTTTGCTGAAAGAAAACCCAGGAGGTTTTTATTACTGCTAAGCAGTGTTTACAGAGTCAAGGCTTTTACTGCTCTTCGTACCATCCCACCAGTGAACAGGCTGGAGAGGCACGAGAAGCTGGGAGGTGACACAGCTGGGACAGCTGATCGCAAATGACCAAAGGGACATTCCGTACCTTATGGCATCATGTTCAGCAATAATATAGGGGGAAAGCTGGCCTGGGGCCACTGATCAGTAACTAGCAAGGTATTGGTTGCTTGATGGTGAGCAAGTGTTTTCATTTGCATTACTTGTCTTTCGTGGGTTACATTTCTCTATTATTTTCCTTTTCTTTACAATTCCCACTTTCACCCTTTCAGTTCCCTCACTCCCCCACAGGGAGAGATGAGCAAGCAGGAATGTATGGTGTTTAGTTTCCAGCTGGGGTTAAACCACAATAATATACTAAATTTTATAAACATAAATCATGTCACTAAGTAATTATTTTTCTGAACCTACTAATTTAGATGAATTGAATACTAGGTATCTTAGACTGGATTTTGAAACAGTGACCCGTTAGATAAAAAGTCAGGATCTCATTACCAGTTCTTCAAGGCATTTTTCCCTCCTTTTTCAGACTGTATGCACAGTTTTTCTTATTTTTTGATTGTATTTGTAGCTATGTGATCAAATTTATCTGCATGACATAAAGCCATATTGTGCCATTCATTTTTAAGCAGTATTCCCCATTGATTCCATTGAGAACTGCTGCTTAAAAATGGATGGTGCAATACGGCACTTAAATCTGCAAGTACAATTAAATTATATTAGATCTTAGCTGTAGGAGCTAGAAAGTAGGTGATCTGAAAGCAGGAGTAGGAATTAAAAACCTCAAGCTTCATAAAACAATATTTGATAGCAAAAATATTTTTTTAAATTATTAAGAATTTTGAAATTGATTCTTATCCTTATGTAGTCCATTCTTCACTTTTTTCTTACTAAACTTTCACCTTGTGCATTCTTTCTTTTTGGGTAAACTGCAAAGGCCTGATGAAAAACATATGAACAATAAGCACATTACTGGAGCATTTAACCCTGTATTGTTTTGCTGAGGCACAGGAAATTTGACGTTATAGCAGTAGTTAGGCATAGATTACAAGAGTCTGTTGTTCTGCTGGGTGGTTTTCTCTCTGATTTTCAACTACATTTCTTTTACAACAACTGAATGCTGAAATTTGAGAAAAGATGTCACTCTGATGGCAATGCATTTTATATTGTATTCTCTATTTACTAATACACTGCCATAATGAGGTAGAATGTAGTTCTTTGGCAAAGGTACGTGAATACTAATGACCAAGGTGGGTAATCTTCCAGAAAAAATGCTTGCCAACTTACGTACAGAATGGATGATACTTTGTTGTTTTTGTGATAGGGTTTTTCAAGGGCTACAGGGGATGCTATTTTACAAGGCAAGATACCATTAAAGTTCAGCACACAGAGGAACTTTTTGTCATTAATGCTAAAAATGTTTCAAGGAAATAGTGAGCAATGCATCAACACACTGATCTTTATCACACTCTTAACATAGTCAAGTCCCTTGCTTTCCTAGTAGTGCTCCGTTGATGACCCTGGAAAGCAGGACAAGGATAGCATACTGCATAACATTTTTGTGAATAAACTAGAATAAGCTAGAGCATAAATAAATACATTAGGGAATACAGCATTTCAGAGTCTAAGCAAACATTATTAAAAAATAATGAAATACTACTGGAGAATTACATTAGAAAATAGCAGTTGTCTCCTGAAGTTTTTTTTTTTTTTGCTGGTTGGTTGGTTGGTTTCTTGTTTTATTTTATTCTGCAGGATATTTTACATTCCCAGGGGAATGGTTCTTAGCATTTGTTGCATTTTTTTGTTTGTTTCAAAATTTCTGTTTGTGGGTGTGATGAGTTTGCTAGATTTTTTACTATAGGTAGACTTTTCAATGCAGAGTATAATAATTAGACAAGTTGATTTTCACACCTTATAAGTCTTTGACTTTGTATTCATAGGGAAACTAAAGAAATCCTTGCACTATGAAACTGGAACAAAGGCAATGAGACCTACTTAGCTGAATTAAGCATAAGTGAAATTCAGTGGCTAGCATGGTAGTAGTGGAACTTTTACATCCATCCAAACAACTTGATACTAACTGTTTTCTGGAGCCAAAAATATATTATATGTTTGCATGAAGTTACTGTTTTCAATTCACTGTAGCTATGGTTTCATGTCCATCTTTGAGTTCTGAGCATTAATATTCAGTGATGGTCAGGGTAGAATCTTCTCTTTTTGAAACTTTTTGGCATTTTAAATTAAACACTTCCCAAAATGCAAGGAAGAAAATATAGTCAGTGAACTCTATGAGTTTACAAAAATATCAAGCAAACCTCTTCCTCCTCTCTGATGCATTCAGAAATGTCTTGAAGGACCATCTAGCTGCTATAAGAGCTAAATGATTTACTGCCTAATGTTTTATGAAATTTAGCATTTTCTCAGCTTGTAAAGGTCAGCTGGGTGCTTACATCTTAAACCAACTTCCCTTTATACTAGTTGTTTTTGAGACCCAGGAATGTGAATTCTTGTGAAGATAGAATCATTACAGAAGCAGTTGGAAAATAAGGGACACAATAAGGGGAAGGGTAAACTCAGAAAGGCCAGAATGAAAAAGTCCAGAGAAGACCAAGGAAAGAAATGCAAGGAAAGAAATACTCAACACAGGTATTTTGTTCTTGCTGCTGATTAAATGTTGCATATGTCAGAGTGACAAATAGTTCATGTCTAACTCCAATCTGTACTGAGCGCATTGTAGCAAAGGCTGCAGACAACTCTTGTTCAAAGACTTTGCACCTAAAAGATCGTCACTAGAAATCCTGCTTCAGACTTGTCCTGTTTCTCTTCTCCCCTTGTGTGAACAGATACATGCCAGCTTCTCTTGTGTGAACACATATAGCCCCATTATAAATCCAGTGCAGATGTGTGTTGCTTTCATGGAGTTCAATGCGTGGGAAAAATGTTTAGATGTTTCAGACAATCTGTCATATAAACATTTTAATTATCAACTGTAAAAGAAAATGATATTATCTTCACCTTTTAGAGACTTGGAAGTTATTTTAACCATACTTCAGTATTTATGAGAACTCTTGGATTTTTGAAGGTGCTAGATTATTTTTTTTTAATTGCAAAAATTATTGGGTTTAATCACTTTTAGAGATCATTTTTCAGTGAAATAATTTTGTGACTTTTTTTGTACCAGCTGTCATAAACACTATCTTTCAAGTATCATGACATATTTTGTCTAGATCTATACATAGGTAAATATATTTTGCTCTGGTTTAAGCATACTAGTGTAAGAACTCTTTTTTACATTAAGATAATGCCTTTACTAACTGCATAACGTCTAAGAATGAAAAAGAATCAGGGTATAAAAAACCTTTATTTTTCTTTATAAGTAAAGGTCCACTATATGCTGAGGACTATATTTAGCTCTTAATTTTGTTTTAGGTATTGTTTTTGTGTACTAAGACTTCAAGTTTCATTAAGGGTTAAATTCTCTTCCTTTTTGTGTCAATGCCATTGACTTTAGTGTAATTGTAGTTTTTACCCTAAATTTGCACATTATTTATATCTGCTGATTAGGAACATATAATAATGATATGAGTGCTAGAGTGGGACAGTGGTATTGGTCTTTGTTGCTTAATTATTCAACTCACAAAAGAGGAAAAAGGTGTTAGGGATAAGTTTTTTTGGCAATCTTATTTCTTTTATTTTAATGCTTTTGTTGCTTATATTCTTCCATATTTTTTTCTGTTTCATCCAAAATCTGGAACAGAAAATCTTGAGTACTTTCAAGCCGGTAAGCAGATCTGTTTTTATCACAAATATTCACCACATTTAAATAATGAAGATTTTTTACTTTGTGTTTTTCCGGTAACTCAAGGCAAATAAGTCTCTGCAAATGAAGCTCAGCCAAGACACTTACTACTTCTTGGAAAAAGTCCCAATAGTTCTATTATCTAAATATGTTTTCACAAGAAATCATGAATTTCTGATGTTTCACATGGTGGTGGATTGAGGGAAGGCGCTGAGATTATCCTTTTAGTCATAGAGAGCAATACTCCGTGTGTATGTGATAGTCAGTGCTTACTCCATGTGTCAGGACGTGTGCCCATCCACTGTACTGAGCATCACCCAGATGGTGGTGGTCTGGATCCTGACAGATTTGCTTAGATATGTGCCACATCTTCCACATGCATACACATGTGCACAAGCAAAAGTCAAGACCCTTCTGTTGACGTATTTCAAATACCATGACTTTCACATCAGCCCATTAAATCATTTCCAAATTGTGTATGCAAACTGGAGCAATAGGTGCCATCTGCTCCTGTTTCAGGTACACAGTCTGTCAAACTCTGAAGTTACACCCTAGTGAAAGGAATCCATGCTAATGCAAATTGCAGAAATCTCAGAGTGGTGAGGCCTTAACTTGCTACATTATAAGGATGTGTTCTTTTCATGATATATTCCACCAAACATTTTGTGCCAATTAACTAAAACTAGTCTTAAAATATATGATTTGTGGATGCACTGATAAATACCCTGTATTTAGTATGACAAGTACTGAGATAAAATTTTCTGTAATAATAGTAAGAAAACCATCTTTTTCTTATCTAATATAATTCATGACGTATTAATGTTTTGATAAAATACCACAAAAACACCCAGATGTGTTTAGCAAATGAAACACTGAGTACTACTTCATTTATACTTCATTTATAAATTCATGTCTTAACAGGAAATAAATTTATCAAATAGACAAGTTAACACTAAACTCATTAAAAATGTTTAATAGTCCAAAAGAGAAAAATTATTCTAAAGAGATGCCATCGTCTTGAACATTGATTAGGGTTAAATCTATATTTAAGCCCTAAATTACTAAGTCTGTGAGAAGCAGGTAATAGGCATAGGAAGCCACTAACATTGAATAATGGTTCGTATATATGCACCTGTACATCTGATGAAAAAAAAGAAGAAATGTTTCTTGCTTGACAGTTTTGAATAATGCAAAATACCAAGTTTTGTTGTAAACCTTAGAAAAATACATTATTGTGGTAAAAAGGATTTGTATCTATCTGCCATTTTATCAAGTATTATAGCTGTGGTAGCATAAACATGATGTTTCTGTGATAAAGAAAAGTATGTGCTCATAACCTTATATATATTAAGTTATAAATAATTGAGATATAAGTAAGTGGTACATCATGTTCAGTCAAGAAATCCTGACTTTCTTATTTCAGTAGTTGCAGACATTATTTTGCATTATGAGTCTATTGGCACAAGTAAGAATTTACTAGTGTGCAGAAGGGCTGTATAATCTATGCTCTTATTGTAGTATAAAGCATCATTTGAATGAATAATAGTTTTGTATGCTGTAAATAATATCATACTGCATCTAAACCACATCATTATTTTTATTAAGATGGTTTATAAATTGTAAAGAAAAAAAATACTTGATCTGGAAAACTGCAGAGTGCCATCAATTCTCTTTTGATGTATGAGAAAATTGCACATACTCAGTATGTCACAGGATGTACAAATTTAATCCAGTGTTGAAGTGTAATAAAATTTCCTGTAATAGCATATACTAACATACAAAAAATCAATTTAAACTGATTTCTTAATGATATTACATTTTTTAAAACTGATTATCTTCACTTTCTAGCACCCTGTGGAAGCCGATCAACAGGTTCCGAAGGGACTGTATTATCACCAAACTACCCCAAGAATTATAGTGTTGGCCACAACTGTATTTACTCTATCACTGTTCCTAAGGAATTTGGTAAGTAGCTCTGGTCTTGTTCATATCTTTTTGTTGCTTGGATACTTTCAACAGTTCTGGATGATTGGTATGGCTGCTTTTACATAAAAAATAGTAATGTGAAAAAGCTGTTTTAAGCTGATACTTCTATTAACACTTTTATCATTTTATAGTGCATTATTTTCTCAAACACTTATATTTGCCTTTATCTTTTGAAATAAGTGTTCAGTATTTTTGTCTCACTGTGATAACTAACATGAAACTTAGAATATTATTGTGATGCTAACCAAATATATTAGTGGTACCATTCCAGGTTTCTTTTCACCCAAGGTCAGATGCCTACGCTCTAGAAAGTGAAGCATAGCTCCAATAAGTACATGTAATCAGGGAAAGCAATGTTTACCTTAAATATGTGATACTGTTGCTTTTTTAACACTTGGCTTCTCTGCGTCATGAGGCAATGGCATAGTCTTTATTGACAAATGAAATTAGAGCAGCGTGTGACTGCTTGTTTTTCATAGATTCTGTGCACCTCCATCAAAACTTCACTCCCATACTAACATTTCTTCTGTTGACTAGACGAATATTTTAGTGATGTCTTCTGTCCCATACAAAGACAGCGCTTTTACAGCGCTGTTTTATCTCCTTGGGTTTATGAATTATTTTATCTCACTTTATTATTAAACAATGTCTATGATAACAGCTGATGGTTTGTTGTTCACTTTGACTTCTTGGTAAGCGGTATGCCACATACTGAGTATCATTTAAGCTTTAAATATCCATGCTTTAGATTTATGCTTGGATAAACAGGACTTCATTCTGACCCACAGCTCACATTTCAGTTTGTCAAATAACAGGTGCCTGGGGATGTGGATAGGTATTTATTAACCTTCCTTCATGTTGATTCTGAAAACATCTTAGCCAAATTAAAGACAGTGCTTCAGCTACAGTGTGTCCATCTGCCATACTCATGATATCTGAACTCCCTTAATATCCAATTAGCTTGTTCTTGTGTATAGTGTAGAGGTGCATAGACTACTACAAAATAAATAGGTTTTTAAAAATATTGGCTCCTAAGTCATGCCAATCTCTCTTTATTCCTCAAATATTAAGAAAAAATTAAACACATTTGCACAATTCTTGATTTATTTTTAGCTGTTAGAAGCATATGCTTTCGACACAGGCTAATTGATTTTAGATAAACTATAAAGTTTTTATCCTCCCATTTTCATCAAATCTGAAGTCACTGATTTGATATCAGTATACTGATACTTCTTAGTTTATGAAACAGATATCAACATGTAAAGCCTTAAAATCACTACAATAAAGGATTCAAAATGTTAATTCTTTGTACACCCTATTTTTGACATTCTGGATTGAAATGTAGTTTTGTGATTTTGAGAAATAAAGCTAGATTTAGCAAAGCAACACATCGAAATGGGGAAAATCCCACTGCTCTGCATGGTTATTTGGGATAATTTAAGAAATAGTCATTTTCTTACATACTAAGCATGATAGTAACAGTATTAAAGAATTCTGTTTGACTGTTTCAGAGTGATTAGACAAAAGAAATGCTGATGCAAAAAACAAGGTTTAGATATGCTTAACTTTAGCATACAAGGATTCGGTGACGTATTGTGGAATATAAATATGATAGAATATCTAAACCTTTTGTCTGTCCTGCCTTGGAATAGACCATTACTTTATTTCTTGTATTTAAATAGTGTATTTCGACAATTAGTTCAGGTACCTGTAGAATATATCATGGATCATATTTGATCCATTGTTTTTTTGCATGCAGGAAAAAAAGTGCCTGTGTGTTGAAAGAGAAAGGTAGATAACACATCTTGTAGTAACCACTCAAAATGAGGATGACATGACACGCTGAAACAAGTGCCAAAACAGATATTTCCATTTTAGCTGCTTTTTTCTGATGATACTCCTGCAGAAATAAGAAGCAGAATTTGTTGCACCCAAAAGCTCAGATTTTAAAATCTGAATCTTTCTTTGAATTGTACACTGGTGTACGATTTTTTTGTAAGTTATTAATATAAACTTTTTCCTGACCTGTGCTCTTTCTCTAATCTATCATTACTAAAATTATTCTAGTAAAAACCATTAAGAAAGACAAAGTAATTCTGACAATTGATTTAACTGAAGTCTTTTACATTCAATAAAGTTATTTATCTCAGTCTAATATTTTACAATATGTGTAATGATTGTGTTTTATCTAATAGCTTTTATCTCTCACTCATCAAAATATATTTAAGTACAGTTGCAGAGAATAGCCATAAAATTGCAATTCTGAAGTCTTTGAGATCAATTTTAGGCAGTAGGAACTTTGTTCCTGTGACTTGGGTCCTGATAGATGACATTGGATTAGGAAAAAAGTCTTCACTTGCAATGCTTGATATGTAGGGATCGCTCACTGACAAGATGGTTGCAAAAAAATCTGGCCTTTGTGGAAAGACACTAGATTTCATATTCAATTTACTTGGTAGTATGCATCACATCCTGTAGATTTGACGGAGATGATTCACAACAACAAAGAGTCAAAATAACCTTTTGAGAATGAAGGGGTACTCCAGCAAAGCTGCTGACATTAAGATAATTTAAAGTAATTTTCCTGAAGAAAATAGCAACAAACCTGTAATCTTCTCTATGGCTGCAACTTTCAATGTAAAATACAGCAATCAAATATTTGCTGAATGGGAACTCTTCAAGAATTGTTTTGGTATCTGATACAGTAAATGAGAACTTATATCAAGGAACGGTTAGAGAAAAAAAAAGTGAAAACCTGGTCAATAGACAAAAACCACAAACAATGTAGTAGCATATTCAGTGTGTAGAAGGGAAGTTATTGGCCTGGATTAGTTTTTGATAGACTGAAAAGAAAACCTTTTTCATCTGCAGCTTCTCAGGTTCTCAAGTCAAAAATTCTGTGGAAAAGTCATTTCAATGTGGACTTTTTCCCAGTGTTTCATTATTCTGTCATGCAGAATCACAGTTGTAATATTTCATACCATGACAGGTTTAAGCTACAAGATAAATGATTCACAAAAGCACACAGTGTGCCACAGGCAAAATCTTTTGTAAACATGGAAGACTCAGCTTCTTTGACACTCTCCCACTGATATTTTAGAGTGCTGTAATGATTGTTAATTGTTCAACCCTGAAATACAGCTTTGGTTACAATTAGAATGCAAATGTTTGATGTTTTATTTTTTTTTTCCCTGGACATGACCTAATTTATATGCTCTGCTCTGTATAATGATGTCATCTATACTTCTGTTTAAATTAATATTTTTAACAGTTAAATAGATTTTATATCAGCTAGCCTTAGCAAACGGCTTTCCTTTTTGTTAGAGCAAAAAAGAAAGATTGAACATACACAGTAAGGTATGTAAGTGTGGCTTTGAGCTATGCTATCAGAAAATAAATATATATTCTCTGTTGCCATCAAAAATTATGAAATTTAAATCAGAACTATCTTTTCCTACCAAGAAGCTAAAAAATAATTGGGAAAATGTCTAGTTTCCATGGAAAAATTTGCTTTACATCTGCAAGAAAATGTAATATTTAAAAAATTTCTAGAATTTTATTGATAAGAATGACATTTTGGGACAAGATTTCTTAGAATTTTGGCAATGAAAGTAGATCCAGTAAACAGGGAAATTAAATTCCATTATTCTCTTCAATTCCTGAATAATTGGTTTATATTCACAGACACATTTATGCCATTTTGAGCTTTTGCTTATGTCTTTTCTTGAATTTCTAGGAGATAGACCTGATTTATTCCATATTAGAAACATTGAAAAGAAAGAACCAAACAGCTGAACTTTGGGTTTATTGTTATTATTATTAATAATGTGCTCAAAAGAATAATTTTTTGCCAGTTACTGGAAGATAAACCTACAGATTTTATTCTGCCAGTGAAGATACATATTGAGCAAACAATGGTGTCGACATGTATTTTCTGTTAGACAGCTCACTGCATCTAGAATTCTTAGACACCTTAACAGTCGTGTCACAGTAAAGTTATTTCAGTACTGCTTGATTTGATTTCAAACTCATCTTACATTTGGAAAGAAAAAGATAGGCAAGGACAGATCATAAGTAGCAGAATGTGCCAAATGACAACCTCACATCAAGATGGAATGAGAACCAAATGGTATTTATGATAATACTTAGCTGCATTACAGTAAAACATTTACTTTAATAACTTGAATCCATCATCACTGCTTTTTCCATCTTAATATAATTTAAGAAATATGGCAGTTGTATACGGACTGACATTTTTAAAATGTGGAGGATTTAACTCTCCATCTTAAGTTAAAATGGATGGAAATGCCTGGCTGAATAGCTAGGGTCAATATTTTTAAACATAAACTGAACAATTATTGAATTAAGCAATACTTTGCTGAAGTGGAGATAGAAATGAAAGAGTATGATCGAAAATACCAAAATGCTACCGTAGGCAGGAATCTGATTCTGCTCCTACCCTCTTTTTATACAAGCAACCACTTCAAAGTCTGTGAGACTGCACTGTTCAAACAATGATTACTAGTAAACAAGATGGAGCAAAACCACATAGACTGCTCCAAATACTTGACTGTCCAACTGTATAAAGGTTCAAGACACTATTTCAGAAGGAAGAGACAGTGATCCAGCTTGTACCCTGTATTTTATAAAAAGTAAGTCAGCTCACCTTTCCTTCTCAAAAAGAGAAAGACTTGAAATCAAAATGACTTCCAAGAAAAGTAACCATTTATTTCTTTCCACCTTTTTTTTTTTTTTTTTTTTAGGTAACCATAGAACTACTTATTAAAGAAAAATCTTCTATATTTTTTTGTATTTGTTCACACAATTTTTGCCTAAAAACATAAAAACTGACTCTATCACAAGGCACTTCATAAAAAAACTAAAAATATTTTTAAAACCTATCTCAATCCAGAAATTTGATGAAATCCAGTTTAGTTGAAAATGAAAACTAGTTAGATTAGGAGTATGGTAATTCAGTTTTTTAGTTTGTTTTCTCAGTTTTCTAAAGTACAGAGTGAACATCATGGAATACTGAGGATGTACATACAAGTATTTATTGTTAACAGTAGGAAGAAGTACCTACTCTATACATAAAACCAATAGATGATAGAAAATTCTAACCTCATCCTTTTTTCTTGGCATTCTTTTAACTCTGTTGCCATGTTGTCATTTCTCTTAACACCATTCTGTTACTGCAATATTTTCAAAGGATCTTGTACTAGTATCTGAAAACATTAGAAAGATTCTTAGTAAATTCTTGAAACTGACCTTTAAGAGCTCAGCATTAAAAAGTTTATAGCAGTTCTTTTCTTTAAGTTTTTCCAGTTAGCCAACTAAGTTTCATTCAAAAGTATATAAGCGGGAGTTTCATCTATGATAGACTTCAGAAACCCCAGCCAGAACTGAGAGATCATTGTGCAAAGGATATCAGGCAGACACAGAAGTAGTTTTAATCCCAGAGATAATAAGCTTAATAAAGGTAATATTTATATGTAATATTTAATTACAATTGCTAAAGTAATTCCTTTTGATGATGTACTATCAGTATGGAAACATTCACAACATTAGTGTAAATGCTGCTTTGTTAATTTATCTCACTGCCAGAATTATTTTGATTTGAAAATTCTCTGAGTGGACTTAACATGGTAGGTATATGTCTTTTCATTTGACTCTTTTTTAAATTTAATTTTGAGGGTTAATGAAGAGCACTGAAGAGGGTTAAGAATGGAGTCAGGTTGCTTAGAACCAGAAAAATTTGTAGGTTGTGTGCATCGTACTTGAAACAAATTAGTGCACCCTCCTACCACAATAGAAATTGAATATTCTCAATGTTCTTTCAATGTGCATTGAATGACTGAGTGTGAATTTATTTTCCGCTACTATTTTGAATACGAAAAATGAACATTTTTTTTCTGAAATTTACAATGCATAACGTTAACCGTACAAAGGCATGGTTCATTTTTTCCTTTAAGTAAGAAGATTGTATAGCTATATAATAAACACAATAAAAATGGGTAGAATCTGACTCATTGTATCCCGTGCAATTTAGCAAGAAAAGACTGTACAGGTGCTAAGCCAGAAACGAAAAGCTTAGCAGTCTATCTTCTACATACTAAATGGACATGAAAATCTTAGTGAAAAAAAAATTCTTCATCCATAAATATAAATTCTGGACTTTTGGAGTCAGATACAGTGACAAGATTTGTGTTTTAATTTGTATAATCCAAGTGAGGATTATCTAAATCTGTGAATGTACCTTGTCTTGAAGTGCTACCCTTAAACACTGCAGATTTATGTGTATATAAATTTCAGGCTTGCATGCAAAGCAAATAGGTGTGTGTATATGTGTAATTGAATCCTATGCTGGAATACCTTCTTGTTTTAGTTATACATCTAATTAAATAGATACCTAATCTAAATCATTCAGATCCTTGCTCTAATCAACAAAGAGAGATACATATTCCCATGGTGTGATCAATCTCATCTAAAACATCTATCTGCAATTTTTGGAATAAGATAATTTTTTCATAATGTAAAAGAAACAGCACAGCCTTATTTTATCATATTTGTCCTGGCAGCTACCATGGGTTAAATGAGTTAGAGAACATTGCTGCATATGTGATCTCCATCCATCCTGCAATCACAATGCACACACATAACTTCATGATTTTATCTGATGCATATGTGGTAAAGCTGGCAATTTCAGATATGTTTCAGTGAGCAACCATTTAGTGGCTTGAGATTGGATGATTGAAATTCAAGCTATTCTTAATGATTCCTCACCCGTGAAAGTTTTAAACCTAACACTGGAGGGGAACAAAATGTGTGTCTTAATATTAAGTGTATATTTGACAGTAATATCTCTTCTTCTTTAAGTGTTGTTGGACACATACTTAAGAAGAATCTCAGGTGATGGACTGCATTATGTTAGTTTTTCTACAGGAACAGGAAGCCATGGTCTACAGCCTGTCTTCAGAATGAATACTTAATGGAATTATGTTCCCACCTGAAAAAGAAAAATGAAAGGCAGGATTGGTTATATGCTGGAAATAAATTTTTTTCTGGTTTTGGGAGGGACTTTAGTGAGTATTGAGTATTCTCTTCTCCAGAACATATAATATATGTACCTAAAAGTGCTATTAAAAATATAAAAATGTTCAGAATTTGGTATAAAAATCATTATAGTACAAGAATTTAAGTTATATATTCAAACTATGAAATTATTTACTGATTAATGTAAGGATTTATTCCTTTGAAGAATATTTTCCTACTTTTAACAAGTGCCAAATATTTTTATTTTTCATTTTATTTCAAGCACAGAGCAATTATACTAACTACTTTTTTTGAAATATGAGTAGTCCAGTAGCAAAATATTGTGTATCAAACATACTTGCTAGATAGTGAATATGTTTTTTTATCATAACTTCAAGTACACACGGATTACTGTGCTACAGGCTTTCCATACAATAGCTGAAGCTTGCAGTCTAAGATTTTTTGAAGAATAGAGGTAAGCATTAGTTAAATAAATATTAACTTCTGGTTTCCTTTCCTAATTCAAGGACAAGTTTGTGTCATTAAGATGCTAACTACATAAATTGCAGAAGTACCAGAAGGTCATTTTGCATCACTTTCCACTTAACTATGAATCTCCTAGGTTCGAAGAGGAAGGACTGGAAGCTTTTATGTACTCAAACTCACAGCTGGGGAGTATTTCATTCATTGGTTCCGTGCTTAACATGCTTGCCAAATGAGCAGATGCCAATAAAAAAGTCACCAGAGGGTGACATTTAAAGGACCTCAAACTATTCAATGCATTTTTGAAAGGAAATTTAAAGAATTTGGTTGCTTCATATGATTTGAAGTCACTTTTTCAGTGCTTTTTTTAGATTTTTTCAATAAAAATGATTAGTTTTGGCTCAAATATTAATGATGTGTTTGAATATAATAATGACCAATTTTATACAGACTGCTAAATAGCTTAAGCTATTCATTTTGGCTAAAACATATGGCATCACTATAGCTGTCTTTTTAATTGCCTAAACCCAAAGTCAAATGATAAGACCACACCTGTGGTCTTCAAAGAAATTCATAGTTCCCCAATAAGTAAAATAATTTGACTGTAATGTGATAAAATTGATGAAAGATTTCTAAAGATTTTTTCTTTCTTTTTTTATTTTCTAAGTGGTGTGACTGCTTCAGCTGCTCCAAATATTTAATTGTCAAATCTTGTTCACAGAAAATGCTGTTATTAAAATAGCTGAAATTAGTCTGGGTTTCTGGTTATTCCAAATACCAGAGGAAAGACTACATTATAATCATTGCTTACAAGCTTTCCAATACATGTAACTGCCCCAAGGGCGGCATATTTTCTGAACAATTCTGTTTTCTGTTAGGTTTACTTCTTAGGACAAGATTGCAGTACTTTGGCAGCACAATAGCAAAATCTTGCATCTCCATTTATTAGGTCATTTTATCATAAAGTTATATTAATAATGAAGGTGTCATTTTTACTCTTAATCTCTGCATGAGGAAAAAAGCTGCTTTCTCAGTCTTCAAGCCTGGCCAGTTGTGGGGACCAGGCCTTTCTTTCTCTTGGGTTTGTGTCAGAACAACTGGAGAAATGCCTGCTCCCTGATACGTTTCACTTGTTGGCAGTAAGAGACAGAGAGATCTGGACAGAGAAACCATGAGAAGTCAGTGTAACCTTGGCCAAGTTTCCATCCTGAAACATTCCAGTATATTTCAGGGAAGCAGCTCATTAGGATCAGACGAGGATCAAGGAACTGCAAAAAATTATTTTACAAAACATCTTCTTCTTGTAAATTGGCTCACTATTAGGCTCCGTTCACATAGCTGTAATCCATATTTCTCACTTTTCCTCTTCATTATAGTCCTTTGGATATAAGCCATTGCTCTCTCAAGTAAGATTATCTGTATTGGCTCAAATATTTGTGTTCACCACTGTGTACACAGACACAAACTTCAAAGATTCTGGATTTCTCTCAGTGATTTCTCTTTAATTATCTTTGTTTAGAAAACAAATTAGAAGGTCTTTGCAATCCTCACTATATTTTGCTTTGTGTTTCTTCCATTTGTGTTCCTGACTGCAGACTTGGGTGATTATTCCACCTGCTTAAAAACAGAATCCCTGAACAATCTGTTTTACTGAAAAAAAGGAGAGGGGATGTAAGCCATTTGCTGTTTGTATCCAATTGTTTATTTATAGTAATTTTAAAACAAAATTTTCTAGTTGAATTTTAGATAGCACTGAATTGCTTCTACTCTGATAACATGAGTAAATTTCAGGAAAATGTGAATAAATTCTCTAAGGGGGAAAAAACAAACTTGGAAGTTGGGTACTTGCACATATTTTGTGGCAAAAAAAATCCCACCTCTTTATAATAGTTTAGAACTTAAAATGTATTTTGGAAAGTCATTAAAAGACGGTCCAAATATGGCTATTTGGTGAGAGGAAATTGCTTTGAGTTGTTACTCAGTGTTGAATTTCTGGTTTTGGAGGCCAGCATGGAAACTATTGAAGGATGACAGTCCTATTGTTTCTGAGAGGTGACACCTAGGATATGTCAATAAGGCAGGAAATTGGAGAAGGACCATGTAATTTGATGATTACAAGGGATGAATCGTGAAAGAAGGAATGGCAAGAGTAGGAAAAGTAGTGTATATACATAGGTATGGTTACCTATACATATTCATACACGTATACCTATATTTTGTGAAAGGGTAAAGCCTCCCTGAAACCAACAGTCGGCTAATGAGACTTGCCCTGCTCTAACTGATTATATGAGTGTTGCATGAGAAGAAAAAGGCAAACACAAACTTTTTTATTGACACAGAGTGAGATCTACCTAAGAGCACTGCTCTGATAAAGCACCTGTACCACATCTGTCCAGGTTTTGTAAATGTTTGGGATGATGTCAGAGTGATGTGGTTCTCTTGTTGTGACTATCCACACCTCAAATTCCACTCTAACAGTGTACGTATTGAATGTAACATTGGATGGAATACTCCGCTTTTTTGCTTTAATACTGGGGCCCGGACAGACCTGTCATTTTAAAAAACATGAGATGGTAAACACTCACTTGCACTGTTTAGAAGCTATAATAGACAATCAGAAGTAGGCTTCTAAAAAACCTGTGTTTTGTGAGGTTTTTCATTATTGAATCACCAAGTCAAATTTATTTCTCTAAGCCATCTGTTCCTCCTGTTCTCATCCTCCTTTCTCCCATTCCCACTTTCTATAAAGGACTGTGGATCCTAAAATGACAAGCTGATTATGGTGCAAGATTTGCTTTCTCCAGAAACACAGAAGTTTCCCATTTACATCTTGAAACACTCCCTAGGTTTTGACCTCACATTTCAGTTATAAACTCAGGCAGACTGGCAACACATCTGTTCCCAGACTGGAAGCTGATAAATGGTTATATTAACTACAGGGATCTTATTGATGAAGTCCTAATTCTCCTATTTACTGCTATCAAATGGCTGGAATATTTTCACTTTTTCTTTTCACGGGTTTCCTTTATATAATTTTTTGATGATTTTGACTATGAAGGATTATTTCAATGTTTTCTTTTTTTTTTTTTTTTTTAGTATTCCACTGGGAGTTCTTTTGCATTTGCCTACTAATGAAAAGAAAAATTATTACTCAAATATTAATTTCGTCCGCATGATTCAGTAAACTGAAGTGATAGTTTGTTTCAGATGAATGAACTGATTAATCATCTGATCTAAACAATAACATTTACTAGTAGGATGATAAAAGATAATTATTATATGCAGAAAGCTGTTGTACTTTTAATTAGTACCTCTAAATTAGCTGAGAGGTGATTGAAGAAACAGAGTTTTTTCAAAGTGACTTTGCCATTAAATCTAGAACCCTTATTACGTAATTAATAGTATGGTTTGAATTAAAGCTCCTGTCTTAATAAGATTCTTTTTTATTTTGGCTTAATATCATTCTATTATTGTATTATTATTATTATTATTACTATTGTTACTCCAGAGTTTAAATTATTTATTCCTTCTATCATGTATATTACTTAAGAGGTTAGTCTCCCTGTGGTCTCTCCATATGCATTAGAAAGAGACTTTAACACAAACTTATCAAGGAACAACCAGCCTTCAAATTTGGGCACCTTATTTAAATACCTCATTATTTATAATACATCATGTTCCTTTGCTACATTTTTTTATCATTTTCTTACATTAAAAAGTCAGTTCTTCCCAAAACTGTAATGAAAGGGTTTGTAGAATACAATTAATTTGAACTTCATGTAATTTGTGCCTTTATAGATAATAGTTTTATGAATGATTTTGTTATTACCATCACAAGATACATAAAAAAAAAATTCTTGATCTGTTATCTCTTTGGATATTCCTTCTGTTATATACAGGCTACTGTTAAGATCGAAAGGAAAACAACAAAAAGTTGCAGGTGTTTCCTTTCTCCTTCAGAGACTGTGATAGAAAAGTTAGCAATAAATAAAATTCAGATGTTTCACTTTTACCAGTATACTCCTCTTTCTTTTCAGAAAATCTTGCTTAAACAGTCAGATGCTATGAAAGTGTGATTCAGATTTATTTTCTCAAAGCGTATAAGCAATTGTAGAAGAACACAATGAAGAAGGATTGAAAAATGCTGCCCATCTTCAAGATTAACAAGATCTTCACATTTCTGCCCCTCAGAACATTTTTGTAGTAGAAGGGCAATGGCCTCCTGCTTACTCTCAGCCTCGTCTAAACTTTTCCACTCCCTTTTCTCAATAAAATGGACCAATGAAGGTCACGCAATGTGCACAACTGGTCTCAGAATGTTATTATGTGAGTAGTAGCTTCTTCAGCTTAAAGTAAATGTCAGTAGCTGTTAGCTGTACAGTCTTGGATTCTTTTCCTGTTCACACACTATTTTGCAAGAGGCATTAAAAAAAAAAAAATTCAGTAGGTTACAATTACTGTGCCCAAGCGAAAAGCATTCTACCTAATTGTCTTGTCCCTTTCAGAGAATCCTGAGTACTTGCACATCATAACAGTAAAGAATTGTCTTTTATTTAGAAGAAGAAAAATAATGTAATTAATTATACTTTAAAAATTTTTTTTCACTACCGTATTGCTCGCTGATGGACTTTCAG
Organism: Rhagologus leucostigma; assembly: GCA_013397725.1. Lineage (NCBI taxonomy): Eukaryota > Metazoa > Chordata > Aves > Passeriformes > Rhagologus > Rhagologus leucostigma. The sequence continues at coordinate 278,922 of VZTD01001254.1, read as the reverse complement.
AGAAGTGAACACATAATTTTGCGCTTGCTATTGCCCTCAGAGTAGATTTGAAGCCAGAAGTTTAAACTGTAAAAAACAGTTAATTGCAAATTAGCAGCTAGGTCTGCAGCTTTGGCTACTGCCTTGGTAAAATAATCTCAGAAAACACAGGCTGTGCAAACTAGATGTGAAACATTCTCTCACTCTTCTGCTTTTGTTTAGGTTTATAGCATTAATCACTGGTGGATCTGTGAGGTATCATCATAGATTTAAAATGTGTAGTGTTAAATACCACAATAATAGCTAATTAAAAACATTACTAGTGACCAAAGACCTACTTTAGTTTTTAAGAAAGACTACATGTAGGACTGAAATAATATAGGAAGATGTCTGCACACCTTCATTAAAGCGTTTCAGTAGGATGTTTTGAAACTAGTGTACTAGTAATATCGAATATATTGCCTAACTTATCAGTACGCTTCTCCATGTAGCTTTTATTCACATTAAACTTCTAATTCTCACTCTAGTCAGTGCTCCAGGTCTGTTGACTCACTCTCAGTCTATTAAATAAAATGTAATTACTGCCTAGGGCCATCTATTTTTTTTTTGTCAAACTGTTCTACTTCAGCTGTATTATCACTTCAACCTTCTTTCCCTAGTTTATAAATTACATTGGCAACATATAAGAGGTATATTTTTCTTGCAAGACACTGAGACTGACATTCTTTCAAAAATTTAAAAAAAAAAAAAAACAGGAAGTGAAGCAAAATTTTCAGTGTTGTGATTTGGGAAATTTAGTCCAATTTAGTGCTCCCAACTAAAACCATACTGCCACTTGCTGGCCCATTCCCCTTCCCTCTTGTGGGTGACTGGCGGTAAGAGCTGGAGGCACAAAAGATCATGCTTTGAGATAAAAACAATTTACTGTAAACAGCAACGAGATAACAATAAGATCAGTAACAGAATGACAGAGGGCATAAGAAAAGAAACAATTCACATGGAAAAAAATCCAGATGATAATAGACAATACCAGATGGCTCCCTCTGCCAGGCTTACTGGACCTGAAGGAACTCCTTCTCCTCAAACAGCCTTCCTTTCCCCAGCCCCCAACAATGACAGTGAGGTGGTAAAGAATAACCTCCTGTCCTGGCCCTGCCCCCTCCTGGCTACTGCAAAATATAACCCCGTCCTGGCTAAAACCAGGACACACAGGAAGAGAGGCCTTCTTTCTTTTTAAATGTGGTGTTATATTTCCTTCCACTCAGCAAAAATGTTGAATACTAAGGTGCAAAAAACTATCTACTTTTTAGGTAGGTTAGGCAAAATGAGATAAATTCAACATCTCAGCTATCAAGTAATAAATCTGAACAGCATTAAAGGAGTTAAAATGATAAGATACATTTTTTTTTGTCTATGGGGATAAATAAATCTATGTTACCTCTTTAAACAAATGATAATAATAGATGTTTGAGTTTCAGTTGAGTAAAATCAAAACAAATCAATATAGAGAAAAGAAGGTTTAGTTTGATGCTTACTTCAAGGTTCTGTAATAGATAGCGGATACACATGCTAGTAATTTTTAAATTATTGCAAATAATGTATTCCTTAATTAATAAAAAAATATAACATTATATAACTAGCAATAAATAAAAAATACTGTTTTAACTGTTTTCCCTCTAGTGTTCCAGATCCTGAAAGAGCTTTGCATTTGTGCATGATGATTCAGGCCAGGAGAGAGGGATGTGAGCTGCAGAAAGGGAGAAGAAGAAAGGGAAGCAGAGGTTTGAAGCCAGAGGAGAATGATAGTTTATGTAGTGTAACAAACTCCACAGATTTTTGAAGAAAGCAGGAAATGTATTAATTAGGAGAGTTCAGTCATCTTCCAGCTCCAGGAAAAGTCCTAAATGTCACATTTTATGTGGAATTATGCCCATTTGTGGAGAAATATGCATGTAAGCTTTTTTTCTGTGCAGTTTCACATCACTTCCTCATGCTGAGCTTCTAGTGTGAATAACTGCCCCATCTTCTGTCTCCAAACGTATTCTTATTGTTTTTTCATACATTCAGATAAACATTTCCTTTTCTCAAACATGAAATATAGCAGATCCCATCTCCTTCATCCTCTCCTAGTCTGAGAATGCAAGAATACAGTAACAGGAGAGAGCACAAATCATCTTGTTTCCATTCAACACTTCCTTTACAGAATTAAAACAAAGGAAGAACAGCAGAGGATGGCTTGCAGCTTAGTCTAGATCTGTGTGCTCTAGTTTTTTTGAGATCATAGAATGGAACAGCTATTTTCTTTATCTTCATCTGTGGGAAGAAAATGGCATGTGAGAGCTTTAAGAACCATAAATCTTTCTGTCCTTCCTTACCTCTTTCTTGTTTGCAGAGAGAATCGTTTATTCTGCCTTTTCCTCCCTAATCACCTGGATGTCATGCCAGGAAATGTAGGATTCCATTTGACATCTCCAGTTGAGACTGCCAAAGAAACTTCAATAACTCTCGATGAAAAGCAGATAATTCAGTAAAAGCTTTTTCCATAGACTAAGAGATTAAGGACTAGACAGTAGTGTAAGTCACATACATTGAGAAAAACTAGTAAAATCAAATTAGTTCACCCTATTCTAGTACAGTTAACTGGCACATCTATGTGTGGTTTGGAAAACCTCCATGACTTTTATTTTGATCACTTGTATTAATTTGTTAATAACAGTAAATTTTTGCTATACATATGGTGATATTGAAATAGAATTCCGTTACATTTGAGGACTTTTGTAGGTCTCTCTTGTATAGTCATACTTTTATACACTGGGAAACTTGTGTAAAGCTAATCTATCATTCAGTAGCTATAGAAAATGTGTGTCTATACATATTTATGTGTGTTATACATATATCTGTGTGTGTGGGGTTGTTCCTTTTACCTATTGACAGCTTTAGCATCTTTTCAGTTATATAATTAGTTTCTTTATTTTTATATCTGATTACTTTTTGTAACATTAATATACCAACTCCATTTAGTTTCATTGCTCAGTCACTCAGCACCTCTGTGTCCTTAACTCATGTCAGTAAGAATACTCCTTCCAATGGTTTACACATAAACCCCTCACTAGCCTTATTTTGACATCTAATCTGCAGTGCACTCAAGAGGCTCATACAGGTGGAATTAATTTTTACTTCTTCCAAGGTCAGGAGCACTAGACAACTGTTTTATTCTGTTATTTCCTTTGAAATGAATCAAGATTTACACAGCAAGATACTATTAGCAGGGACTCTACTTTGTATTCACAAACAAGTAATAATTTTCCTGTTCCAGCATATGCTAAGAAGTGTCAATCATTACAGAGAAATCCAACTGACATCACTAAAGATTACTGTTACAGACACAGAGTAGCCTGAATGTATTAACAGTAACTGGCAGACAACCAAATGTTTGGAAATGTAAGAGGAGAAACATTTTTTTAAGATGGAATCTCTACTACTATTTTCATTTAGAAGTGATAGTAGCAGTGCTAACTCAGACATACTCAGTGTTATGTCAAACTGAAGTATTGCACTGAAGAGTAAAAGATTAGATCTTCTAATTCTGTTATGTGAGCTGGTCAAAATTAATTTATGTTTCCTTACTGAGGACAATATTCCTATCCATGAAGTCTGTAAGGTCACCTCTTTAGAGTGTCATCTTTCAATCTTTTCCCTCAAAAACCTTCTCACAGATTGTTGAACAACTTCTCTTCAAAAAGCCCAAGATACACTCAGATGATCTTGCAGTTTTACTGGACATTTTTCTCAGCAGAAGGGGTCAAATATCTGTTTATTTGGTGTCTACATGAGTATAAGTTAATTTTAAAATAGTGAGTCAGTCCGTAATGTATTTCTAGTTCAATGCATCACAGTGTATTGCTGGTTCATCCTAAATACAATGGAAAATTTCATATATTTTTCTTATCTGCTGTTTGTTATGAAGCTAAATACTTAAATGAAAGGAGTCATTTAAAGAGAAAGTCTATGTTCCAGTAGAAGAGGCGGATGTAATTTGCAGCAGTTGGTCGACTCTGACTTTTTTAACATTATAGTAAAAGCCATTTTTCTGCTGTTGGCATAGATTAAGACAGAAAAGGGTCATAATAAGGCTTTGTACCAGATCATCTCTGAGTCTATTAGGTATAATTTCCATGATTAATTTATGTTATGCAAGACTCTTGGCTTGCAGTCAATGAATGCTGAGCTACTTCATATAAATAATTGATGGACATTAAGATATTTCTAGATGCAGATATTCTGCTATTCATTTATGCGTTTTATTTTTTCAAGGCTACTCCATGGCAGGTTTGAGGTGTCTTGAAAGTGACATCCAAAGGAATTGTAGAAGTGAAAAATTTAAATAATGTCCCGTTTCTTACAAAAAACCCCAACCAAATAAAAACCCAGCTCTTTCCTCCGCTCCTCTTCCTAAAATAGAAAAAAAAACCCTGTAACTCCTGCAAAGAAAACTGGTTGAAAGTGATTGTCATCATACTAGTGTAGTCAAATCTTAATGCAGGTGTCTATTTTGTGAAGAATTCCTCTCTTTCTTAGGAGAATGGGTACAAGGGTTTTTCCTATCAGTTGATCGTTTGATTAATGACACTAATATGATCAACCATAAAGACTTGCTGAGTCTTTCTCATTGAGAGAAAACCTCAAACAGTAGTTTTCTTCTTTGTGTAGTTATGCCTGAATCCTGTTTATTTAAAGCATAGATTTTCTCCATTGTTGTTTATCATTTGGCTGACTGACCATGAACCACCACTTAGCACAGTGAATGGGGTCTCCAGATTCGGGAGTTAAGATGCATGAGAAATTCTCATTTCTTCTTTCTTAGTGCATTCTTGTTATCCTTAATCACCATAGAGGCTATTTCTCTACTGAGAGATTTCTCTTTCTCTGTTTTTAAAGAAACTTCTCAAAAATGTGGACTTCTTCCTCTTTTTTTTTGATTATTTCTCACAAAATAATTAAATATGGTATTGTAATTTCTTTATAGAAGTTCATAGGAAAAAAATTACAGCAAAATCATAAGCAAAGAGAGACTATTATCAGTGAAGCAGATGTAGAAACAGATTTTTATGGATTTTTTTCACTGTGAAATAAAATTTTCATATTTTATTTGTTCATATTGTGAACAAAACTCTCCTTTGTAAGTATTATTTAGACTGATGACAGAAATTATATTTGAAACTATAAGAAGTTAACTTCTACAGAGTAACCTCAAATTCTGAGAAAGACCTCTAGCTCTAAAATTAGACCTATTTTATACCACAACTGTTAGTCACCTGAACACCTTAATTTTTCATTCACAGTTAGAAGAAAGCTGTTTTAAAGATATGTTAGAGAAAATTATCTGAACTACCATTTTCAAGCACAATTTTGAATTATCATTCTTAACAAACCAGTTGATTTATCTGAGTCTTTTGTTTGTTGGGGTTTTGCTCAGTTCTTCAAGCTGATTTGGTGCAAGAGAAACAGTGATGTTACTGTAGAAAATAATGACTATGATATTGCTCATGTATGTCTTTTCCAGACTGAAATAGATTCTGATTGGAGACACATATGTGTATCAAGAACTGTAAAAGTAATTTGGATCCTATTATAGTTAATAGGGCTGATTTTCATTTTCCTTTGTCAGTTACTAAGACCTATCATTATAAACGCCAATTCAACCTTTAAACAAATACCTGGACCCTCACCAGGAGGGCTTATATGAATTGCACATTTCAGTTTCTGTAATATCAATGTTTAAACCATGTTAGTCCTTCTGGTATTTTCTTAAAGACAAGTGAATTACAACAGTAGTGGGCTTGATTTTACACTTTCTGATTTCAGTAAATCATTAGGCATACAAAATATCTCTAAGGAGGGAAAACCTAGGGTGAAGAATTATATTATCATATATTATAATATTATTATCATCTTATTCCATTGTTATCCATGTAAGTTATTAAGAGTATTTCTTTAGATCCAATAGCTGGCATAATATATAAAATAAATATATTTTATCCGGGTAAATACTACTTGATCAGTACTAGCATTAATCACAATTATGTGCTGTCTGTAAAGGTTTGAATTTTGAGTTGGGTTTAATTCTTTACTGGGTCAGTGTAGTGGGTGGACCTTGGCTGGACATCAGGTGCCCACCAAGCCGCTCTATCAGTCCCCTTCCCAGCAGAACGAGGGAGAGAGAATACGATGGAAAACAACTAGCAGGTTTAAAGCGAAAAAAGACAAGCACAAGTTTGTGTGTGCATAAACAAAGGGAAAAGTTAATCTCTACTTCCCATCAGAGAGCTATATGTGGACATTTCCTGGGAAGCAGGGCCTCAGCATGCATAGTAGTGGCTCCAGAAGGCAAACATTGTAGGATAACAGATGAACACCCCTCCACCCAATTCCTCCTCTCTCCCTTAGCTTTTATATCTGAGATGACATCATATGGTATGGAATATCTCCTTGATTACTTCAAGAAAGAAATGGTCCATGCCAATGATCAGACTATCAAACAAAGGTGGCAAAGAACCTGCACAGATGAACAAGGAGCTGCTATTAAAACTTGAACATAAAAGAAAGAAAAATTCAAGAGGTTGAAGCAGGGTCAGATGTTCGAGGAGGAATATAAACACTTGAAACACAATGAAAAGATGGGGTTAGGAAAGTCAAAACCCATGTAGAATTGAATCTGGGGTGGAGTCTGAAGAAAAATGATGCAAAGAAACATGAATTAATAAATTTCTTCTTAACTACAGTCTTTACCAGTGAACCAATCTTGAACAATCCTAGAACCCTGAGACCAGCAGAAAAGTCTAGAGTAAGGATGACTTGGAGAAGGACTACCTGAGGGAGCACTTAGACAAACTGGGAAAATGCAAACCCTTGGGACACAATGGGTTGCCTGGGAGGTCAGTTACCCTCGAAAGGTTGTGACAGCTGAGGGAGGTTCCCAAGGTCTGGAAGAAGACAACAACATTCCTATCTTCAAGAAAAGCAAGGAGAAGGATCGAGGGAACTATAAGCCAGTTGATCTCACCTCTACACCTGGAAAGGTGTTAGAGCAAATAGTCCTGGTCACCTTCTGCAAATATTGGAGATGATCAAGATGATTAAAAGCAGAGAGTTGGGACTGTTCAGCCAAGGGAAAGAAAGGCAAGGCAGGTCAAGGCAAGGGATAAAAACTGTAAGGGAGGCAGGATGCTGTGTCAGGTTGCTCAAAGAGATTGTGGGATCTCCATCCCCATAGATATTCAAAACTTGATTATACGTGGGCCAGAGCAATCTGCTCTAAATTGCTATCCTGTCTGCAAAAGGAACTGTACTAGATAATTGGTGAAGACTTCTAGTCTCAGTTATTTTCTGATTTTGTGATAAGAATTGTACTGAGAATACTGTTCATAATCTAATACTATTTAAATTATACCAGTATTTTTTATTTTCTTTTTTTTTTAAACAGGCAGATGTAAACTCTATACATGTTTATTTCTTACTTTAAAAATGAAATTAAAATTTCTTTGATGAAATTTTTAACTAGCAAACAATTTTTGCCAGATTCCGTCTGGTTTTAGATGCTTTCCAAACTCATTGAACGTGTCCAGATGTTATAGTGATGAAGGCCATAGAAACATCTAGATATTTAGAGGCATGGAAAGTCCACTTGTCTAGTTCTTGCCTGTTTAAAAGGGAGCTTAATTGTGCTGGCATATTTTGAATTAATGGATTCCCTCACTGTCCTAAATTATTGGCAGTATTAACATGACAGTTTACCTGAATTTTGACATTTAAAAAATCACCCAAATGGAAATGTATAAAAAAACCCTTAGAAATGTATTTTGTTTATTTTTTGAGGAAATGCATTTTGTTTATTTTTGAGGAAATGCATAAATTAGTTGTAGCTATCAAAATTTCAAGAGAAAATCTTTTTTGAATAGCCTTGCCTTGTTGATCTTGTAAAATAAAAGACAACTAAATATGTAAGTAAAATGTTAAACCACAAAACACAGGGAAAAATATATTTTATTTTTAACTAATATTTCTACAAAGCATTGAAGGCCAAGATGAGGAAGAATTCAGAAATAATTTGCGGCCCAACTTTAGATGTCAAGTTTGGACAGGTGACTTTCAGTATTTCCTGATAGTTTACAGGGGACAGAAAATGATTAAGAATGAGTCATTATTAGGGAATACTTATCTATCCATCATTAAAGAAAAAAAATCACACCCAAATTCCTCAGTTGAAGTGATTCAATCTTTATTCGAACTGGATAATAGTTTTCAAGTATTTGTTTCCCAAGGGCAAACTATAATGGATACTCATGTTACATTTTATCAACTTTTGTTAATTTAGGAGATATTTGTGCATTGGCTTCAAATATGCTTGTGGTCAGACCTTTCATCAAAGAGATGGGACTATCACGGTTATACATGATTTATTACTTAAAATAACAAACAAGGTGTCAGTCTCGGAGTCCGTGGAGCTTAGTAACAAATCGCCATAATGGAAGATAGTCACGAGTTTCAGGGTTACACGGCAATTTATAACTTTCTGGTCCAATAAGCCATTAACACGAAACTTTGTTTTGACTTGCTAACCTATCACCTTTGGTCACTTTTACTGCAGTGCGTCAATTTTCTACCAATTACCTGCTAAGTCACGTACACCCATATACTTCTATTATAACATCTAAATTCTTAACTTAAGCTACCAAATCACACCACTATACTTAAAACCCTCCACCAAATCACTCAATACACTTTCTTATTTATAGCTACAAAAACATAGGTTTGTAATTCTCTTGCTTGGAATCCATATATCCTGTCATCACATCAACCCGAGTTCTCTCCAAGGGTTAAGGTCAAATCTGTCATTGTTTGTGGAAGTTTTAACCCCTCGGTTTCCTACATATTTTATATCAAGTCAATGAAAACTTTTGGTTATGTCCTCATATTTTTGTCTGTATTTTATTAAGAAATGCACAAATGATAGTGAAAAAAACCAGTTACCAAAAATGGTATGTGGACCTTTCTCTTTACAAAGTGACTGATTTCAAGTCATGTATTAGTTCACTTTCTTCAGTGTTATACTTTTAGACAGAAGGGTTCACAAGAAAAAGCTAGAGGTAAAACCAGTATTGAAATACAAATATACGAAACACACAAAAAGGCCTTGGAATTTGACTCACTATATGGTAAAATTGCTGGGTAAATATTTTATAATAACCCATTACAATACAAATATAGCTTAACAATTCCATTTTTACAGTTTTCCCAGGATACAACTGATAACTGATATTTGATAACAAATATGTGTGCTTGTTATGGTAGCCTCATCTCTTGCCTGAATTTTGCGTACATAGCTTGAAACATAATTCAAAATGGGAAATAGCAGTGGAAGTCACAAGGAACTTTTCTTGTCTCAAAAACAAAATTAAATTCATTGAGTATGAAAAAAGATTTGATAAAAGTAAAAATGTGACCGAAACAATTAGCTGGATTAAAAGCTTGTTAATTGTCTTTAGCAACATCAAAGAAATGACTTGAATCCAGATAAATATTATTTTGAAAATAAGCAGAACTAATAAAAAAGATCAATGATTAATTTTCTGGAGATTGAAGAAGAAATTATGAACATAATTCAGCATCTCACTTATAGTTCCTCTTAAAAAAATGGACAAGAATCTTTGGAAGTGTCTCAGAAACACTTTTGTTTCAAATTGTTATAAATATAACATCCAGTCTTTTCCTTCAAAAAGAGGCTTTTAAAAACTGAAATGGATATATGATAAGATCATAAGTAAGGAACATGGAACTGCCTTTAAAAAAAAAAATAAAAAAAAATTCAACAGTTTGAAGAAAATGCAGTTTTAATATACTATTTTTAAAGCTTTCAGGGTGTATAATTAATTGAAATAATTGGAGGTGAGAGCTTCATCTTCTATAACTAAACCTAGAAAATGAAGCTATTGTAAAACTTTTGGCAGACAAATATAACCTAGTAGCAACACATTGGAATATTTATTCTGAAATGTCTAACCTGGATAATGAACAGGAACTGCTTCTGTTTCTCCTTTAAGGTGTTCCAGTACCTAAAAGTACCTGACTGCTTCCATCTTTATACATGTGTAGTCCCTAAGTCATTTTCCCTTCCACTGCTAGTAGTGTTGGATGTAAATGTTCTCTAGGTACTAGGATCAGAACTAACCCAAAAAATTATTTTTCTTTTCCCTGATTACTTGTATTGAAAGTGAAAACACCTGTGATTCAAATGGGCTATGCAAACCTTTGAAGTTAAGTGCAAAAATATATCTTGCATTGAGTTGCTCTACTATAATGACTTTAAAAATAAAAATTTTTGTGATTCAATAGATGTATTCTGGAAAGTGTTTGTTGCCTTTAATCAGTTGCTCATTTATTTCACAAAGGCAAAGATATATTGAATGTTAGCATTCCTAAAAAAAATGAAACATTGCAAGGTAAGTAAAAGTTACAGAGGGTTATCAGCAAAATCACTTAATAAAGCACAGTATATAATAATATGCCTGGAATTATAAAGGAGAAAATTACACCGAGAATTTAGATGTGTGTTGGGTGGGGGAGGGCACAGAATTTGAAAGTATATTCAACAGCAGAAAAATTGTTTTGTTCCCTAATTACTAGAATCTTTTAATGATTATATGTATATGTATAGCTTCTGTACCTTTACTGTCTCTTTTAGATGTATTTTCATCCTTTTACTGATATAATGGTATGAAAAATAACCTACAGCACCAGAAAAGGTGACTTAATTATTTTTGAAACCATACATTAATGTATATTTTGTTCTCTCTTTTTTTTTCCTTCCTTTCTTATTCTATTGCCTATGTTTGGGTTTGGTTTTGTTTTTTGTCTTGGCTACTGGTGCGTCTTCCGTCTTTTCCTTTCTATTTCGTCAGTTGTTTTTGGCCAGTTTGTGTTTTTCCAGACATCGCTCCATGACGTAGTTGAAGTATATGATGGCCCAACTCTACAGTCATCTTTGTTATCCTCTCTCTCAGGATCTCATTCAGGTATCATTTAATAGAACTGTCAGTATATCATTATTTACTTTTTTTTATGGACCTAGAAATATAATGTAGTCCAAAAAAAGAGAAAAAAAAGATTTTCATGTTTGCTTAAATCCATGTTTTGAACTAAATACTTCAAAATCTTTGCACTGATGAATAAAATGAAGTAAAATTGCATTTTTTTTTTAAGTTTTTTCTTTTGATATTTATTTTTTATTCTGGATATTTAGGACATTTATTTTTTATTGTGGATATTTAGAACTTTTTACTCTGTGCCTTTTTGGCTTTAGTGAGTAACTTGAAATAGGTTGTAGATATTTTAAAGGGAAAGCCAGGTATATTTGTACCAAAGTAAAATTAAATAGATTAGTTGCATGTTGACTCAATTTAAAGAGGTAGGGGGGGTTGGGATTTTTTGTTGTTTGGGGGGTTTTTTCATTTTGGTTTTGGTTTTCTGGGGTTTTTTTGGGAGATGTGTGTGGTGTGGTGTGGTTTGTTGTTGTTGGTTTTGGTGGTGGTTTGGTTTGGTTTGTTTTTTTTTGGGGGGGGTGTTTATTTGTTCCTGGTAAAGGAAAAAACCAACAAATATTCCTAGTAACTGAAATGAGTTTTAACCTCCCTTTTCTAGAATGACATAATACTGTTAATATAAAATATTAAAAGTGCATATATCTTGCGAAGTTTACTGAAGCAGAACAGGGTTTGCAGAGTATTGTTTCTAGCTGCAAAGATGTTGACAGGTGTTTTCTTTAGTAATAAGTGGCTATGATAGCTTTGTATTTTCATTGTTTGAGTAGGTGAATCCCTTCCACTGAGCTCGGGGAACCAGATCACAGTCAGATTTACCTCAGTTGGACCAATAACAGCTAAAGGATTTCATTTTGTTTATCAAGGTGAGACAACCTAGAAAAATGTGTACATTTATTCTGTTCATCATAGTTTGTAAATCATCAGAGAGAAACAAACTGAGAATGAAGAGGAAAGTAATAGCCTTTTGACAATAGAACAAATGTCATTATTTCTACATGTTTTGAAAAATGTTTGAAACTATTCTTTTATCTGTATTTTAAAGCTGAAATCAAATACTTAAGAAGCATAAGAGGGGTTCCCAATCTAAGAAGACAGTTACACAAAGTTGCTGTTTCTGTTTACTAATCTGATCCATCTGGGTGCTCTAACTGGTTTATATCTCAATTTAAATGTGAATAGCTGTAAATGTTATTACCTGTGGGTTTAAAAGGATCTTACTGTTATTAAGATATTTTTCTTGATTTACATTATTTGGCTTTTTATGGGTCAAATGCAGAAATTTTTATATGCCAACACTTGCAGCTGCAATTCATTCTTTCATTACATATAAATCCTCATCTGACAGTCAGAATACACATTTAGAAACCCACATGAATAAACGTAAATATCTGACACAAAATGTTCTTTTTAAACCCTGTATTAGTTGAATATCTTATGGTAGTATTTCTTATAAGTGTCATTGTAGAAAGGTTTTCATGTGGATTTTATGCATTTCTTCCAATCTTGGCGAGGATATCAGTGCTATGCTCTCCTAAATAGTAACTCAGACATCAAAAGTGAGCAATCTCTATTTTGAAAGTTTATTTGGGGATTATGGAAATGTTCTGAACTGGGAAATAGCTGAAAGTTTCTTCCAGATATTTTAAATATTTGTGGTTCAATGTCTGTATTCCCTCAGCAAATCTAAAATTAAGAATCCACAATTGTTTGTACATTCACAGCTGTTCCAAGAACAAGTGCAACACAGTGTAGCTCTGTGCCTGAACCAAGATTTGGAAAAAGGATTGGAAATGAATTTGCAGTTGGTTCACTGGTTCTTTTTGAGTGCAATCCAGGCTATATCCTCCATGGGTCAACAGCAATTAGATGTGATACCGTACCAAATGCATTGGCACAATGGAATGATTCACTCCCTACATGTGTTGGTGAGTTCCTAAGGCTTTTTAATAGAAATAATTACTGCTTAAGGTGTAGACCATTGTCTAGTTGAATGTGTTTATTCTTTGTCATCCGTGTAGTATCTTATTCTTGCTTACTTTAATTTACTTTCTTTTTTATTCAATGTTAAGTTTTACTCTCCTTTCTATTCTAACCTTTCTATTCCATTTCTATTCTAAGCTTGCTGTGACATCTCACACGTTTCATGAACATGTTCTGCTGCCATAACTTATGCGATAGCTACTCTTATATTAACATCACTGGAAATTCCTGGCTGTCCCTCCTTAATCAAGAATCAGAAATACTAGTTTGTGCCCTTACTTCTTGCAAGACTAAGGTGATCTTACACTGCAGACCTCTAACAAGATATTGCAAGTTATTAGGAAGAACACTATTATATTAAAGATTTAGAAAAAGTTACATTAATATTTAGTTACTTCCCAGGAAAAAGGCAGTAATTTTTCAGACCAGAAAACATACGTTGTCTGGTTATAGTCATACAAGATTAAATTCTCAAAATTAAATTCTTAGATTAATGTGCATCCGTTGAAATTTATAAACTGACTTGCACCAACTGGAAATCTAGTAACTGTGATGAAATTCCTCACTTTACTTTTCCTGACAGGGAACAGAATTTTTTATAAAAAATGTTATAACCCATTGCAAAAATGGCATTATGATAGTGAATCCAGCTGAGTACATAAACAGAGGTTTAGGTGAGTAGATGAAAAAACAAAGAACATATTTTCATTATGTTGGTTTTTCATCTGCAATGCTAACCTTCCAATGGTGCACAGCAGAGTCTGAGTAGTTTTTAGTAAATTAAGAGATTATCTCCAAAATACCAAAATCCTGATAGAGATCAAGGCTAAATATCAGTGGGATAATATTGATAAAATACAATTAACCAAATTTTAAACAAATAGTGTTGATTTAGACTGTTTCAGGCGTAGCAATAGAACCGCAATTTCTATATCAATAAGAAGGTAAAGTATATAGCTGTATCTCATTTAGTCTCAAAGATTACAGTTTAATCAGTAGAATTGTACTACTTTTCCCCTTGAAATATATTACCTTTGTTTTTTCAGATATAGCACCTTGACAAAGTGTTGAAGTCATTCTTTTGGACATTGATCACAATATATTATTGATAGTTTAATACATGATTTAGTCTATGGAAGAGAAAGCTATCTGTGTCTAGACAAGCTGAACTGAGGAAGGGTTACAGGCCACCTTCTGTGTGAAAATCCCTGTGTCAATAAAGGTGATAAAATACATATGAGGTGAAAATTGCATTCAACTGAATCAGTTTAATAATTGAAGTGGTAGACATGACCATGTTAAATTGTCTACATTCTAGTGAATGTTTGAATATTACGTATTCAGATAATAGACATAGAATCACTGAATCATAGAATCATTAAGGTCAGAAAAGACATCCAAGGTCATCGAGTTCAACCTTTGACCAAACACACCATGTCAATTACACCACAGCACTAAGTGCCGCATCCAGTCTTTTCTTGGACACTTACAGAGAGGATGACTCCACCACTTCCCTGGGCAGCCCATTTGAATACTTAACCACCCCTCCTGTGAAAAACTTCACCTGATGTCCAACCTGATCCACCCCTGGCACAGCCTGAGGCAATGTCCTCTTGTCTTATTGCTTGTTGCGTGGGGGAAGAGGCCAACCCCCACGTGGCTAACAACCTCCTTTCAGATTGTAGAGTGGTAAGTCTCCCTGAGCCTTCTTTTCTTCAGGCTGAAGAGCCCCAGCTCCTTCAGCCACTTCTCACATGATATACTCTCTAGAGCCTTTGCCAGCTTTGTTGCCTCTCTCTGGACTTGCTCCAGCACCTCAATGTCTTTCTTGTAGTGAGTGGCCCAAAAATTTAACACAACATTCAAGGTGCAGCCTGGCATCAACCATTCTGTTGGTTCATCCTTTAATGAGTAATTGTTTAAACACTTTAAGTGACACTAGCTTTCAATTTATCCATGTAGTTCCAAACAGATTCTATCAATTATATGCCATGCAATATGTAGCTACAATATTTATTAAGATAAGTTGCATTCTATCTATTTTCTAAATCCTCGTATTTGCAACTCCTGAAATCCCTTCAGAACTTAGTGATGGTGCATAGAAGTGATACTTTAGCTTCTAATGGACTTGATAGACCATCTCATCAATCTTTTCCTTCAACTTCTAAAATACCAGTAGAATACCTTTATGCAGATTAAGCTGTAATATTCTTTGTGTCTGTTAGAGCCTCTAATAATATAGACAAGTTGCATTCATGCTGAACATTTAAAAGAGAAACTTGATGGTACTTAATGTGTCTGTCCTGTTTCATGCATAATGCTTTTATTAATCTGTGGACACAGATATGATGAATGTAGTCTTGCAAGGATCTTGCAAGTTCTTTACTGATGCAATAGATCCACAGACTGTGATAGAAGCAGAGAACAGTCAAGGAGTTGAGACTGGTGTTATTAATTATTTAGAGGAGCAAAATGAAGAAAGAATGTTACCTTTTTTTTTGACATTTTTTATCTTTTATACTAATACAATACATAACTTTTCAAACTTCAATCTAAGCCTTAAAAATGCTTTACTTTTTTTATAAGACTATTAGGAGACAATGGAATGGATTTCACTTTGTAAAGGTCAAATAAATAAGGGGAATATAAGCATGATTCTGTCAAGTAGGAAATGGACATAATACTAATTTTCTTCTATTCCTTTTTTTGGTCAGTTAAAAGAAGAGTTTTGAGGTATAAAATTTTTTTCCTGAGTCATAGATATATTTTTTAATGTAGCATCAATTTAAAAAGTTTTCAGCCATAGTATAAGCTTTAATAATGTTTTCTCACTTCTGAAGCTTCATACTTCTTTTCTTGCCTTATGCATTGCCTTTCAGTGCCCTGTGGTGGTATTTTAACAAAGCGCAAAGGGACCATTTTATCTCCTGGTTATCCTGAGCCTTATGACAACAATCTGAATTGTGTGTGGAAGATCACAGTACCGGAGGGAGCTGGGATTCAAGTAAGTGTACTTGCTATTTGCTTGCTATCATCATATTTAGAACTGTTTTTCCTGATGCAAAAGGTGAAAAGATCATTTGTCTGTACAGTTATTCTATCTCATTAATGATTCTGAAAATTGACTTTATTGCACATCTTTTTATTTATGTAATGATTAAAATTATAAGATTTTAAAAAATCTTAAAAGATGCACTTGTAGCCTTTTACTTAAAAGAAAATCACCATAACTTCCAAACATATTTAAATAGATCAGTGACTCCTTATAAGCCCAGGGAAATAGACAGCCTTCCTAGGAATTTTTTTTTTGCTCTCCCCAAGTTTATACACCTCCTTTAACAGAGTGAAATTAAGTGTGTTGCTTTCAAGGACAAGTTATATATGTTTTCCTAGAAACTCTGCTATTTACTCTATATTTATGAAAGTTCACTGTGATGTAAAGATGCTTCAGTATGTTTCAACATGAGATGGGAATTTATTCTTTAAAATAGTTTGAGAGTTCTTGTGTACTTTCGTAAATTAAGAATTTCATAGAACACACAGTAGGAAAGTATCCATTAACCTTAGTCAGGCATATCTTTAGAGTTCACTAAAGAAACTGACAGAAATCTAGTTATTGGAAAGGCAGTTGAATTTAATAAATTAGGACTTCTCAGCATCATCTGAACAAATTCCTTGCAAAACACACATCAAGAAATCATGATGACAAGTTTTCTATGTCTATCCGAGTTCAAAATAGAACTGCTGTAGAAAATGAATAAATAAAGACCTCAGGTTATGTAGGTAAAGACTTAATAATGAAAATCGGAAAAAACATTGACAGTTTATTAAAGCTTTTTAATAAATTTCATCACAAAGCTTTCAATAATATTTAATAGTCTAAATTAGTTTTGAGATTGATTTTGAGGAACACTACTTGATTTAAACAATTGACTAGGACAGCTGACAGGATACTTTGTTCTGTGCATTTCTTCTACTATGAAGTTAGTTCAGAGGATTTAAATAAGGCATTAACTGTCATCCATCCTGACTTAGGCCATCACTGCTGCTTTTTGGAAGTGCTTATCTCTTATTAGAGGCTGCATTTTTTAGAATCATTAATGAGGTGATTAAATTACTAACTTTGATTTCAGTTTAGGTGTTTAATCTTCGTGATATTCTTTTACTCCAGAGCTGTAATAAAAAAAGATATACTTACTGTCTCCAAGTAGCTGAAGCATGATAACGGTCAGGGTCTCTTCACTGCTTCACTTAAGAAAAAGAAATCCTTTGGCTATAGTATCTGACCAATTCTTACAAAAATAGGTACAATATTTAAGGCCCCCATCCAAGAAATAAGTAGCCAAACTGAACATTCATTTTATGTAGAACAAGGTCCAAGTCATATATTTCACATTAAAAAAAACTGCGTTACTTGGTTTTACTGGAACTAGTGTTTATTTCTTCTGTTGAAACCATTCGTTTTTGGGGAAAAAAAAAAGGGGAGAATAATTGAGGCAAAAGAAGCATAATTCTCTAATTTAATGACTAAGACACCCCTTTCTGAGGGTGGTTGGGGTTTCATCATGCCTCTGTCACTCTTTTAAAGCTTTTCAGTAAACAGTTAAAGAAAAAGCTAACACCGGAAATTCTCCCCTACAAAGCAAGAACAAGAACCTGGTATTTATCTACTTTGTAAGGTGTGATTTCACTATATGAGTTGCAGTTTATCTTCTTACCACTTTGCATCTCCTTATGAGTGGAAGAATGTTGTCACCTCTGGAAGAAATGACTATTCTGCCCTTTGTTTGTAGCATGCTAGTGACTGCTCCTCCTCAGCAGACGAGTTAGTGATGAAGGTAGCCAAACACAGCAGTTTTCTCCTACCTGAGGCAGAATTTAAAATGGCAAAATAGATAAAGCATCATGCATCCCTGTGGGACTAGTTTAGTCCTGGAGAAACTAGAGAGAAAAAACTTGCAGTAATTGAAAATACCATGTTTCGTCTTCTTCTCAGTGTCCTCCAAACGAGAGAATCATATTCTGTACCCATCTGATTTTCATGGTTGTGTGACTCTTGACAGAGGTAATATGTGGTTGTCATTAAGGGTTACAGGATTTATAGTTTGAATTGGCAATCAAATAAAAAACAATTGCCATTTTATTCACTTAATGATGATTTTCCATTCTCTTTGACAAGAGCAAGACAACTTTTCATGACTGAAAGCAACAGAGGCTACAATTTAGTCATCTTTGAGCTTGAATACAAAGGGGAAAAAGTTTATGTTCTTTACCTCATATTTTTATTCATAGGTGCAAGTGGTGAGTTTTGCCACAGAACACAACTGGGATTCCTTAGACTTTTATGATGGTGCTGACAACAATGCTCCAAGGCTTGGAAGTTATTCAGGTGACAGAATATTTTACAATAAATGGTTCACAGATTCCATTCTTTACTGCAACAACATATCTCTTTCTATGTGTTGTAAGGATGCTTGAGTATGGTATGTGTGTTTGTTTCTCCTATAATTAGCAATGGGTAGTATTATTTCTGTTTTAATCAGTCATTACTTAGGAGACTTTCATAAACCTGTATATTTTAAAATGTTAGAAATGAAATAACACTCAGAGGCTTCCAAACTAGACCTCTTAATTCAGTTTTTTTCTCACACTTGTATCAGGGTCCAGAAATACAGACCTCAAAATGAGGTATCTCTTGATATTGTACATGACAAAAGGATGCATTCTTTATCCTTATTTTAGAAAAATAAGCTCTGTTTGCCTTACTTTTTCTTGTATTCTTTTGGTTTTTTTCATTATACTAAACACGTGTATGCTAAGAGATCACAGGCAATCATACTGTCTTGTGCTGAAACACAAATAAATAATCAATCACCTTTCTAAGAACAGTCCTGCAACATATTTTCAGAGCTGCTTGATATATGTGACTGTTATGTTTAGAATCATTCTGGTTACAGGATTTGCTCTTGCTTTTGAGAAAACCCTAGTGAATATTTCTCCTTTTGTGGATAAAATCAAGTAACATAAATTTGTATTAGCCTTTGCTTGTCTATCGTTCATGTCTCTAATATTGTGGTGCACTGAAAATGTAATAAAACTTTTATAGGGACAAATATTTGATAACATCCATGACGACAGAATATTGTAGAATTGATTATGGGACCTATCTCCTGCTCCCACCCTCTCCCCCTTTCTCTTTTTCTCTCCTTAACTCTGTTTATACAAACACACAGACACACACACACTTACATGAGCATTTATTTCACTTTCTATGAATTTCAATATTTTTAATTCTCTTTTCAGGAACAACCATACCTCCACTTCTAAACAGCACATCAAATAATCTGTACCTCAATTTTCAGTCTGATATCAGCGTTTCAGCTGCTGGATTTCACCTTGAGTATACAGGTAATTCAGAAATGATCAATTAATAAAGAGCACTTGCTGGTTCCAGACATCAGTTCTACCTAAACTATACAATAGAGGAATATTTAGTCCTATTGCACATAATGAGCTACATACTCTACCTTCAAAGTCATTAGTAAAATCCTTATTAAAATACAAGTGAGCAAATTCAGGCCTGAAAACTGTACTATAAGAACTGTGAAGTTTAATTGTCTTGCTTTCATCCTCAAGTTGCTTTTGCTCTCTGAAAAACTTTTCTGAACCTACAGCAGCCAGAAACTAATGCAGATATGCTCATGTGACAATCCTAATCCACTGTGTCCACTGCAGTCTTGGTCTCTTCCCATAGATACCACCCCTGCAGCTCCACACTTCACCACTTCTTGCCAAAATCTACAAATTATGCTCAGTACAACAACAAATGTACTATCCCACATGTATGTATAGGACACAAATACTAGTCACCCTTGGCAGAGGAGAGAAGGAATAATCTGAAAATAGCGGTTGTGCTTCTTAAATGAGAAATGCCTGCAAGTTGGTGAGAACACTGAATTATTTCAAATGTTTTTTAGAATTGCTGAGTACCTCACCAGTAGAAAAGACTGCAATTATAAACATGCTTTCTGTCTGAATGACTTTGTCTCAGCTGACTGACAGGAATTCTGGCAATCACCAGCTGTGCAGGTCCCTCTGCTTATATTGGTTCTGGTGTCTGATCTGCATAATTGTGTTGCAGTTATTTCTTGTCAGTTTTACCATATGCAAATCCCATGCTCTGGCTGTCTGATTATCGAGTTGGAGAACACAGCCTTGCAAAATTGCTGCCTGATCACTTGTCTATAACTAAACATTAATTATAGGTAGAATTATCCTGCCACTTCCTTGAAATGCAGATACTCTCTCAGCTGCTTACAACTTCAAATGGGAAAAAATTGCAGGAAGTTATGAAAATGAAATAAAATGAGACCGAATCCAGTGAAAGTTAAAATGCACCTTTGTATTCCCACATGTCCAAATAATATGTGTAATATACTGCCCGTATACGATTTCCACCTTTAAAAAAAGATTCACCGTACACTATTTAAAATATTGGTCCATGTCAAGAAAAATAGCCAAATATGTGCATATGGATTTCTACATGTGTGAATCTATACAAAGGTAATGTTTTCTGTGTGAGTATATAAACAAAAAGTATATGTTGAAAATTTGTCATTCAGGAAATAATACTGATGTCCCACAGCAGATACCCAATTTACCAGTAGCTCAGTGAAATATGCTGTTTTACAAGATAAATGATTAATTAACTTTTCTTGTGCAAGTGATAGAGGTACATGGTTACAACATCATACAGTCTGTGGTGATTTAATCCAGACAGCAACTAAGCACCATAAAGCTGCTCGCTGACTTCTCTCGCCCTCCTCCAAAGTAGGATGGGGAACAGAGTTGGAAAAAAGTCAAATTTGTGGTTTGAGGTAAAGACAGTTTAATAGGACAGAAAAGGAAGGGGAAATAATAATAATATATAAATAAAACAAATAATAACAATAAAATTTTAAAAAAACAAACAACAAAACAAAAAACCCCCCCAAATGAAACAAAAACAGAAAAAACCCCACCAAGAGGGGGGCTCTGAAAAACAACAAAAAAAATCCCCCAAAAAACCCTCAAATGATGCACAGTGCAGTGTTCACCACCCATTGACTGATGCCCAGCCGGTTCACAAGCAGCAGCTGCCAGCCGGTTTTCCCCTTAGTTTATATGCTGAGCATGGTGTCATATGGTATGGAATTTGTTCAGTTGAAGTCAGCTGTCCTGAAACCCTATAGTTAATTGCTTAGTATGGATTTCAAGTCCTAGGCGCCAGCTCTTTCACTCCTTGAATCCGTGACTCTTACTCCCCTACTATTCTCCAAGAAAGACACAGTCTCTATTACCTGTGAAAGTTTTATGATTTTTGTTTTCCATCTGTTGTTCAATTGTTTTTCAAAGGAGACTGTGGAAAATTGTACATTGGGCTGAATCATGAATTTGAGATTGGAGATTAAGCTAAGGGACACCACTTTGTCATTGCTAGGAAGGAAGACAACAGAAACTGTGCCTTGTGCGTCTTTTGGATTTTTGTCTCTTTCATTTTTCTGCAACAAAGAGACAGTTTTCTTATGATTCCAGAACTCACAAAACTGCTGTATTTGTGAAGAAATTTCTCCAGAAAGAAAGAGATTCAAACAGAGTTCGCTCTCTTCAGCTGTCCTTGTCATATCTGATTCTCAGACAACAGTTTCTGCTCTAAAAGCTGTGATTATGTTTACAAAGATAGTTAGTAAATGGAAAGTAATGGCCAGATTTTAATGTCAGTGTTTCATAAATTGTATTTCATTGGAGCATATGCTGACCGAGGACATCATGAGGAGTCAGCTAAATTAAAGTCTTGGTCTTTGAAGTGTCAGTGCATGGTTCTCATGCAAAATCACATCAGAGTTACATATTTATATTAAGCATTTTTCAAGTAAGTTTGCCATAAAGATTGGTTTTGTTCAATTTGTAGTGCATCTTCCAAGTCTATTTCACCTATTCTAGGAAACACAAGTCTGAGGGGAAGTGCACCCCATTTTCCAAAATGATTAATTTTTCATCTCAGCAACAGTTTTCTGTAAGAAGGTTTCATTCTGTTTCATTTCCAATATCTCTTTTCATCCCTCATGAATAGTTTTTTGTCCTGTCTACTAGGGGTTATCTTTTGAGCTTCTAAAAAATCCAAATGCTTATATAAAAGTAAAAGAAAACAAAAGGAACTTTATTTGTTGGAGAAATATTTTAACACCAAGTAAATGATACTTTGACATAAGGAATTAAGCATTCGTGTTCTGAAGCTGAGTAGTGTTCTTATCTATAATGTTTTTCTAGCATATTTTTTCTTCTCTGTTGAATCCTTAAATTGTTATTATATCCATAATATTCATTTTGTGTATTCCAATGGATACTTTAAATACAAAAATATATTACATTGAAAATATATTACGTCACCTGAAGTTTGTCAACAAAGACCACCACAGAATGGTTTGTTAAACACTTCCATAATGTTTATATGGTTTATACCACTATAAAAATTTTAATTTATTCCCCATTTTCTCTAACTAAAGTTTTGTATTATCCAAAATTTCATAGGTAAGTTTTTGTACTGAGCGTCACAGGAGCTGCTGGAGAAGAGCAAGACAGCATCAAATAACTTCTTTTTCCTTATATGCAATTCTTCTTATCTGAAAATTAGAAGATACAGAAAGTATGTTTTCAATGAATGCATATGTTAAAATCTCTTTCTATTGCCACTGGTTATGAAAGTTTAAGAATCTAACACATTTTAATGTGAGAGTAGTATAATGTAGTTCAAGAAATTATTCATGCACCTCAAATAAATCAATAATGAACAGACTGTGGTTTATGAATACATTTATGAATACATTTATGACCTGAATAAATATCATGATGTTCCAGAGACAAAAGTTCTGAACTAGTCCTCAGCTGGGAAGGTGTTGAAATTTGTTTCAGTTTCTTGAAAGATATTGTAGACATTCAGACTGTATTTTTTTCCCAAATATTATTTTATTAATTGAAGTGAGAGACAATAGGATGAATACCTGTGAATGTGGTTTGGGCTGCTAAGGTACCCTGAGAAAGGCATTTAAAAGAACTCATTTCACTTTGCAAGGCCTGAGTATTCAAATAGTTAGGTTATGCATTTCAGCTGAAGGTTTAGTAACTGGAAACTAAAGCCTGCTAATTGTTTAACTGTTCAAAACAATCAAAAGCAATCATCTGTGTAAGCCATGCACGCTTGTTATTTTGCATTTGTACTTTCTATATGAACTGGATCACACTCCAGATTTCTGAAATGTAAAAAGTGGATCTAAGTCCATCAGCCATTTTCAAAACAGATTCTTTGCTCTTCTCTAGTTTGTGAACAGAAAATAGAATTTGAAAGCTAAAAATTTTTATTAGCTTTTGTCTTTCATATCGTATAAAAATGCAATATTTTAAGAGTCTTCAAATAGTAGTTTTCACCTAGTGAGAATCTTACATGAAGTGACCAGTTACATATAGTAAGTTTTAAAACATGCAGACTTTGATAATGTTCTGAGGTAGTAGATGGCCATAATCTAATCCCACAATGTTTCCCTATAATCCTGTGTACTGATGCCCAGTTATGTAACAGTCCTGACTTACAACTGGGATGTAATTCTTACAGTAGGCAAAGAAAGCAACTCAGTTGATTATGTTTAACGTTACACGCATTCTTACATTCCTGGATCTTCCTGGGTAGATGCAAGGAAAAGAAACTACTTTCTCTTTTTGCTGACCATGAAAAAAAGCATGTGGTCTCTTGGCAAACTAACTTCTATTGCGATCAGAAATTCAAAATATTAGTGTTATAGCTATATAGATACCTCTTTAAACATAGCAGATTAGATGAAATCTGATGTAAATATATATTCTGTGTGTATATGTGTGTGTACATGAATGAAAGACTTGAGTCAGACCTATGAAGGATAGAATGCAGGAGAGCACTTTTACTTTGTACTGTTTTTTCCTGTGTTTTGCACTTGGTGTATTTGGCCAGCATCCCCTGGAACACATGCTGGTAAGGGATAGCAGAGGGACTCCCAGTCTGAATCACGCGGCTGTAATCAGGAATGAGACTGGAGGTAGAAATGAATGAGTCTGTGCCAGGAGATAGCGGAATTTTAGAACTGAGAGTGCAGGTTGGGAAGTGTTTGTTGCCACACCGATTCTTTTCCTTTACTCAGGAAAGAAGATTTTTTTCTCTTTATATACCGTTGTTCCAAAATAATATGCCACTTGTCCAGTGACAAGTGCTGATTCCCAAGAGTTCCCTAAGGCTCATCAATACAGTGTGCCTATGTGCAGTGTACACAGT
This sequence comes from Rhagologus leucostigma, assembly GCA_013397725.1. NCBI lineage: Eukaryota > Metazoa > Chordata > Aves > Passeriformes > Rhagologus > Rhagologus leucostigma. Next base: position 254,526 of record VZTD01001254.1, on the reverse strand, counting down.
TCTATCCAAATCTAAAAACTGGTTTTATGTTCATTAGAATGACTAAATTTCTCTACTTTTCTCAGCTATAGGATTGGACTCTTGTCCTGAACCACAGACCCCAAGTAATGGGATCAAAATTGGAGACAGATACATGGTTGGAGATGTGGTGTCTTTCCAGTGTGACCAGGGTTACTCTCTTCAGGTAAGCCAAGTTTCCAATTTCAAATGGTGCCTTTCAGTTCGTTAACATGGTTATGTTTGGGTCTCTCAATGCAAAATGGACACGGAACTCTTCAGGAATTGTGAACGCTGGATAGGTTTGCAGGACTGTTTGCTTTTCTGCCAGATAGTAAATTAGAAACTATCCAAATATTCCATCAGAACTGTGTGGCCTGGTGCTTCCTCTGCATTAGTGATTATAGGTTGTTATCTATTACTGATGGCATCTTTGGTATTCGTAGCTGAACCATGAAGTGTTGGCAAATTAAGTTAAATTCACTTGATGAACAATTAAAAATAGTTCTCTATGCACCGGAGGAAAAAGAAAGTAAGCAAAGAGGGGGACTAAGAACAAACAAAGGGAAAGAAATAACTGCTTTTCTTAGTAAATCAGATCACGTCAGTTGTTTTCTTTCATCAATTTCTTGGGGGTTTTTCTCCAAAATATTTATTGAATAGGGGTGTATTTTTTACCAAGTAAATTTGCAATGTCCTTGCGTTAGCAAAAGGTATATCCAGGGGAAATGCAGTGATTGTAAATCACCAATAGGAACCTCTCTGCCTATAGGAAAGATCTGGAAAATATTTTCAAAAACTTGTACAGTTATGCCATAGACTCAGATCCAAAACTGAGTATTGCTTTTACTTGAGACTGCTCAAAAAGACTCTGCAGATTCTACAGTCTTCCATTTATCTAGCTCTTTGAGACACAAAAGGACAGAAAATAATCACATTATCCAAGCACTGCAAAAAGAAAAGTCTTAAAGGGAGAAAATAATTTCTATGTAATGGCACATGATTAACTGCTAATTGAGTTATGGATACCTTTGGAGCAATATAGCAAAATATGCCAGATGAGCAAATACCATTAATATCAGTCTCACCTGTAACATATGTTGATGAGTATCAGAATAATTAAACTAAGTTTTAAAAATACTAATAATTTAAAATATTTATTTCATATAGTTCTGTGAAAACCTAGATATTGGAGTCATATGTACTGCACCAAAAATAGAAATTGAATTACATTCTTTGAAAAAAAAAAAGCCTAGTTTATGTATAGCGATAGAAACAAAACAGTCGTCTTCTTCCACATTTCAACAGATGTTTGGATTTGGGACCTGTATCCCAATTTCCCCTTCAAGACAGAATTCCTAGTCATGCCTGCAGATTTGTAGCATTTCAAGAATAGATGAAATACATGTTCTGTGATTGCAGCTCTGAGAATGGCTGTTGAAGTTTTCTTCTAATTTTGCCTGATTTTAACTGGTCGCTCTTGGAAACAACCTGATAGATATTTTTTGCTTCTTTGCTTTAATTTCCAGCTTAAATAAAAGTGTGTGAACAGATAAGCCATAGTAAATGGCTGAAATAAAGAAAATATAGAATACAGAAAATAAGGAACTTAAGAGCATAGACCGTGCAAACACACATGTAAAGTTTCTTCTCTCCATACATTTTTTCTGGCTTATGCAGTCTGACTAGATGGTTTTGGAAGATATCCCAAGTATCATTTTTTCTTAAGATTTTCTCTTTGTTTGCTTTCTCTGGAAGACAATTACAATTACATGGGGCCGATGAACACAGAGGGTGTCTCTACTATGAATTTAAGATGTAAAGTCAGCACTTACATAATTTATATAGTGTGTATATTTTTATCATGTTCAACAAATGATGTAAATCCGTACTATGTAAACCTTGCTTCAGTTAGACCCATAGTTTCCAGACCCTTGGTTTATACCGAAGCATGCATAGAATTCAGCTGGATTCTGTTATACTATAAGAAATAGTATTAATGACATAGACACCATCATCTAGTGGGCTAACAGTCACAGTCTTCTCTGCTGTATTGAAGGCATGATACAGTTCACAGTGTACAATGCAATTATTATACATTTTTGGTTTTGTATATTTTGATGATGTTTAAAATTATACATTCTTTTTGCTCAAATATTGCTGTTGTGCTGTATACTGTATATTTTTATATGAATTAGCAAATATTGTGTCATTTTAGGGACATTCACATATCACTTGTATGCCTGGACCAGTAAGAAGATGGAATTATCCGATTCCAATATGTTTAGGTATGTTCAGCATACATAATTTTTCTTAAATATGCCAGAATAAGAAAACCGAAGAACTCAAAAATAATAGACACATGTAGTGGAAAGAACTGGGAGAACTGGAAGAACCTAATTAGATGTGAAAATGGTCAAATTAAATTAAAGATTTTCAAAAGTTGCTGCACACTTATGCTGGCAAATCTTTTCTGAAATGTCCAAGCAGTAAAAGAAATATATATGTTGTCCCTTTCAACCCAAACTGTTCTATGATATGATTCTATATGTTCTAGTCAGAAAATATCGTCAATTCAGGGATGGCACCTCCAGAAACCCTTGCAACACAGCTAATTTATTTAGGACTTATTTCCCCAGAAGAGTAATGACAATTGTAGAAGATACTAAAATAGAAATAACATTACATTTTCATCTCTAATGAGTTCAACATAAGCATGTCTACCCAATTTCAGAAGAAACATTATTTTTTCAAGGTAAATTATATACATGTCCATAAAATTATTGGAGAAAGCACTGAAAACCTGTCAGAAACCAAAATGAAACATCTGAAGTGCAGTTAAATACACACTTTTTATATGATGAATAAATGTGAGTAATGTAAAACTCCTTCTAGTTGTAATCTCTTTCACTGCATAGAAATACCTTTTTGTTTGGGTTCTCTAACCCTAAAAGTTATCAGGATTTGTAATCTTGAATGTAGGTAAAGCAGGATTCTGCAGATCTCAATAAAGATTTTTTTGCTTTGCTTTTCTTCAACACAGTTTAATATTATATCCTCTTGAGCTTCCTCACATAATCCTGTTCTTAATCCTGTGGTGTGTTAAAAGCCTCCTATGAAGTAGTGAGCTCACTCAGTTTAGAATTTAAAAATATTCAAGAAGATTGAGATATTTGTAAGAATTTTTTCAGGAGTTAGTCTTCAGTTTTTTCATTATGCATTAACATATGGTTAGGAAGTCTGATATTATGATTACACTGTTCTTGGTAAATTCTGAAGATAAAGATGCTGTGCTGAAATTTTAGAAGGTTTTTTTTCCTTTGATTTTTCCTTCTTTTTTGCAAGTAATGATTTTTACTTGTGTTTCAAATGATGTAGCAAATTTTACTTGGACAAAACTGCTAAACAAAATTCTATTTATCACAATTACCATCTTTAAATGTAATATGGAAGTCTAAGTCATTTTATTTACTGATGTCATGCCTGAAAACAAAAATAAAATTGACATATGAATTTAGCTTAATTTCTGGAAGTATGTGTGTGTGTACTTTTCTAAGTCTGTTTATTTTATCTCATTTTTAGAACAACAAGATACGAATGCAGTTTTTAAAAGGCCTCTTGAAACACTTTAAGTAGAGTCTTTTTATAAGACATTATCTTATGTTATTCAGATGCTCCTTTACAAACTGATGCAGAATTGTCTCAGTGCTGCTATAAGCTGATGAGTGCTGCTTGCATCTCACAAGGACAGTTCTTGTAGACAGGTTGCAGAGTAAACATTAGGGCAACAAAGCTCAAGAAAGGTCTGGACCACAAGTCTTGTGAAGAGCAGCTGAGGGAGCTGGGGGTGTTTGGCCTGGAGAAAAGGAGGTTCAGGTAGACCTTGTCACTCTCTACAACTCCCTGAAAGGAGGCTGTAGCCAGGTGTGGGTTGGTCTCTTCTCCCAGGCAACAAGTGACAGGATGAGAGGTCAGAGTCCCAAGATGCACCTGGGGAGGTTCAGGTTGGACATCAGGAAGAATCTCTTTACGGAAAGGGTGGTCAGGAATTTCAGATAATTTCTTCACAGAATGGGCTGCCCAGGGATGTGGTGGAGTCACCATCCCTGTGGGTGTTCAAAAAGTGGCTGGATGTGGAATTTAGTGCCATGGTCTAATTGGCAAGGTGGTGATCGGTCAGAGGTTGGACTCAATGATCTTGGAGGTCTTTTCCAACCTAAATGATACTGTGATGCTGTGATTTCTTCTATTGTGGATATATGTATCCCCCAAGTTAAAATCGAATCAATTCAGAATTGAAACAAGTTTTTAAAGTGTTTACTTGTAAATTACTTTCTTACAGATATTTAGTGGTAAAGGTATGCTTGTTTATATTTTTGAATATAGCCCTACATATTATTATATTATTAATGCTCTAAGGATCTTCAATGTTCTGGATTAATTTTTAGCTCAATTCACTCCTCTGAAAGTTTTTTTTTTTTTTAGCACAATGTGGTGGTGGCATGTCAGACTTCAGCGGAGTGATTCTCAGTCCAGGGTTTCCTGGCAACTATCCCAGCAGTTTGGATTGCACATGGACAATAAAACTGCCTATTGGGTTTGGTATGTGTTCTTTTATTGATTTAAAATTGCTTTTTTATGGGTGCAAAACATTGAACATAGATTTTAAAATATTGTTAATCTTTATCCTAGCAAAAAAACCAAAAGTAATTATAATTCATTTGAAGAAGTTAACAAAACCTTAAAAGAAAGATATAGAATAGAAAAGCTACAAGGTTCTTGGTTTTTCATTTAATATATGCCACAATTTTCTGATAAAGACATAACTGTCTAATTAGAATTAAGCACAATTTTCTAAGTTAACAGGATTGATTTCTCTTTTTGTGAAGTCATAAACCCAACAAAAATAAATAGCTATCATGAATATTTTACCCCAAGTCAATTTAGAAGTTAAAGCTACATTTTAGTTAATTATTTTATCATTAAGCTTCTTTGAATATCCTAGGTGAAAATCACTGCAGCATAGAAATGTTCTTTGAAAGGAAATGTAGAAGCTTCCCACCTAAAGTTGTCAAACTTCCCACTCAAAGTAAAATTGCAGTAGCAATGGATCAAGCCCATGACTGGTGGAACCTTCTCACTGGGCCTGCTACTCACCTAAATCAATTCCCAGCCTGTAACAGATAAGGATGTTGTACTCCAGATGTAGAATTTTGCACCTCTCCTTGTGCAAACCTTTAAGAAGCGTTTATTTACTCTGTGCTTAAGTTTTTTAGTGTTCTTCAGACAAGAATTGTGCCATTTAGGATATCATCCATGAGCCCTAGTTTAGTATCCTCCACACATTTGTTGAGGATGCATTCCCATTTTCCAAGTGTCTTCTGAAGACATAAAACAGTGTAAGCTCCCATAGCAACCCGCATAACATTGTGCTTGTTACTGGCTGCCAACCATTGAATGGCTGATTTTCACGCTTGGAGCTTTAAAGTTACATTAATTTTTAAGCTCGTATATGTTCAGCTTCCAGATGAGAATGTTATAGACCAAGTCAAAAGCCATAGCAGAGTGGAAGTATATTATATGCACTTTTTTCCCTTTGTCAGTTTAATAAAAGAAGGATATAATGGTTGATTAGCTGTTATTTTCTGTTAGCAAATCCATGTTGACTGCTCCTAAGTGTCTTTTTGTCTTTTATATGTTTGGAAATTGCCTCCAATTAAACAAGTTCCATAATTTCTCCAAGGAGTGCACCGAATATGTAGTTCCATTTCCCAGGTCCTCTTTGTTGTCTTAAAGGTGAATATATATTCAGACTTTTTCAAGTCACTAGAACTTCTCTTATTTCATCATGATTTTTTATAGGTATTATCAGCATTTTAATTGCATTGGCTAACCGCTTGAGCAACTTTGAGTGGATCCTATACATATTTCATTGTGAAATCTTAATTCAAAACTAGCCAGTAGAGTTGTCCTATCTAATTTTTTAACACTTGTGGCACTTTTTTTAGGAGCATGTGGACTTGGATTTTTTTCTTTATATGCTAGTTGAATGGTGTGATGGTTTTCATAGACAGGCCTCGTTGTTTTCTATTTTGTACTTGCCATCTTCTGTCATATTCTTATTTGATGATACAGAATGTCTGGGTCTTCCAGAGTGAGTGTGGAATCTCAAATAGTGTTCTCTTCTGCAGGTGTTCAGATTCTTTCCCTCCTCTTTTTAAAATCAATTATGTGGTATTTTTTATTAGAAATCCCATGAGCCTAGTTCACTTATGATTTAAATGAAAGCCAATTGTTCTGCATGGGTTGTTTATATTGAAAAATATTAAACGTTCTGTAACATTGACATAACCAAATCTATCTAGGGGAAATACATTATATTAGAATAGAGATTTCTATATAGAACCCAATTTGTTTGTTTGCATTTTATTCAAAACACACAAGATTACAGTCAATAATTGATTTTTTCTTTTTGTCTTAGCATTTTATAGAAATAACATAGACACTTTAACTCTGCCACTACCTGAATTTTTAGACAGCCTGATGGGACAATCTGTAGTGCTTCATTACTACTCATAATGCTGTCTAGAATCTCAAACACATATTTGCTCATTAAATGATCAAAAAAAAATTATAGCAGTAGTAGGTGCATTAATCCTGGGTCAAATCTAGGAGAGAAAAGGATGTCCAGATCTATAAGGGCACAGGATACTTTGACAGATGGTTCCAAAGACATTTGCTAATAAAGAAGAAATAATAAAAATCTGGAATATTGGTTAAATTTCAAATTAAATAAAATGGTGTGTTCAGCTGCATGCTGAACCTGCTGTCTTTTTATCCCAAATACATTGCCATCTGCCTCTTCCCTCACTTTACTGCTATCCTGTCTCTCTCCCCGCACTGAGTCCTTACTCTGTTTTCTTTGCTTGCATTCTGCCAGGCTTATGTGTCCAATAATTCCAACTTAACTCTTCAGACTGCTATTTACACTTTACATTATTAACATACTGTTTAGTTTGACTTCTGTTAGGCAGGAGATTCAGCTACTGAAGTTTTGGAAACAGTTTATTGGATAAGTAAGTTTAACTCCATCAAAATCCATAGTTTGAACTGCTTTGGAAGTTATTCACTGGATTTATGACCTGTTTTCCAGGAAAACTAAATGCTTCATTTTCTAGAAGAAAACTAAAACTGCACAGATTGAAACCTGCTTGATATTTTTGACCTTTTCTAAGTGACATACGTTTCAAACTAAATTGATAAATTTAAATTTCACTGTAAAAAATGAAAAATATGACATTTGAAGAAGTGATGGCTAAAACTGGTTTTAGAGATGCTGTGGCTGATCTAGTGGAGGCACTTAAGTCCAACTCTTCTGTGTAGTAAATACAAAAACTCGAGTACACCCTCATGGGAACCTTCTATAGACTTTCACTTGTTTAGCTCTTTTTAGGAAGTCTTTCTCCCAGTTATAAGTTGCAGATCATAAGCTTCCCCACTGTATATTAGCTAATGGTGTAATGTAAACCAATGACACTGTGTTGATTTGCATATATAAATATATTAAATACTCTTTCAAGCAAGGTGTCCAAACTGCAAAAGGTCATAGAAAGAAAATCAGTCTAAGAAGCTGAAGTCTCAGACAAATAGAGGCAGGTCCTACTGGCGGAGCAAGAAATGAATACTTTAGAAGATTGAGATGGTTCAGAAACTTGAAGAGAAAGACAGTACAATACAGAGAGCAGGATGATCGACAAAAATATATTTCTACATTTGTATCAAAGAAAGTTGATGAAAGAGGAAAAAACTGACAGCAAGGTCATGTGAGCTGGCAACTATTAATGACCGCTTAAACTTTGGACAAGTGTATGTTTCACAGGATCAAATGAAAGGCCAAAATGTGCTAGAGAAAGAGCAAAGTTTGAATATAACTTGATTCTCTGTGTAGGAAATATTTGGAAGGCTGACAAAATCAAAGAATGACACTTATAAGAAAAAGTTTTCTTATCACTTACAGACTGTATTCAGACAAAGCAAGACAGAAATTATCAGGGTAACAGTAATTTATTTATGCACCTAACTTGCATATGAAATGTTTCATGCTTCAGAAAATCATTCACAACTTTACATGGTATCTGGGGGGGAAAGTCCTAGAAGACGGTGACAAACACTATTTAGGTATTACAGTTTAGGAGTTACAGAACTATTCATGACTTTCAATAATTTATCTGACTTACATCTTTTACTTTCAGTTTTATATGAAATTGTGTTGATTGTCTTTGCAAGAAACACCAGTAGGACTCAACTGTCTTTCTAATGAAACTACTGCATTATCATGCCATAGTTGCAATAGATCCAGACAAAATACAAATTTTGCTTTGTTGTAACTTACATACAAATATGTATAAACAGAAAAATGTTTAAGAGCCCTGTAACTATTCAGTGCTGAGAATTTTCTTCTCGTGCCACATAATTTTTGTAATACATCACCTTGTTAGGAGAAATAACTTGCTAATGGGTAGTAAGCTGCCTTCCTCTTCCTTACTGAACCAAATAATGAGAAATTTCTGTCACCAAAACCATTATATACCAGAGTGTGTATGTGCAGCACTCACGTGTATTCCCCATGTACTCTACTTTCACAACTCCTTGGTGTACCAGCAGAGGCTCTGCCTGCCTGATACCCTGAGCTGGGCCCGAGGTCTTTCTGCTCACCATCTAGTCCAATTTAAAGTTTTTTACCAGATGATAGATGTGCAGCCCCACACACATCAGGACTGGGGAATATACAGACATTTGCCAGATAGCACATGGATTTCCACCTGGTTATTTTCTGCGATTATCAATGCAAAATGCACTCTTTTTTCCCTCCTGGTTTTGGTACTGGTGGTGTTTATTTACTGAAAGTGTTTTTCAGGTGTCCATTTGCAATTTTTGAATTTCTCAACGGAGACCATACACGATTACTTAGAAGTTAGGAGTGGATCTACAGAAACTAGCACTGTTATTGGGAGACTAAGTGGCCCTCAGCTACCAGCCTCTCTGTTCAGCACAACTCATGAAACCAGCTTATACTTTCACAGTGATTACTCACAGAACAAACAAGGATTTCATATTGTATATCAAGGTGAGATTTTGACATTCTTATGAGAGAACAAGGTGGCTGTTAAAGATTTTATGGAGTTTTGGGGATTCCTAAAAATAAATATGAAGGGTTTTATGTGTTTCAGTCCCAAGCTTTAAACACTGAGATAAAACAGAAGAATGAAGAAAGTTAAGCAGAAAAAAGCAAATTAATTGCATATTTTCTTTAAGATCAGGTCAAATGTCAACAGATAATTGCCAATATCTGAAGTTGATTGGCATATTAATTTACATTGCATGCCTTACAAAGGAAGCATCTCTATTCAATGTTTGGAAGCATACCGGAATTTTAATTTTCTATAATGGGTTCTGAAAGGGATAGCTCTAAATACTGTTTTGTATTACTTGATCAGTGTAGGCTTGTGCAATTTAATGCCAACCCAAAAATCTCAAAACCCGTTTTATTTCCTAGTTCACCATTTCCCTGAAGGTTCTTGTTCTTTTGTACCCAAGTAGGTCATGCTGAGCTGGCAAAGATTACGAGATCATAGTTCTATTTATAGAATTGCATATTCATTTAAAAGGGATTAGATCACTACCGTTCATAAAAAAAGGTCAAATATGTATTTTAAACTAGACCTGTTTTCATTATATGAGTAACACCTAAGAGTGATTTAAAGAGTTTTTACTTTAGAGCAGTCTCCTATTACTCTTTTAATAGTAACAAGTCCAATTTGATTTGAACCCTGTGTAACATTCTGAAAGTGAGCCACTGTAAAAAGAATTAGCTTTTAAAGGAAAAGTCAGTTTGTGGCCTAAACTGCTAAGGACAGTAAAAACGTAAGACCATATACTATTAATAGTAACAGTAATAATTTTGGAAATGCTGTCATTTGACAAAACACTGGAAAGTTCTTTTCTGTGTTTTAACCACATAAGACAGAAGTGATTCTTTCAAACATATACAACATGATATTCTTATACTGCAGACTGTGCACAGCTTATTTGTTCTCATATCAGTAATAAGAAGATAATGCTCCAAATCTTCTTGGAAAAAATCACCAAGATGTGTGAGAGAGGCTTGTTTTCAACTCTTACTTGTTCTCTAGAAAGTCTTTGATACTCTAATTCATTATAGAGCCTTTTAATTCTTCTGGGAAAGACAAATGAAAGTATAGACATATTTATTTCTCCTTTTCCTTAAACATAAAAATGTAAAACCTGACAATTCCTCTTGGATCAGAAAAGCACTTCATCTAGCTCAATGTCTTCAAATGGCGAAAGGAAATGTTTAGCAGCACAGAAGCATAGCTGGTTTAACTGTACTTCTCCAGCTGTAAGATCAATGATTTGATCATCACCATCATGGAACTTTAGTTCCCAACATATGGGCTGTCCATGACTTTTAATTTTGTTCTAATTAAAAGCTCTTATTTTTGAGATAATAAGAATTTGTATTTTACTGATTTTTCCACCATTATTATTATTTATTTCAGCATATCAGCTACAAAGCTGTCCTGATCCTCGACCATTTCGTAATGGTTTTGTTATTGGAAATGACTTTACTGTGGGACAAACTATTTCATTTGAGTGTTTTCCTGGCTACACATTAATTGGAAATTCAGCTCTGACTTGTCTTCATGGCATCAGCCGCAATTGGAATCATCCTCTCCCCAGATGTGAAGGTATGTTCCAGGTGACCTATAAACCCTTCATTATTTGAAAGTCTTCCTAAGACTGTTAACTGAAATAATTTCAGCTTTTTGATTTATAGAGGCCTGTATTTTCACAGTGTGGTCTTTGCAAAGCAAGTATTCAATTTTGCACATTAAAATTTTAGCAGAGAAGCTGAAATGCTTTGTAATGTGAAATCTCTAAAAACTTATCTGAGAAAATAAGTTTACTTTTGGAAGTTTAGGCTTGAAGTCTGGAATGTGGAGACCCATGCTGCTTTTAATCTAGGTGAGGCCATGCAGTAAAAGCTCTGGACTGAATTAGGAAAAAAGGCTTCAAAAATTGAATTTACCAATCCTGGCCACTTATGTTCTGTCTTATCAGTCAGAAAGAAATGTTAAAAGTGGTCTAGAGTGAAATTATCCTCCAGCCAGTGCTCTGTGAAATCATTTGTACATGTTTTTTCTGAATGGAATTTTTTTTTAAATTACATCTTTAAAAAATTTACTTTTTTTTTTTCACTCATGCTTGAAACAAATAAGAAGCTTCAAGGAACTGTGACTTGCACACAGCTTAAATTTTCAGGAGACAGAATGACTGTGTCTGATGATTCTGTAGAAGTGTTTATCTCATCTCTAGCTATGCTGAAAGGAACCTATCTCTAAGCAGCAGGCCAAACAAGGTCAGGCCTCCAGCTAAAGGCCTAACTTCCCTCTCTATTAAAACTCACCATTGAGAATGGGATCCTCAATATTGAGCATGTAGGAGAGAAATGCCTACATAAAAATCCCGAACAGCAACACCCCACTCCCAAAAATACTCCAAAACCAAAAGCAACCACCCAAACAGAAAATAAAAAGATTCCTTATTCTCTGGATTTTTGCATTATATTTTGCACCATATACCCAAATTTAGGTACTTAAATGAGAAGCTTCATTATTCAAAATTCCTGCTGGAGTCAGTGAGCCTTAGGAATTTCTGGGGAACGTGGTAACTAAATTAAGACCTAACTGATACTGAATTCAGAAGGGGAAGCCTTATCATATAAAAGAGAGACGACACTTACACTGGTTTTCTTTTTTGAAAGAGGAAGAAGTTAATTCATTAACTTAATTATAATTAAATTTCAACACTAATTTTCTGGAACCTGTGGAGTAGTAGTGGTTCATGTCTTAACTGCTAAACACTTAGCTTTTCCTATTAGTTAGTTCTAGCTGTATTTTCTGTGCCTCACAATCAAAACTTGAATTTATTGAATGAAGATAAAAAAATTCCACCAAGTTGACAATAGAGATCTAAGATGTGTGTTTGCTGCATGATTACAGACTGTCAACACTACTCAGCTCCTAGACAAATTTCTTAAATTACGTGGGTTTTGTGCAGATACTTACTGTGGTATTTTCAGTAAAGGGTTTGTGACATTTTTATATGCTACGAATGCTTTCGAGTTTTTTTTTTCTTTATTTTTGCAGGAGAAAGATAATGAGTTATCTTCTAGTTCTACTTGGTTTGATTTGAGATAAAAGATTTGTGTTCAAAAGCATTAAAATGAAGTTGGCTTTTTTGTATATGCCTAGTGCCAGAAATATACAGCATGTCTTAAATTTGTATTTGCTTTAATGTTTTTGTTGTAAGACAAGGTATACCAAGGCTTGTTTAATTCCTCAGACTTCTTGAAGCAGACAATCTGAATTAAATATGACTAAACTTGCTTTTTGTTTGAACAGTTTTGTTCTCTTCTTACATCTCCATGCACCTAATATTCCTTTAACCTGTGCTCAGCATCATCTAACACTTTCTGAACTTTCTTAACTCATCTCCCTTGCTTTAATCTGTTTGGATTCTGTTCTCTCTCCTTTTCAAAGAAATCCTGTTGCCTGACAGTCATCAGACCGTGTCTTCACTCCCTTAAGACCTGTCTGCAAAACCATTTCTGTCTGTACTGCTCAAACCCCCTTGAGATTTAAGGCTAAAAGCTGAAGAAAAGCAGTGCCCAGGCTGTTGAGTCTGAATGGCTGATGAGTGACTTTGGAGGCCTCCTTACCCTACAGTTCAGCGCTAAAGTCTATAAACATAAACCATAGCACATGATTTAGCTAAATACAAACAATCCATAATTCCTATATGTTAGACCTGTATTTCCAACAACCTGCTCTGGTTAGAGATTTTCAAATATATTTTAGAAAATCTGTGTTGCCATACCATGCATGTTTTGTGGTGGAGTGGGCAAAATAAGTGTATGCAAAGTAAAACAAATTATACAGTTTTAAGATTCGCTCACTTTTGCAGAGATAGGCTTCTATAACATTTCTCTTCTGTAATAACCAGGTAGTGTCATATTCAACACACATCTGAAATCTCTATGGAGAATATAATCTAATTTGGACTAATAGTTTTCCAGAAATACATAGTTATGAAACTCCAGAACCTGTATGGTCACTCTTGCACTGTATGATGTTTAAAATTAGTACTCTTCAACATGAATTATGGAGAGAACTCTTTATCTACCGGAATTTATATCCATAAATACAAAATTACTATTCATACTGTGGGACACAATGTTTTCATTTTGAAGTTCCCCCCTAATCTTCACCCACCCCTCAACCTTGCATGTGCCTTCTCTCTTGTGTTAGTTTTGGTTGGCTATTTTCTTGTGACAATACATGAAAACAATTAGTGTGATTTGTTGCTAATTTGTAGCTGGAATTTACACAAAGCCCTAACAAAATAATTTTCAGTTGTGCATGGAATTTCACCCTATATATATATATATATATAACTTTAGTTCCAGTTTATAACATCAGAATTATTATATTTTTTTACATTTATATTTGACCAATACTGTCAAAATAAACTTCTGACTCTGCACAAAGCTGACTAAACTCTGTTTTCTTTACACAGCAATGGTCATATGCAATGAGGTTATAGTGTGCGTAATGTGTTTCAAAGTAGGGCTTTCATGTGGTCTAAGTAAAATGCAAAAAGCATCTACTGTCTTTTTAAAAAAGTGTCTTGTTTATAGCTCTGTGTGGAGGAAACATAACTGCAATGAATGGCACCATATACTCTCCAGGATATCCTGATGAGTACCCAAACTTTCAAGACTGCTTCTGGCTTGTAAGAGTACCACCTGGGAATGGAATCTACATCAATTTCACAGTTCTCCAAACAGAGCCAATATATGATTTCATAACTGTCTGGTAAGAAAACACTTCTGGCATTTATTTAATCTTCATGTGACACTATGCAACCAAATATGAATTTAAAAGAATATATTTGTGATTTTCCCCTTGAAACTGGTGTTCTCTCTAGGAAAAATGACTGAGTTGCACCAATCTATGTTTTCCAATGGACCATTCTCTCTAGATAGCATTGGACAAGAGTTCAAAAACAATAATAGTGTTCCTCAGTTTGTCAACAAAGAAAAGCATATGGAGGTATGCTATAACAGCTCATCAACAATCAAGAGAAATAATACTTAAGAAAGGAGTGATAATAAGAAGTTTCAGATGTGTGTATTAGTATTTTAGAGGAGTACTAGAAACTAAAGTAGGGCAATACTTCATTCATTTCTTCCAAGTTGGCTTCTTTTACTCTTAAGAGTACATAAAACAAGAGGGTCTATTTGTATTTGGCTATGACAAAAAGAATTGCGCTAACAGTAACTCTAAAAAAATTGTATTCTCTATGTACTTGAATCCATGTCTGTCGTGGTTCTGCATGATGAACCTCAGCAGCAGCCTATCACATTAATCCCTCCAACACATATCTGAAGACATTTAGTGGCTTTAGTCCTCATTTGTACACATGTAAAAATTGTGTTATATACATGATGGCTATTTAATTGCTCAGCTTATACCACTTCTAGGATACTATTTATTTACAGAGCAGGTCAAAAATTTTATAGCAGTTTCCAATGGAAAAAACCAACATTTTATTCACAATTAAAATGCTTCTTCAAAGCATACAATTTCCCTGCTAAAAGAGAGAGGAAAGGGTCAATGTACCATAATTTGGACCAAAAAAAAGTTAGGTTAAAAAATGCTGACATTAAAGCATATCTAAAAGTAACTTAGAATAAGCATTGCAAATAAAATGTGCATTTATTAATGTCCACATGCAGTTTTCAAGGGACTCTTGGATTCAGTAGACTGTAACCATTTTGGTTTTATTTTTGCTACAGCCAGTTTTCATTCTTGTCTTTTCAAATTATTCTATTAATTAATTCTAACAACACTATTTAACTCTTAATTTTCCTAGAAATTACCAGTATCAAAAGACTGGGGGACATGAACAGTATTAGTTTTATTTATTTTCTGATAGCCACATTTGAAAGTATAGATACACTATATGTGATCACTAAATGTGATCAGAGGTTGTAGCAAGTAGATGAAGTAAAATCACAAATTCAATGATTTTGAGTTAGCTGCAATTTTTATTTGAAAATAAGAATATGGCTTTCAAAAGGTGGTTAAATTAGTATCCAGTCCACATACAGGATATGAAAAGGTCTTCAGCCCTTGATGTCTGTTTTATCTTATTTTAGTTGTCTCATGCCTTATAGAAAAATCTAGAGAAAATTTACTGCATTCACTTAAAATTTGGAGAACTTATATTAATTTTTTGGACCAAAAAAAGAAAAAAAATTATTCTGTTTGTTTTTCTTAGGGATGGACCAGACCAAACTTCCCCTCAAATTGGACAATTTAGTGGCAATACTGCATTAGAATCAGTCTACAGCACTTCCAATCAGATTCTGATCAAGTTTCACAGTGACTTTACTACCAGTGGCTTCTTTGTACTTAGTTATCATGGTAAGTGTGACAAATTAAACTCTTTCACTGTTTACACTGGTCACTGGAGGAAGACAAGGCATAAAAAAAATCAGTTGCTTTTTCTAAGAGTTGCTATTATTAATATGATTGACCACTACTAGGGTAATGCAAACATATGAAAGACTAACATTAATGATGAAAATAAGTTATTTTCTTGACCAGATATTAAATTTACTATTAGCCAAGCAAAAATAAAAAGACTGCACTATGATGAGACGTGAACAAAAAAGGCAGCATCAAGACCCTAAAGTTCAAGGTGCACATACTTTTTTCATAATGCTTCTAAAATTCCTTTGAAACCTAGATGTTTTTGGAGGACATTGAATTTCTTTTAAACATTTGGATATTTTGAAGAAAGTGATGTTTTTGTAGAGATACCAACGATAGTGAACTATGCCTATGATATAATGTTTACTACATTATGTAGTTCAATGCTGTTGAACTACATAGTGTAGTTAACATTAATCTGCCCTCGAATTAAATACTGACTGAATGAAAATGTGTATGAATTAATGCACCAAATTCTACCTCTTTTTGTAGTCATCCAGACGCTCTGTGGCCCAGTGTCTTTTACACTGATATAATTACAAGCAAACAGATTGAGAAGTAAGGGTGAGTTTAGGTGCTTTGTGAATGCCCGTTGGATTGAATATTCTAGGAAACATGAACAGACTACAGCCTGTTTTCTGGATCCTGGTCAAATTTTGTGACTAGAAGACTTTCTTTTTGACTTACTAAAGACCATGGTGAACACAGATAGACAGAATTGACGGGATTAAAGGAACTTTAACCTAAGCAAAGCAAAACAAAACAAAAAAATCCGTAAAACCTACAATGAAAAAAACCCACCAGCATTTATTATGGAGTAGAGACTCCAGCAGGGCTAGGCAGAGAGGGATCAGAATTTCCATTCCAAATCTTGGCATCTAAATTTCCTGTATCAGCTTGCAAAGGACAAAATGACATTTTGTATTCATTAATGAATTGATACATATTGATATCTATTAATATATATAACCGAAAATATGTTAAAATGCTCATAGAATGATAGAATTGTTCAGGTTGGAAAAGACCTTTTAAGTCTAGTTCAAGTCCAGCTGTAAACCAAACACTGCCAATTCTACCACTAAACCAGGTTGATAAATAACACATTACATGTCTTCTAAATACCTCCAGAGATGGTAATTCCACCACTTCCTTGGGCAGCCTGTTCTAATGTTTAACAACTCTTTTGGTTAACACATTTTTATTAATATCCAGTAAAAACCTTATGTGAAGCAACTTGAGACTATTTCTTGTGGTCTAATAATTTGCTAGTATTTAAGTGTCTCTAAAGATCTCCTTTTACTTGTTTCTTTTGTTGTGGAAATTGTCATACCACAGGTGTTGGCCCTAATGTACAATAAAAATGCAAACCAAGTAGCACAAAGATTACTTATAGAGTAACTTAAAACGATTTTTGGACTAATGTTGTCAAGATAAATAAATTTCTCAGTATCTTGGAGTCTATGATCCTTCATATCAGCTGCACAAAAATAGTAATAAAGGCAAGGCAGTCAAGGAGTCAAATAAAGGCGAGGAGTCAAATTTATTTAAAATAAATAATGTTTGGATTAAAATTAATGATACTCCTATTACCCTAAAATGAGAGACATTTGAGATAAATTATGACTTGTTTATTGAATCAATTTTTAGTTATGTTCATGATTTTTATTATTATTTTTCTTAAGATCTAAACAGCACAGCTGTTTCATGTTTAATTGGTGTGTTTTATTTTAAATTGCTTTATTCTAAGGCTTTCCGACTCACTGATTTAAATAGATCTTCATTATATGATTGACAAAAAGGAGTGTAATAGGAAGATATCAAATGAGGGTGACTCAGTAGTAACAAAAGGTCTTACTTATGGTATAAATTCTGTGATTGTCGAAAGTTTGACCAGTTAGAGTACTAAAGTATCTAATTACACGTAGCAACCAAGAATGTGTATTACTGAAACTGAACTGTCATCTGCCATAAATAGTTGATGTTTCTGTGCTAAAGAGAAATTCTATAAAACAATGCTATATGAAAATGTAATATTAATGAAAACCAAGCATACTTTATCCTGAATGTACACTTTATAACAGGGGATACTCCACTGTAGGTATAAATATGTCAATGTGGTTTCTTTCCCCAGATTTCTGTCCTAATTGTATTAAGATTAAATGGTGTTTTGTCTGTCTCCAAACATGGGCCCATCTTCATTGGATCTCAGGAAAAAAAAATCAATCTATGGAGCTTCTGCATATTCTTCCCACTTGTCTTTTTGTTTATTTCGCCTAATTATATTGCCTGGCTGTTACATAATGTACTTGTACTAGTTTGAAAACAAACCAGTGGGAGATCATAAGTCAGAATTATATTTTAATAGCAAAATTTAAAAAATAAATGCAATGGTACAAGAACATTGACAGAGTCAGGATACAACCTGATACCCTGTTAGTCAGGGTGGTGGTAGCAGTCCAGATGAAGTGGTCCTGTTGAAGCGGTGATCCTGTAGAAAGGTCTGGTTTTTCACNACAAGAACATTGACAGAGTCAGGATACAACCTGATACCCTGTTAGTCAGGGTGGTGGTAGCAGTCCAGATGAAGTGGTCCTGTTGAAGCGGTGATCCTGTAGAAAGGTCTGGTTTTTCACCTGAAGGTCCAACAGTAGCTCTTGTCCTCTAGGAATCCAGTAGGTAAGGGCCCTTTGTGCTGTTCCAAACCTCAGATTACATCCAGGTGGAAATTCTTGTCTCCTCCCCCCTAGGCAGAGCATCTCACAATGGGCTGATGTAATTCTATGTGGTTGGTCCTTGATAGCCCATCAAACAGAGATAGCCTCCCCGGAGGGAGTTATCAAGGATGAGTCATGGTAGGAGACAAGGAACACTGCCCCACCTGCTTTAACAGCTTGTGAAGATGATAACAGAACACATGCTTTTGGTTACATCTTACATTGTAACCTAGGACAGTGCTAAATCTCAGAAAATTATTTCATGTGAAACTTCAAATGAGAACTTTGAAAGCAGGATTCTTCTCTGACCCTATCTGCAGGTGCTGTGTGCTCCACAACTGTTTATTTACTGGGAAATTTTGAATTCAGAATGCTTCTGTCCATTAGTTATGCTGCCTCTGGGTAGAATCTTTGGGATTCCAAAACTTGTATTTATTACAAAGTTTCAAAAGTTCAACAATTCAACGGTAAAATTGTATTGTAGCAAAAAAATAATAAAACCAAACAAAAACATGATTGAAAAATACAAAAATATTTGCTTTTTGACTCGGATCGCTTAAGTAGTAAAATTGGCAACCACTTCTAAACTTCTTATTCATGGAGAGAGTTTTGCCACTAAAACTAAATAGCTAATTGAGAATGCAGACACAACTTCCAATGTTTTCATTTCCTTCCTTTTGATTTTTTTGAAAGTTTCAAAATAAATCAATGGAGTTTTTATTTTATCCTCCTAATGTGGATATTAAATAAGTTATTGCATGGCTATGATAACTACGTTTGAGAATGTCAACTGTGCTTTGTTCCTGTTTATAGCCTATCAGCTCCGTGTCTGCCAGCCTCCAGCAAATGTACCAAATGCTGAAATTCTAGCTGAGGATGATGAATTCGAAATAGGTAATATAAAAAAAAAAAAAAGCAAAATTTTTTTATAAAATAAACTTGCTGTGCACAGGGTGCTTTTCAGAATGGAAATCATACTTGTAATTCTTTAGATTTTTATTTGAAAATATATTTTTTAAGAAATCATTCCTCTTCCTTATGCATCCTGAATCCCATCTATGTTTCTGAGATTACATAAGTAATACAGTAACTCTTTGTAATTTACTTAATTTTAAAATACACTTTTCATACTGTTTAATATAAAACATTGTTTTACACTGAAACAAACAAACAAAACCCATAAGAAAACATGTAGACAATGTTATATTCTATACCCAAATTAAGGTTCTGTGACCGAAAGAGTAAAATCAAATTTGTAAAAGTTATGAGGATCAGAGAAGGGGTGACATTCTGACTTTCTGGGACATGTCAATAATGTTACTATATTTCAAAGAACTATGATTTATATGATCTGATTTCAGATGTCTGGTTTTGCTTATGCGATGGCAAAGAAAAATAGGGGGTTTTTTAGTATATACCAGTGTAAGGTTAGTTATGTAGGTCACAAAAAGAAATTACTTTTTTTTCCTTTTTTCTCTGTAATATGGACCAAAGAGAACTGCTCAGATATGCAAATTTTTATTGGTGCACAAAACTATATGAATTACTGGTCTCTTGATTAAAAAATGACAATTTCTTATTCTCAGAGTGCTAAATTTAGGTATCATCAACTAAATCCAGTTGCTATTTAAATTTTTTCCCCTCAGGATTGTATGAACTACTGACCTGATCTTATACTTTTATTTAGTTCCATAATGGTTATCCTATAAATTCTATTGTTTAAAGGTTTGTGGACATTTGGTTCACATGGCATCAGTCAAAACCAGATAAATTAGCAAACTATCTAACAAATAATGTGGTGGAAAAAAGTGATAGATGCAGCACAGTGTGCAACAGAAAACTCATTTAACACATTTCTCAGACTAATCAAAGTTGTTTATGCCAGAGGTCATTTAGCCCATTGTATAATACGATGGTAAGAAACTTCATTAATCAATAATGTTCTCAAAGCTAAAAGTCCCAGTTAATTGCTGTTTAATGTTTCTTTTGTTTGTTTGTGTTTTGCCTTTGTTTTGTTTTTCTGAACAGGAGACATAATAAGGTACCAGTGTCAGCCAGGCTTTACACTGGTTGGTAATGAGATTCTGACATGCCGACTAGGGGAAAGACTTCAGATGGATGGAGCACCACCTACTTGTCAAGGTTTTTTCTCCTTTTTATTTTGCTGCTGCCAGACCTGTTCATTGGTGGTTCCTTAAATAACCTCTACATCTCTTTACATAAGACAGCATACTGAAACTGTGTCAGACTTTTGACAATTTATCCCAATATATCACTCTTTGTTTTGTTTCATGTATGTCAGATATTAATGTAAAATAATTAGTAATCTTTTAATGAACTTCACAAGTTTATACGGCTGCTCCTCTACTTAGTGAAAATAATTTTACAATTTCTTTTTTTTTGCAGGGAGTCTAAGTTGGTAAATAATGAGAGTATTTAATTTTATCTACAACATAATAGCATGAAAAATTATATGGAAATTTTTAAAAATGCTAAATTAACATAGCATGGATTTGGGTGAAAAAGTTCATGAAATAATTTTTCAGTCCAGTTTAAATACTTCCATTTTTATTCAGTGTATTCTAAAAAACAGGTTTTCTGTATGTGTGTGTGTGTGTGCATGTGTTTGTTCATTTTTCTTCTTCCTGAAAACTGCAAATAGAGAGATAATGCCATCTCACTGGTAAGGTCAAAACAAGATTACAGTCCTGCCAGTGACTAACATCACACTTTAAACCAGTCTTTTTTAAGCTGAAATTTGATATGTTACACTAGAATATAATTTTTCCATAATTTAAAAAAAAAGTGAGATTTTTCTTTCATACCAAACTGATTAGGGAGCTAATGAAGATAAGCCTTGCACATGCTTCATTTAAAAAATGGAATGTCTTTGAAGTTCCAGTGATGCGTATGAGTTTATGTTTTCTTACTCATTCTTCCATTTATATCTGGAAGGATAAATAAGGACCTACAGTTATAAACATGCATGATAAAGTCTTTTCAAGAAAAAAAAACCAAACCAAAACACTACAGCCTCACAAAAGTATAAGTTACGTAAACAAAAGCCATTTTGGATTCTGCTAGTTGCCGTAATATTCCTTTGTGATCCATCTGTTCCTGAGCTTAATATTCCAACATCTACAGCAGGATTAAAATACTTTCCCAAACCAGTCATAATAAGTGCATTTGATTTACATTTGTATTATATTAAAAATACTGCCATCTGTTTTTCCTACCAATCTGATGTTTTTGTGTGTCCTTCTCCAGTAATGTTAATTCATTAACGTGTCCGTAAAACACTCGCGATGAAAGATTTATTTGGCAATAGTAAATTAATTGTGAATAGATCTACTACTTTTGCAGGTAAAACTTCAATATTTTACTGCTTCTTAGCAATTTCTAAAGTCATAAAATGGTGCACAATATAGGTGTTAGGAAATTTAACATCAGTATATTAATTTTTAGGACTTTATTTTTACTATAAAATTCACCTAAGCTTTCAGCGGAGAGTTAAAAAAATCTTGTATAAGTATACTCTTCTCCCTCATTCCTGGAAAGCTGGAAGGGTCTACTATGACAGCTAATTAAACTGTTTTCCCCTGATTTTATGGACAAAACTATGCAGAAGTCAAAATCATTCACAGCAGTAAGTCTAGTTCTTAAAAATGCAAAGTAAAATTGAAATGTGAGCTTCATAAGAACTTTAACATTGATAATTTCTGAAAATCCCTGCATTTAGTTAAGTACAAATGTGTTTAGAAATAGCTTCCAACACTCCAATTTAGATTTAAATCCTAACTTGGCAGACTTATAGCATTTAATAGGTGGAAAACCATAGTAACCTGCAGGCATTTCTTTAAATGTTAAAATGATGTAATATTAGATAGGGCAAATAGAGACATCTGTGCTGATCCTGAGGCATTCTCTCAGCGTGTGTTGCTGAAGGCATATTTGTATTCAGTGCAAGACACAAGACAAAAACTCAGGAATGATGACTTCAGTTACCATAGTTAATCTTTTATCTGTCAGATATGAATCCTAAACATTGGTTCCAATACTAAATATTAAATCAATGCTCTTACAATTTCTGTTTAAAGCAGAATGAAATTAACATGATCTTCAGAGTTAGATTCAGAAAATTAAAAAGAAAACTGGAAAGGAATTTGTCAAATTGTGTTAAAAATGACCAGTTCAACTGGCAACCTAGAATAAACAGCAGCATATTTTCTTTTATATTTATTTATATAATGTCTAAGGTTGAAGATCAAAGTACATAAGTTAAATTTCAGTAATGAGGGGTTAGTAGAGAGCTTTGAGGAATCTAAAGGCAGCAAAAATACACACCAAAAATTTCTGTCTTTCATGATTTTACTATATCACACTGCTCTATGGATAAGCTACCATACTTCATTGTGCAGACTATAACACACTATATAAGAGTCACTCTCAAGGACAAACTCAGTTCTTTTGTTGGTTCATATTAATATTAGTTTACTAATTCTTTTCACTGAGTAGACTATATGTTTGTTGTTGGACTTCATAGTGTTAGTTCCTGATGCTTTAACCTTGTGCATATGTTATATGCTTTAGCCAGTGTAAAGTGGCATTTGTTTGAATTTTTCTTTAATTTTTGACTTGAAATAAATTGAAACCTACATTCAGAATTAATCCATAAGTAAATCTGAAGAATGTTGCTTAGTAGAATTTAAGTAACAATATATTACTCTTGAAGTTAATGTATTGCAGTAAAGGTATACTAGACAAATGAGTTATTCCTAAGAAAAAATATTGAAGCACAATAAGATTTAGTTGGTAATTTTAATTATTACAGGTTAGTTTAGATCACATTTAGCACTATTTTAAACTATGTCACTTTTCCTTTTCTCTGTTTTTCTTTGATGTGAGTCAGTTGGATGAGCTTTTCTTAAAATTCTGGCAGATTTCCTTTAGATGTGAAAATAGTCACTAAATTCCACAAGTTTAGCCAATGCCTATCAACTTATTTAGTTAAAATAAAGCATTGTCCATACAAAACACGTAGCTTTGCCCTTAATTTTGCTTTAAATTAGCTTCTACTTTCAGGATAAAATGAAAATTTCAGAGTAAGAAGTTTCAAACTGTATTTTGCATCATAATTAAGGGACCTTGAGAAAATTCTTTAATGGAGACTTTTAACTATACCTCAGATACATTTTCTCTGATTCATATAAAAATTAGCTACCCAATTCCCAAGGGAATCTGTTTAACAGAAACAAGTCTTTAAATTCTTTATAAAATTCCTGAGGAATGCGTATCTGAAAATCCTGAAATTAAGGACAGTTTTCAAGGCAAAAGCAGCTGCAAATAAATGAGTGCAGCCAGATTAGTTATGCTCTTCCTGCTCCACATTTTTTATATAAATATATGTGTACATACATATATATCTGTATGTACGGATAAAGCTGAGAGGATTACTTTGTTCATTTTCTTGAGATATGCACAGCACTGTAGTTTGGCAGACAGGTTCCTGCAATATGAGTTTTATTAAGTGGGGTGGATGTGTTGTATTCAGTATTTTCTTGAGTAATTGAAACAAACAGAGGACATGAGAAACAACTTTTTAAGTTTAACAAATAGATGCTAATTTGCAACTGAGATACAAATATTTTTAAAATATATGGGCAGATAGAGATTTTCAAGTTCAGTTTGGATGGGTTTGCAGAGGGTTGGACTAGATGATCTTCAAATGTCACTTCCAACCCAAATAATCTATGATTCTTACAAAGATTTTTAGGAAGATGAATACTCTTTTTCTCTCCCATTCTCTGCTTTTCTTTTTTTCCTTATTTCTCTTCATAGTCCAATAACTTTTTCAGCATAAAGCCTGATTTTTGTAATTAATGAGACAATATTTCCAGTATTCTTGAAAAAACTAAGATCCCATTATTTTTCTTGTGTAATTCAGGACTAACTCATTTTCATATAAGAGTTAATTGTCAATATCAAAAGATTTCAAAGCTCCTGTTTAGCAGTGTTAGGTTCCGAATAAACTGAAGGTATTTGCTCATATATCATGAAGCAAACACATTTTTTGAAAAAAGTTCCAATAACATGGTAATATCAACTATTTCTATTTAATGAGATTATTATTCTGTGGAGACCTAGTGAATCCAGATAAATTGAAAACGCCCTTCATCATATTTTAAATCACCATGTTGCTCAATTTAAGGAAATAGAATGAGTAATGCAGTTCTTTTAAACTCGGGAAAATCTTGTCAATCACATGAAACAGAAATAATAGGCTTTAGATTTTTTTGCCAATTTTTCTGTTTCACAGTTCTCTGTCCAGCCAACGAAATGCGTCTGGATTCAACAGGAGTGATACTGAGCCCTGGATATCCCGACAGCTACCCAAATCTCCAGATGTGTGCATGGACCATTACTGTGGAAAAGGGTTATAATATCAGCATGTTCTTCGAATTCTTCCAGACAGAAAAGGAATTTGATATACTTGAGGTTTTCGATGGTAACTATAGGATGCATAATTTTGGATGATACCTTGTCTATATCACTATATTTTTATATTATGTCTGTGTAATTACTATTGTTTATGCATATCTTAATTTTTGGGTATAAAAAATCTTAAGCAAATATTTTGATTTGGTATGCTAAAAAGAACTGCTGGATTACTGTATCTAAAAATTGTACTGCATGTTATACTTAGAACTTGTTTTGAGCAAAAATTATGTGTTAGTTATAATACATAATTTCAATTTTTTAATTCAAACTAATTTGCCATTTTCTTGAAGAATGTTTTACATTTATATCAATTGTGTGCATATGGTTTATTGCATGTTATTTTAAACTTTGTAACTCCTTTTTTATTTCTTTTTTCCTTCCTTTGTGCCAAGGACCAAATAGTCATAGCCCGTTGCTCATATCTCTCAGTGGGGACTATTCATCTTCTCTAAATATAACCAGCAATGGCCATGAAGTGTTTCTCCGATGGTCAGCAGATCATGGCACCAATAAAAAGGGTTTCAGGATAAGATATATAGGTATGCAAATGTGACTTTCTATAGTCCATAAAATTTCAATATGGAATATTTGTTTATGTTAAAAGGGTAATATGAACTATGTTTGGTATCCTTGAAGAACCAAACTGAAAGGAAATCAAATCTATTCTATATATATGAGTCTGATGACCCTCATCTTGTGAGGAAAAAACCCCCAACACATGTGCTCTGTAGAGAATTAATGAAAGACAGGGTTTTAAACCAGTACTAAAGATAAAAGAAGCAGCTTCCTCCTGCTCTCTCTCATTTATTTGCACTTGTGTGCCTCTTCCTACTGAGGTATTTTTCTAACTGGATCTTTATGCAATTCACCATTAAGAATTTTGATGCGACAGGGGAAAGCATTGCAACAAGGTAGGAGTGAACAGCTATAAAGTGGAAAAATATGAGACCCTGAAGGGTTGAACTCTTTAATTTAAGGTTCAACAGAAGCAGCAAATAACGTTAAAAGAGATAAATTAGTATGTAAAAAAGCCAGTATTTTATGTGTCAATTCAAATTAACATATTTATGAATAGTGTGTAGAAATGCTACCCGACAAAGTTAGATTTTAGTAAAATTGCTTTTACAGAATTATTATATAGTATTGATTTTACTGGAAAATTATTTTAATTAATCAAGCTAAAGTAGATTTGTTGAAATTTACAACAATTACACAAAATCTATATTTGATCTTTTTTTGATGACCAAAGATATGAAATACACACAAGGAAGAGTACTGGGGATAATATCTGTAGAAATGTCTTGAGGTGACTCTATCATGTGTATCCCCTAGAGAAATTATTGGCATAAAGCTGTTTCATTTCACAGAGTGGAGAAAGAAATAAAGAATAAGTATCAAATTCTTTCTGCTGTGTTTTTTTGTTTTTCCTCACTTAATTTTTGGCTACTTCACAACTGAAGAAAAATAATTAGTATCATAATATACCGTGAAACCATATCAGTGTCATCTTTCCCCTTAGGAGAGGACAGTTTTCTCAGAATTAAAATATTTGTTGTTAATGAGATAAAATTCACTGTTTACTAGACACAAAACAATATATGGTACCAATTTTCATTTCACCTAGTACCTGTTGGATCTGTTAAAAGAGAAAGAAAAGTCTTTCCTTACAGGCAGTTAGAGAACTGTTGAGAGGTAGACAGGGAATATTTTCCAGTGATTGCTTCACACAGAACATACTGGTGTATTTTCTTGTACACTAAAGTAGAGGTGTCTGTATCTTTGGTTCTTTCAAGAAAGTATAAGTCAGGAGACATTTAGTGTAAGGAAGAAAATATTTTTGTAGCATGTTGTCTGAAAGATATAGCAGTACTTCTCATTCTGCTCTTTGCTTTAATATGTTGAATAAATATTTGTTGTAAATGAACAACCATATAATTCCATTCTGGTCAGAGGAAGCTTTCATGTGAGAAAAACGACCTGAAGTAAGCCATGAGAAATAGAAAGGTTTAAAGAGAGAGTGAAGCAGCAGTTTGCTATTTGCCTGAGAAAATAAATATCAATAGTTGTCAACATTTCTTCAAAGCATAAAGGAAGCACTTGGAAACAAACTTCCAGCACAGTTTTGTTTCCTACAAAAAGGGAAAATGGCCATGATGGCTAGCAGGCATTAATCAAATTAATCAGAGACCAAGTTAAACTTTTACACAAAAAAAATTCATCTTAAACTGGTTACCAGGTTATAAGAGCCTTCCGGTCCACTCCTATGACAAGATAGCCAAACCTAAATTACTTGGTACTCAATGAACAAGGGAGATAAAGGAAACATAGTAAGTAACCAGTATTTAATGTCAGAGTCATTAAGTGCATAAATAATTTCAGATTATAAAAACTGTAACTCTTAGAGATATTATTTGGTCTCATAATGAGTTATGATTTTTTTCATAGTCTCTAGATAAAGACTTCTGTAAGACTTAATGTGTTCTAAATAAATCAACAACTAAAACCAGATTCAGTATTTTTGCCACGGATTTATGGTGGCAGTCATAAATATCATTAAAATATATTTTAAATGTTTTACTTCACTTCAGTTCAATGTATCAGAGAACTTAAATGCAAGAACTTATTTAGAACCAGAAAGAAAGGACTATTTTAAAAGAGTTATGTTCAGGATGTACTAGATGTTTCCTTCTTTCAAAAATTTGTATACTACTGAAATTTATATATATATAATTGCAATACATTTCATCATAAACTAATGATTCAGTTCAGTAGCTTATTTGATTTAAAAAGAAGAAATTAAAAAAACCCCAAACCCCAAAGCTATAGCCAATTAGGAAAGTGAGTAATCAGTCCATTTTTTTGGAGGCTACTGAAACCCGAATCTTACAAAGAACTTATAAAGTATATTTTTATCACCTTTATATTTTGTGAAATTTCTCAATGCATGCATTATCAGCACAAGACACAACTTACCGTAATTTTTTCTCAATGTCCTATCAGATGTCCACTGAGTTCAACAAGAATTTCTCAAGAATTGTTATCTGAATTCTAAATGCGTATTTTATTCATTCAATATTTATGTTTAAAGCTCTCTACTGTAGCACCCCGGAGTCGCCTCCGCATGGTTTCATTGTCAGTCAGACAGGTGGACAGCTCAACAGTATGGTTCGCTGGGCTTGCGATAGAGGCTTTCGGCTCATTGGGAAAAGTACTGCTGTATGCAGGAAGTCTCCATATGGTTATTACTCATGGGATGTTCCAGTCCCAGCTTGTCAAGGTAAATTCTTTTATTCAAAAAAATATACTCTAAGAAACTTTCTTTTTCCTTTTCTAATGTAAGCCATCAGTTTTCTGACTTAAATTGAATAGCAAGTAAATATTTTGTGGTTATACTTCTGTGCCAAAATTTTTCAACCTCATAAAAAAAATGTATTTTTAAGAAACAATATTTCAATAGGATCTAATAAGACTGACAGATACAAAAAATAGTGTTTTAACATACGGTGGAGAGTATTTAAGAACTTCATTCTGGTCTAATAATAATTTCTGAAATTTCAGACAAGTCTTCAAAATGCTGGTGTTCTTTGAGAACTAATATAATTAAGGTTTTCCAAGGTCTGTGTGTATTTTTTATGTTTATCTTTGTAACTGGAACTGTATTCCGAATTTTGTGGAAAAGGAATAGATTTTAATGTTTCAATTTGATTCACAATATTCCCCAAGCTGACATATAGTGGCCAAACATTTCTGTGGTAGATCTATTTTTAGGGAATTTTTGATATTTCCTATTTGTCAATTTTTCCTGTCATTTTCCTGCCAAATTATCTGATGTGGCAACAACTTATCCTGATATTTTCGCATGTTTTCCTCTAACTAAAAGGTAATATTCATAGAATCATACAAGGGTTTACTTGGAAGGGACCTTAAAGATGTAGTTCCAATCCCTCTGGGATGGGCAGGAATACTGTTCACTAGACCAGGCTGCTTAAAGCCAGTCCAACTTGGCCTTGAAAACTTCCAGGAATGGGGCATCAACAACTTCTCTGCGCAGTTTTTCTGTGCAAGTTTCCACATACGTGAAATGCAGCTCAAAACTGCTGTAAACTAAAAAGTTGCTGCATGACCCTTGGGAGATGTATTGTTTATATAAAAGTCTGCTATCAAGCATTTGGTGTGCTTGGTTGCATCTTGTTGCTTAAAAATTTAAGGCTAAGGGAGGGATATATTTTTCTTGTGCCACAAGATTGGCTGTTAACATGGATAATATGACTCAAAATTTATCAAGTCACTGATGGAGATTTTTAAATACTGAAGGAGTAATTTATCTCAGTGGTAGAGATAGAATATCTCAGGTTGTAGCTAGAATGTATCTGATATTTATTTTACTGATTGGTAAAAGACACAGAATGTGAATTATGTGCATTACGTGAGTAAACAATATTGTAGAATTTGTTGGTGCTTAGGATTGTAATCAATGCTGTTTACATGTTACAAGTATTTTGCAAGTGAATATTAATTTTATGTGCTGCTGAATGCTGGCCCTGATGTAACACAGTGGACATTGTTCTGGCAGCTCTTGTTACTGTCTCAAAGTTCTTACTATCATCAACATGTGCTTTTGAAGGAAGAGGTTAAGATAGGCCAATTATGCAGTGTTATTTGGTTATACCTTGGTTATACAAGCATATTGTTATCATCCTGGAATGGATAGATTTGCCTAATCTGCAATCCAAGCTGTTGAGGAATTTAAGAAGTAATAAACATGGTCACATGTTTTCATTTTAGTGTCATAGAAGTTCTTTCTTTGGTGCTGGCAAGTGAAATAGTACAGTTTTATCAGATGTTCAGTAAAAGGTGGAAGATGGACATTCTAGTTTAATTAACTTGTCACTTTTTATCTGTCTGGCATCATGTTCTCATACCCTCTGGAAGTTTGAATTCAATTATAGTTTCTTGGGGTCTTCCATTTCCTAATCACGGTTTTCTTATTTTCTTCTGAATATGTGTTTGTCTCTAGTTGCCAGTAGATATTGTGACATCCATTAGGTATATGTTATGGTTGCCAAGACAGGGTGATAGCAAATTAGAAATAGTTTTCTGTGATCTTTTCAGCAGAATGTGTCTGTACTGTGGTTTTTGGGGGTTTTTGTTGGATTTTTTTAATTTGCATGTCATGTGCAAGGGATTTTTTTATGGCAATGCAAGAATATTTTAACATTGATTCTTACACCCCTTTTCTGCAAGTTGTTATAGGATTGGTGCTTTACCTGTGTCTTAGCTGTGATTATTAACTTTGGTACTGTGCCACACGGTTGTTATATTGCTTATGAAGCAGATCAGTTTTATGTTGGATCAGCTCCCAGTAGGGGCAAAAATAGATTGTGCTCTTTTTTTTCCCAAGTATTTATACATAGTCTGAGAGGATTAACCTTCCTGTGTGGGCATGATAGGTACTTTCTTAGGGCTCAAGATTTGACTTCAAAGTAAGGTACTTCAGACTTAAATGCCTAAGCCCTTTTTTTTCACTTTTTTTTGATCTGACCTACATTAGATATGTGGTTTTAGAATGTGGAAAAGGGTTAGTTTTCATTTTTATTCCCAAAACAGACAGAGGATTATTTCGAACCAGATATTCTCTTGTTACATTATTTTTGTTAAAGAAAAGAAATAAAATAGTGGTTTATACTTTTATTTGCAGTTTTCAACTTTCTTCCCTACGAGATAGAAAAGCCAGCAAGGAGAGGTGCTATGCTGGACCTTTTTCTCAGCAACAAGGAGGGGCTGATGAGGAATGTAAAGCTCAAGGGTGCAGTGGCTGTGAAATTACAGAGCACAAAATCCTTAGAGCAGTGAGAAGGGTGGACACTAGCTACCTTTGACTTCAGAAGAACAGAATCTGGCCACTTCAGGGATTTGCTTGGTAGACTACTATGGAATAAAGCCTTAGATTTAAGAGGGGATCAAGATAACTGGTTAATAGTCAGGGATCACTTCTTCCAAGCTCAGAAATGCTGCATCCTTTCAAAGAGAAAGTCAGGTAGAAACTTCAGGATACCTGCCTGGATGAGCAAGGAGCTCCTGGAGAAAATGAAACACAAAAACAAAGCCTAGAGAGGGTGGAAGTGAGGACAGGCATCCTGAGAGGAACATAGGCAAATTGTCCAAGCAACCATGGATCACGTTAGGAAAGCTAGACCCCTAATAAAATAAATCTGTCCAGGGTTGTCAAGGGCAAAAAGAACAGCTTCTAAAGATATATTGGTGATAGAAAGAAGACTAGGCAAATTGTGGACCCTCTCTAGAAGGATACAGGACGCCTGGTTACCTGGGACATGGAGACAGTTGAGATACTCAGTAGTGGTTTTGACTCAGTCTTCACTTACAAGTGCTTCAGTCACACCTCTCAAGTATTGGATGACAAAGACAAGGGCTAAAAGAAGCCTACAGGAAACTTGGAGAGGAACTTTTTACAAGAACATGCAGCGATAGTATAGGTGGGAATGGCTTTAAAATGAAAGAGGGTCGGTTCAAATTACACGTCTTGAAGGAATTCCTTACTGTGAAGGTGGTGAGGCACTGGAAGAGGTCACCCAGAGGAGCTGTAGATGTCCCATCCTTGGAAGTGTTCAAGTCCAGGCTGGACTGGGCTTTAAGCAACCTGATCTAGTGAATGATGTTCCTGCCCATTGCAGAGGGATTGGAACTAGATCTTTAAGGTCCTTTTCACCTCGGGCCATTCTATGACTCTATGACTCAATATTTTCAAAAGAGTATTTTCTTTCTGCTTTGCAGGTGGAAAAAATAGAATCTTGACAGTTAATTTTAGTGTTTTGCCAGAGGTCACAAAGTTTGAATGGTTAGCTGCAGAGTTATGAACCCTTGTTCTTATTTTTTACTTCCTGCATCAAAATGCAAAAGCTTTATTGGATTCAATTCCCTAAAATTTTAAGAGAATTTATTTGCATGCTTAAAACACACAGTAATGAGTTAAAAATTAGTTTTTATGAATTTAAGACGAGTGATGTTGCAATGCATAAGCTCTTTGAGGTCAGTGGAAACTTATATTGAAGATATGAAAAACTTTGTCTTTCTCTCTACTCAGCAATATCTTGTGGAATTCCTAAAGCTCCAGTAAATGGTGGGATATTAACTACAGATTACTTAGTTGGCACCCGCGTTACTTATTTTTGCAATGATGGATATAGGCTATCAGCCAAAGAGCTTACTACTGCAGTCTGCCAGCCGGATGGTACCTGGAGCAATCACAATAAAACACCTCGCTGTGTAGGTGAGTAACATGTAAAAAGTCTCTAGTGAGTAAAAACCCATCTGTACATTTTGTTTATTTATCCAGGGCACAAATCTTCACGCGACTTAAACTTTCATCTTCAGGTTACTTTAATCTATGAATTACTGCTAGTATTACATTATTATGAAACACATATGTGAAGTATATGTAACTAAGACATGCTGAAACAACAGCATAAGCAGCATAAACATGCTAGAGCTTATAGAATACAATCAAACAGCAGAATAAATATACTAGAGCTTATAGAATACAATCAAATTAATAATTAATTTACAGTTAAATCAAAGTTAATGGTTGCAGAGGTTTTTTGCAGAAGCCATCTCTTCAGTGAGAGCTGCACAATTCATATGCTGTTAACGAACCCTTTTTACTATCCAGAATTGCAAAACCTCTGTGATAATTGTTTGAAACTGCTGCTTATTATTTATATTCATTCCATCATTATAGTCCTACACCATCTAAACTTGGGGGAACATCACTGCAGAGAAAATGCATTTTACTCCCAAAAAGAAGTGGATATCAGCAGTTACAAATGGGATATGAAAACCCAGATGATTGCAGAGGGCGATTAGGGATGTCAGTGTCTCATGCACATTAGGATTTGGAGCATCTCACCCAATGAATTTTGGAAATGAAAGCAAATTAACACTGGCGTATTTTTCAAGGATTTCCCCTTTCTCCTTTTTTTCTTCTTGTTCTTGAAAATTTCATTCTATCATGAATTTTCCTTTCTCTAAAGAACCAATGAAAATAGACAAAAACAAAGTAAGAAAATTTGTTATGCTTCTTATACTATTTTTTATTATATTGGTGTTATAGAATGTTTTTGTTCCATTTCTGGAGGAAGAACACTTAGAATTAAGAAATGAGACAAAAATATATAGCTGTTGAAAAAACAACATGGATATGGATATTATTTTATCTGTCACCAATATGCAGCCTCCCAAAAAGTCTATCATATCTCATAGAGTTTACCTGGGTAGAAAAATAATTCCTCCATTTAAATGTATTTAAAATTTTAGTACAGATTCTGGTGCCTGACGTAAAGTGTCGTGGAAGGTCTACCTACAGTGAATTCAACCGTGGTATAGCTTTTATCTACACCAACTGCATCACTCTGCATACACAATCCCTGCTCTGTCTGGATCATTATTAATTAAATGAGAAAACTCATACCTGCTAATCACAGGCAATTTCAAATACAGCCTTAGCTTTCAAAGATTGTGTCACTGTGTTTAAAATACATTTATTGATTAATAATGGTACAGATTTTCCCAATTTGCCTGTACTAAGCCACCAATAACTGTGTGTTTTTGTTATTTTGGAAGTTGTTACATGTCCGAGCATCAATTCTTTTACCCTGGAACATGGAAGATGGAGAATAGTGAATGGTTCACATTATGAGTACAAAACAAAAGTAGTTTTCAGCTGTGATCCTGGGTATTATGGTTTGGGGCCGGCATCTATCGAGTGTCTTGCTAATGGCACCTGGAGTTGGAGAAATGAGCGGCCTTACTGCCAAGGTGAGTACATGTTGTATCTGCATCTGCTGTACAGATTTCAGGAAAAAAATATTTTATTGGGTGAATTAGAAATGAACTAATTTAGTATTCAAAACAGCTAATTAGAAAAAGTGTTTCTTGGCTGAAATTTGTGGGTATCCTAAAGGCTGTTATTTGCAAATGTAATACATTAGATTTAGTGACAAAGACATATCTGCAAGCACACTTCTGGGTTTTAAAGGTCCCTAAATTTATAATGGTACAAAAAAGTATTAAGAGAATATTTTCCTATGTATTTTTTTAGGTCAGGAATGCTTTAAAGTCTTGAAAAATGCAAAACCTTTGTATCATGTCTACACACTTGATAAATAGAATAATCCCTCCTTTCAGCCGGTTACCATGTATCATGCATTTGCACATATCCACATCATTCCTACCATTAGCTGGTATGCTGATAACCTGCAATAGTTAATTTTCAAAAAAATAAATAATTAATATTCAGATATTTAAACCAACTAAAGATGTAGCTATAATTGTGTTTCCCTCCCCCACTGCTGTGAAAAGCACATTTCTTTATAAATTTAAATTTAGACATCTCATTTTTCAAAACTGTTGTGTTTTGGTTACATTTTGAAGCCACAAAACTCTTTCTCTTTATGGAACACCGTGTGATGTACCCTCTGACAGAGTGGGATATAGCTTTTGGTACCTGTATCAAAAATGTGTGTATCTGCGTGCGTATGTATAAATCCACATATACCTAAAAAACCTATAGATAAGCCAGATAACTGTCGCTTAAAATATATTTATAATTCATTGACAATATATATGAAAAAAAAACCAGTTTAAAAAAGCAATTTCAAAGATAGATTAATTATACTGGAAATTAATCTTAATTTTGAGTTCTTTATAACTGGAAATATGATTTATAATTTAGAGAATTTTAAAAATCGAACTGCAATATTTCATCTCTGCCAGTGTTAAAAATACTGTGTATATGTCTATATCTATATCTCTCTCTGTGTATATATATATCTATTCTACATAGTAAATTTGTATTTGTATCCCTCTTTGCTTTAAAAGAAACTATTTTTAACTATGTTTTGCGAAGTTTTGTTTGAAATATTATGACTTATTTTCTTCTAGGCATAAAGTGCATTACCTAATTTCAGCCTTTTATTTACTACTAATAAATTGGTTTTCTTAATTATTAAAAGAAAATTGAAAAATAAAAATACTACTTTGATTGAAAAGATGCTTTCAGTTGTAAATAAATAGCAAGGAATTCCATTAATATCATTCACTCTTTATAAAAGTGTAATGTATGAATGCTAGGGTAAGCATTTCATTATGACCTAGAAGATCCAAATGGCCTATTCCCAAAGAAACATAACTTTAAAACTGATAGCAATTGTGAGGATCCAGTACGCAGAAAGTACTTGATCAAACCAAGGTAATTAAACAGTATTTAATAATGTTTTGAGTGGCTTTTTTAACTTTACAGAAATTATTTTAATTGTTCTTCCCTCTCTCTTTCTTAAGTATAATTTCTGGGGAAGGAATAGTTTTTGTTTGCAGACTTTTAATCTGTGTTTTCTACAGATTTCTCCAAAATACTTCACGGTATGAAATTTATTTATCTGATTGATTGGTTGATAAGTATTATTGGTTGATAGGTATTATTGTATGCATCTTTGTGATTCTCAGCTGTACACTTGTGTTTTGTTTTTGTTTTGCCATGAAGTTATTTCCTGTGGAGAACTTCCTACACCTCCAAATGGAAATAAGATTGGAACTCAAATCACTTATGGATCTACAGCTATATTTACTTGTGACTCAGGATACATGCTAGTTGGCTCTGCAGTGAGGGAATGTCTGTCATCTGGACTCTGGAGAGGAATCGAGACCAGGTGTTTAGGTATGGATCATGACTTGTCTATTTTCTGTCTCTCTAGGAGACAAAAGTAAACAAAGTGACCTCCTTGTCTTTTTCTATTAGCAGATACATTGAAGAGAGCTCTGCATGTGTGTGGCTGGGCTGAATTGTTTTTTATCAACAAATTACAACTATGTTTATATTTTCAGAAAATTTAATATCTTCACAACGTGCAAAATCTCTGTTACTGTGTTTTTTGTATATGTCTTTAAAGTAGAACTATACATAAACAGCAAGACAGGTTGATTCTGTATGTCAGCTTTAACACATATCCTCAGTAAAATATCTGCATAGTAAACCTGAACTAAGTGGTTGTGTTATAGAATTAAACTGTATTCTTGAAAAGACACAGAAGGAGGAAAAAAAAAGTTTGTGGAAAATTTGACAGGACCACTGCAGCCTTATTTCTGAGAGGAAGTCACTATCCAGACACTTTTTTTCAGAATTTGGGACCCTTTACTTGTTCGAGTTTAGGTATCTTCTCTTATTTAAGGCAACTTCACTGTTGCCTGAATTATTTATGAATAAAATGAACACTTGTAACAATTTCAGGGCTTCTTTCTGAATCATTATCATGTGTACCTTGAGCTGGGTTATTGTATTTACTGTAGAGACATTGATTTTAACTCTCTATATAATCAAAATTTTAATTTCAGTTGAAATCAAAAGTATGCTAGTATTCTAATTTAGAATGAAATATATAAATCATATTGCATCTTGTCGTTTGTGGAGGTATGAGTATATAACAGAATATCCATAAACTGATAATTTCAGAAAACTGAACTAGTATATACATTAGATATAGGAGTTTGTTGCAATATCTCTTTGTATGGATTGCCATTCTCCTTTTTAAACTACTTTCTATCCCAAATAATTTTTCTTCTGTAAAACTGCATTATTTTCTAATTTCGCTTAGATGAATGACTCATGACTGAGCAAAAGTGTTGCTTATCAAGCTACAAGTCTGAAGCTGGAATGTTCACTGACATTCAGCAGAGAGGGATAGAGGCTTTTTTCTTTTACTTGCAACTTAAAAGAGGACCCCTGCTTCTCAGAAGAGATTCATTATTATTTAGTTCATACACTATAATGTCCAGTAACAATAAACAGTTAAGAAAACAACTATATAACTAGAGGAGGAAAACAGTAATCTAAAACACACCTATTGTATCAGACTAATAGGACTACAGTAAATCTTTAAATGCATATCTTTAAAGCTTTATTGTGGCAAATTGTTGAAGATGGCATGAAAACAAGTATTACTCAGAGAATGAAAATATACATCATATACAGCACACAAAAAATGTATACCTTGCTGAAAAAAACAAAAAAGCAAAGCTAGTGACAGAGCAAATTTATAAAAGGGAGAGTAATGGCTGCCATAATTTCTCTTACAACAATACTGCCTACTGTGTTACACCACTGTGCAGGAATGAGCTCCCTGCAGACTCAGAATTTCTAACTCAGTTCAATTCTTGTTTCCTCCACAAGTAATTTGAGAATTAAGATAGAGGGATGAGTTCAGCTAATGACAAATCAGAAATAAGAAGTATTCTTAAGAAGCTTGTTGTCAGAAGGTGGAAGAAATGGAGGACATTAAAGAAATATTAGAATATGGGAGAAAGGAGATCAAATAGAGCAGGAAAACCTACAGAGTGGATATTTTAATGGCTCAGGAAATTAATTTTTGTGCAACTTATCATTAAATTCTGGTGTTTGTTTTCAATAACTGAAAAATAGTAAGAAAAAAATTTCACTTTCTATTTCTGATGTTTTACTGCTCTCAACTGTAAACCTTTTTTATCATTTATCTTAGAGCCTTTCCACTTTTACTTTCTGAAAATGTAGTTGTTCTTGGACTGAAGTGATTACCAGTGTATTTGTTTTTTAAGTTTTGAAGATGCCCTTAAGAGTACACTCAGATGACATACATGAAATCCTACAGGATAACATAATATCCTTTTCAAGTATTTTGTTTAAAAACTCAAGTTATTTTTTTCAAAAGTGCTACTGAAATAATTGCATTTAATTGTTGTGTTAGATAGCCTGATTTTAATTCCAGTTATGCGTAATTTTAATAATTTATGAAATGTGGAGTAAACAAGAATTTAAGTATCTGCAGTAGAACTTTAAACTAGTTTGTGGTGAACCTAATCAGATATAGATGAGAATTAGAACTGAGGTAAGCTTTAAATCACCAAAAATATTGACTAAAATCCAAGTTGTGTTATTGCATGACATTGTGAACAGCAGTGCATAATTTTGATGACAGCCATAATAGTGTGAGAATATGATGATAGGTTTCACAGCTCTTTTTTGTCTTTCTTTTCTCATTCTGTCTTCTTTTATTAAGAAATGGATAATTTATGGATGTTAAATCTGTGGCAAAAATTAGAACACTTAGCACAACTGCTTTCCTTTCTCAATCTCACTTTTTTTTTCTTTAAAGAATACCTAAATGACAAATTAGTACTCCATGAGTAATCACATTATTATAATATTAGGAAATTGATTTCTGGATCCTTATTCTTATTCTCCATAGCTGATGAGAAGAAACAATATTCAAATTGGAAAAATATAAATGAAACAAAAAAGAATAGAGCTTCTGAAGTAATTCTGTTGTCAAAGTTTAAAAACCTAAATGTTTCAGGACATTTTATTGTGAAAAAATCACTTTAGTCTTTTAGAATAAAATAACAGGTGAAGATTAAAATCATGACAGTTGTGTCTCCAAGGTTACAAACTGCCTCTCACAATTTATTGTACTTCATCTTTTTCTACACTGGTAACACTGAAACTGTCTATGTAATAAATCCTGAGAAACATTCAGAAACATAGAATAGATTTTTACTGAATACCCTTCTTATAAAAAGAGACTGACAAATCTGCAATTTCTTTATACATTTTCCTCTTGGAAAACTATTTAAATATCCAACAAGAAATTGGTTATTGTCTGTTTACATGAAAACTTTGTATATTTACAGTATTTACAGATTACATATTTCCAATTTTATATTTTACATTATTTCCTTTATTTCTGACATTAATTTTATTTGATTTAATTTGATGTCAGGAATAACATTGATCATAAAAAACAACCATTATCATACTTATAAGAAGTTCTGATTTTTTTTAACATATTTATTTTAATGCCTGTAATCAGATATTTAGTAAACTGGGTATTTCCTAGAGTGGAAGTAAATTGGGTCTACTTTAATAACTCTATAGTACTTTCAGATAAACTTTAGGATTAATTAGTATATGAATGGTGAAAAATGTTTCCTAAGATTTCTCTAACACTGAATTTTTTTTCCATTTTCTCATTAGCACTAATTTCAATTTTTTAAATTAGCTTAAAGGAGAAGCACCATCAGATCATTACTTTTACACACCATGATTTGAGGATCATGACTACTTTTTTCTCTTCTTTTTTTCCCTAAAGGATTTTTTGAGGTCATTTGTTGGCTTTTAAAATGTTTTATGTATTATTTTGGTTAACATTTTAGACAGCCTAGTCAAAAACACTTAACAAAGTAAAACTAAAAAAGAAAAGTGTAGCATGCTTTGAAAAGTCTTTCTGTTAGATACAATTCTTCTTATATGTAATGGAGCAGCTCTTTTCTTGGATTATTACAAAGAATTCTGATTTCTTTCTAGGACCTTACTCATTGTTAATGCAATGTACAAAGTTTCATAATTCTCTTTGGGAGGTATCTAACTGAGCTTCTCTCACTGGTGCTAGTTACATGACTGATAGTAATTTTAAAAGTTGTTTAGATATCTCATCAATGAAAACTGCATGAGAAAACAGAAAAAATTATGATTTTCAACTTATCCTTAAACTCAGAAGAAAGGTATCTTATGCACACTTCTCTTTTTTGTTGATTGATGAGTTTACTCCAAGTTTTCACCTTTCTTGAACTTGTGACTCTATCCTCTTGATCTCAGCTGTGCAATGCCTAACACTTATTTTTTAATTCCTTCTTCTTTCTCAATTCCTCATGACATCTAAACATCCTGATAAAACAGATCTGTTGATATTCTCTCCCTTATTTTCCAAAAGTCATTGTTGTTATTTCGTACGGGATAGACTCAGCAACTTCTAGAACAATAGTTTTGTTCAGTTCTGCATATTAGTATTAAATCTCAAATAAAGATAAACAATGAAATATGATTAAACTTTTCAAGGTCTGTAAAATCTCATATTATGTTGTTAATTGTGACATGATTAAATTATGTTAATTCAGTTCATTTGGAGAACACCTTTATAAAGTGTCCCTATGAATTAAAATACAAAAAGGAAGAATGACGTTTATTTGATTAATAAGGCATAAGGAAGTGTGGTTCCAGTACATGGCTAATGCTAGAGGAGCTTTCCATAAAGACAGATGGACAGAAGAAAAGAGCTGTTTACGTTAGCATGTACATTAAATGTCAACATTTGCACTTCCCAAACAATATCAGGAATACCTTTCATCTCTTCTCCTAAGAGAAAGGCTAGACTTCACGTACTGTGTCTTTGTCTAAATTAAAAAATAATCCAATAAAAGCAGAATGAGCAGATCATGAAACAAATAATTGATTCTGAATTATCTTACATATGGTTCAGAGAATTTTCCTTGGACTATATCTGGTCCAGTCCTCTGGGCTAAATGTCATCATTACTCATATGGTTCTAAGTTGTCAAAAAGATCTGTCAATAATTTTGACCACTTTGTCTCCAAAAGGA
Organism: Rhagologus leucostigma; assembly: GCA_013397725.1. Lineage (NCBI taxonomy): Eukaryota > Metazoa > Chordata > Aves > Passeriformes > Rhagologus > Rhagologus leucostigma. The sequence goes on along the minus strand of VZTD01001254.1, from coordinate 214,200 downwards.
GTTGGAACACATGTTTTGTGCATCTAGTTGATCTTCTCAATGTGATTCCTCTGAAAGGAAGCTAATTTGTTCATAGTAAAACCACTCAGCACATTTAAGATTTAGAAGGCAGATCTGAACCAAAATTCTAGTGTAGACACAACCTTTGATGTGTTAGCTGGGGAATATTTATCCCACTTTTACTCAACTCTTTTTTCATACAAAAATAACAGTTTAAAATGCTATTGAGTCATTGTTGGCAGATTGTTACTTGTAAAGGAAAAACCAGTTATCCATCAGCTCTGTAGAGAACAATGCTGTCAACAGAGTAAAAAGAATAGCAGACATACTATCTGGGGCAAAGCAACCATGTAAGCTAATAGCAGAGAATGTTCACTGCATTAATCTATCAGTGGTAGTTTTTATATTTTCTCAATCAGCTTTCAGTCACTGAAAGGTTTCTGTGGCTATGTAACCCCTGAATTGTAATCTCTCTTCCATTATTTTCATTCTTGAAACTTCTGGAAAAATATATAAGCAACTAACTTCTTCGTCTTCACTGTTTTTAAATATCTTTTTTAAACTCTTGGTATTTCAATTAAGGGGGATTCTGTATCTCCAGTGATATTGAATTAATATATCTAGAGTTAGCCATATGCTTCTCTTTATTCTTCAGTACCACTGCATAATAATAACAACTAGACTTTCAAATTAGGTATATGAAGTTTCATCTTTAAAAAACTATTCAGCTGTTTCAAGGAATTCAGCAGAGAACTTCCCTCTGTGGGCCATGGATTAAAAAAGATTTTAAATAACTTTACCATTCATCCTGAACAGTTTTAGTATAGCTTGAACAGCTGTCAAGATGAGGCTCTTCTGAAAATAGTAAGGGAAATGCCCCAAGCTCTGTTTTGTCCAGGCCTGTGCCTTCTTATATCTTTTTATGAAATGCAAACCCTGTAAAGAAGAAAAAAAATACCAGGAAATAATTCTTCCCTTTTCAGCTGAGGTCATCTTGATGGGTTAATTAACTTTGTTGAATAATAAATAAAATAAATCTCTGTTTTCAATAATACATTGGTATGTAGATTTGTTTCACTACTGTGCTCATGTTTGACACTACTGACAACTAAAATAAGCATAGGCACGTTTTTGCCATTTAATGTAAAGATTTTGTATTCATTTATTCCTACTCTTTTCATCTCATAAAACAACCTGCAGAAAAGAAACCTCATTTACAGCTATGGTTTCAAAGGTTCTGACACTAAGTTATTATGCTCATTCTTCATTGCTAGAGCTGGATTTCATGTCAAATTAGGTAATTTATTTGGTGCTCACAGGTTATTAATATCCTTCATTCTCAGTCTTTGACTAATTTTGTTTTTTAATAATATTTCATGTAATTATTCTTCTCAAGTTTTGCTGGACTGGAAATTGAGAATGTTATCTTGCTTATTTCCCCTCTCAAATCTGCTACACAGTAAAACTTTCACATTTAGTCTCTTTTAATATCTTTTTCTGCAGCTTTCACTTGTCTTTGCTAAAGTGGCATCTTGATTCAGTATTACAAGTCACAGGTTACATTAAGACCTGGGGGTCTCATCTGGATTCATAGAACTGCTACATAGGTCTTTTATATCCATGTCATAGAAAAAAATTGAACTACAACTGGTCTTTGGATACAGCACCAAAATAGACGTACTCACAATGGACAAAGCTGTCATGGAAACAGTCTAGAGTATCTTAGCCTAAAGTAGTCTAGAATCCCAATTTAGTGTGAAGTCAGCTATTTACTACTAGGATAGTAGAATATACTTATTTGTCACAAAGCCCTTATAATAAGAGTTTAAATGAAAGTCCTGAGAAGCAATTGCCATCAGAATTGATCATAAAAACTACCAGAATATACAGTAATAAATATGAGCATATCCTTAATGTATAATGAACATCTTGGAGTTATTTTCTTAGGTAGCTTAATAGAAAAGTGTTAAAGGTAAGAATTCTACGAAAATTCATGAGAAAAATAAATAAACACCTTACTTTTAGAAGAAATGCAACAAATCCAGAATAGAATGGAAGAGAAATTAAGTAATAATTACTCTCCCAAATACAGATGTTAATGGTGATAGAGGTTTTTGTTGGTTTGGGAGTTGTTTTGGTTTTTTTCCTCTGTGCTTTTTTTTCCCCCTTGATATTGGAGAAGCAATGATACCAACTACAGTAAGTTGAGGTCTTTATTTCCTCTGGCAGAGAACATCTCTATGGATGTGTGAAATGGAGTGGGAAAATGAAGCAAAGAATTAAAGTTCTGGAAAATATTAATGAGTCTTTAACTTTATTGGATCTTAGGGAATTTACTCAGCTGCATGAATCAGTGGAAATTCCAGTAAAGTTCTCCAATGTTCTCTTAACAGGAATTATGTATACCATTATACACACTTTTCATAGCAAACATAGTGAACTGCTTACCACATGCACCTACATGACAGATGTCAATTATTTTATTTAAAAATAAAGCAAATAATGCTGAACCAATCATTTTGGGGTGTTGGATTGTTTTGGTTTTGGGGGGTTTTTCCCTCTTTTTTTTGTTTGATTTGGTTTTAATGGGGTTTTTTATATCCCTCAGTCACACTAAATTTCCCCTGGAAAGCAGACTAAAGACTGGAAAAGAATCCTGCAAATCTCCAAGGTTTTTTTTTTTTTATTTCTTTTTAAATTTGAGATAAAAAATGTGTTGCAAGTCTGGTATATCCTGGTATATCATTTTAAATGATATTTACTTCCTTAACACTGTCATTGATTGATGTAGAATTCTGTTATGATAGAACTAAAGTTTTATAATACAGCTTTATAATATTCTTCATGCATTCAGATTTATTTCTTTTACAGTTTAGAAATCTTACACAGGGATAGGAGTAGGCTCTACTGTTTTAAAAATATCTTTCATTACTAGTAGTGAGAAGTTCACGATTGGTCATGCAAATATAGTTAGTGCTCCAAAGATATAACTGTTATACAGAGTGAGAGGAAATAAGACAGAGGGATTTGAAGTAATAGAATCATAGAACAACCCAAGCTGGACAGGAATTTGAAAAATCATCTGATCCAACGTTTCATGGCAAAGGGAGCTGAGATGGGATTATCTTGCAACCTGTTTAGGCACATTTTGAAAACATCTAGTGATGTGGACATCCATCACATCCCTGGATAGGTTGTTCTGGGGAATGCTTGTTCTTACTGTCGAAAGAATTCTTTTTTATGTCATGACGGAACCTTTCCAAGTGCAGCTTGCACCCATTGCCCCTTGTCCTCTACATGTGACTCCATGTGAAGCAAGAGCCTCCATTATCTTTGTAGCCATCCTCTAAGTACTGGAACACTGTGATGAGGCCCCCCCGAGCCTTCTCTTCTTCAGGAACTAATGCCTTCAGCCTTTCCTCATAGGACAGGTTTTTCAGCCCTTTGATAATTTTCATAGCCCTCCTTTGCAGTCTGTCTGCATCTTTCTGCATCTTTCATGTGCAGCCTGGCAAGCACTGAGTAGAGTGGGATGATCTCTGCCACTGCTAATAATGTTTCTGCAGATACAGCCCAGGATCCATTTTGCTTTCTCTGTTGCAGCCACACACACTGCTGATTCACAGTCAGCTTCTTGTCCACCAGGACCCCCAGATCCCTTTCAGTGACACTGTTCTCCAGCCACACAGATTGTGGCCTGCTCTGGGCTCTTTGGTTGTGTCATCCCAGGAGCAGAACCTCGCAGGTGTTTTTGTTAACCTCATACAGTTCTTTCTCACCTGCTGCTCCAGCCTGTCCAGGCATCTCTGTAAGATGTCTCTTCCTTCTCATATGTCCACCTCACCACCAATCTGGTGTCATCAGCAAACTTGGTGAGGCTGCTTTCAATCCCATCATCCAGTTCATTTATGAAGATATTCAACATCATTTGGCCTGTTACTGATCCTTAGGGAATCCTGCTAGTGATAGGCTTCCAGCCTGAGGAAAACCACTGATCACCACCCTTTTCGCTCAGCCTGTCAGCCCGTTCTCTACCCATCTTAAAGACCACCCATCCAATCTGTATCTTGCCCTTTTGTGCAGGAAAAGGCTGTGGGAAATGGTGTCGAATACTTTGCTGAATTTCAGGTAAGCAGCATCTACTACCCCTCTCTTTGTAAACAGTAGATGTTGAAGAAAGTCAAAATAAAAGAAAAAATGAAAGAAAAGAAAGAAACTCAAAAGTCAAAAGAAGTCAAAACTAGGGTCTGAGAGGTTTATGACAATGAAAGGAAGTAGGGTAAGAAGATGAGATTTTTAAATGACTTTAAATGTTCTGAAGCAAGACTGGGACATTACTGCAAGAGATAGAGATGATTTGCAATGAATTTTCACCTGTTGAAGTTTTATGGGTTTTGTAAAGTCTACGCACAGATGCAGAAACTGCACTGTGATCTTAGTTACCTCACATGTTGAATTGCTTCAGTTTTATTCTCTCTGCACAGGAAACAGAGACTGACCTTTCTGGTGAAGTATTCTGCTTCCACTCTGCCATAAAGCAACTGCCATAAAGCAACACTAAATTCTTAATTAAGAACCAAACCATATATTTTAATTAAATGCAACTAGAAAAATATTTCCATGAGCATGGTCTGAATCACTGCAGACTGTCTGGTTGCACTTTTGATAGAAACTAATCTTTTACAGTTTTAGTTTTTATTCCTCATCTGGTTAGTCCTGTTTATAATCAGAAGTATAATAGGATAGGGAAATTAGTTCCTTTGGGGCATTTTCAAAAAAGTCTACTGCATGCTGAATGGATTAGGAATTTCTTGGACAAGCAAGAAATACTCCAACAAAAATTTTTTAAACATGTGTTACACCATCTTATCCTAAAAACCATAAATTTCATGTATGCCTATTTTTACATAAGACTGAGGGAAACGGGGAGGGAACAAACAAGGGATAACATAGCCTTGAACAGTACCAGATTTGGACTCCTGCTAACTCCACAGAAGTCAAATTGCAGTCATCAATTTAATATATGTGGCAGTTCATATACTACTTATACTGTGAATTCTGATTGTTTTGTCATGATTCATACAATGAAATACAATATAAAGCTCAAGTTGTTATAAAATGTAAGATTTTCAATTTTTTTTTAAATAGGAAGTTTATAGTCCCAAATGAATGAGGCAAAATGCAGAAAATCACATCAGAGTATTAGAAGCATTTAAAATTTCAAAGGAAAAAACAATCCAAACCATATTGGTTCTAAATGTCTTTTCTTATTAGCAATCCCATGCTTTGGAGATTTGTTTGTGGGGGTTATTTAAGGAAAAGTAGAAGAGAAAAGGAGAGCAGAGGAGTTTGGGTGGCTGGTAGTTTGTTTTTTTTAAAAAAAAAAGTACTAGCTGAAACACTGCTTGGTTTTTTTGCTTGTCTTACTCTTCTTTTTACAGTGAATTCTCTACCATATGTCACAGTCTTCATGAAGTCAACCATTCTTAGAAGACTTTCCCATTACCACATTTTTTTGCTGAATCACAGTGCCCATTTTCCAGAATTCATTACAAAATATAGTAACTACACATGGTTTGTTTTTTTCCCCAGCCTCTCTCTAGACTAAACATCTCTTTATGACTTTCATAGTGAAAATACAGTATTTCTCATATTTTGAGAATACAGAGTAGAAGATTAGGCCTAGGCATAGAAAGATTTTTGGTTGCATGACATTTGGTGGCTGTTGTGCTGACTGCCTTCAACCAAAGGATGTTAATCTCTTTGGGATTCCACTGGAATCAATAGGAGAGAAAGAATGGAAAACAGTAGAGAGTCAAATTCCAGCAGTAAATTGTCCAAGTTAATTTTTCTGTATTGTAAGGAGGCTATATTTATAATGTCCACATGGATTGATACCTAAAATGTTTCTATTATTTTTATTTATGTGGAATTTTTATACTTAGTTAAATGTATGATGCTTTAATGTCACCTTATTAATTTAATCATAACCAAAATAAAACCAAGGTAAATAATATAGATTTTTTACATGTTACAATAAAAAAGAATTATTCATATTTTTTAAAAGGAAACTTCATAATATATATGACATTTAATCTCTTTGCTACATCGTCTTTTTGTAATATTTTATATGTGTACTACTTTATATGTTTATATGTATTCTACTTATACAAACGCATTACTGCTGTTTTCACCAAGCTAATAAAAATAAAGCTTTGAATTAAGTCAATAACAAACCTGGAAAGATATTCAACATTTCTTTGTTTCAGCTAAGGAGGTTTATTTAAAATTTCTCTGGCATATTTACCGATATTTTTTCCTTTTTTTTTTTCTTTGTCTTTACTATAAACAAATGTAGCTGGTCACTGTGGTATTCCAGATCTTATAGTCAATGGACAAGTAATAGGAGAAAATTATGGATATAGAGACACAGTTGTTTACCAGTGCAGTCCTGGTTTTCGGTTGATTGGTTCTTCTGTAAGAATATGTCAACAGGATCACAACTGGTCTGGTCAGCTTCCATCCTGTGTGCGTAAGTAAGAACGGCAACACATACTGATTTATGCTACAGGAATATCTGTGTCAAACAAGATGAGGACTGAATGATCCTAAAAGTATATGGCCACATAAAATCTATGATTCATCTATCAGGTGAAGTTAAATGTTGTCACTTAAAATTTCCACTACATCTTTTGGCTACTGAATACCTGCTGTTATGGATATGAAACTTCTTCAAAAAGTGCTAGGACTTAGGAATGCCAGTACTCAAATTTGAAAATGGATTTATGACCCATAGTGGCTTCTGGAAATCTTTAACGTACATTTACTTTCACTGTTCTAGTTAGATAAGTAAATACTGTGGAAGTACACTGTCAGCACTGAAGATTAAAATGTTTTCTTTATCAAATTCTATTTTCTTTTCTTCTTCCTCACAGAGATGCTGTTACTTTGATTTGTGGTTTTGGAGTTCTTTTGAGCAAATATTGTGCTTTGTTACTGAGATTTCTTTTTCATGATAAGTGTGTCAACACATCACGTGAAAGACCTTTGAGTAATAACAGAAACTGCTGTATTTAATTTAGGAAAACCTGAGATTCCTCTAAGCACTTTAAATCAAACTACCGCCATTTTTCAGGTTCAGTAATGTTAGTGTATTGAAACTGTATTAATGTGCCTCCAAATTCTATAGCTCTACCTTTGTAGCAGAAATTCTTTTAATGCCAAGTCATAGTACACAATGTTAATTCATTTATTCGGTGATGTTTTATTTTTTATTTTTCGTTACTGATTAACCTTTTTTTTTTATCAACAGTTTGCTACAAAATAGAAGAAAATTTTTACAAAGTGTTTTTGGATCATTTTTTGAATATTAATTTGTGTCTGATTTTCCTTACTTTTTCTTCATTTGGTTTTTGTGGGCACAGAAAATAAACTTTACCTTCTGTAGTCAGTTTTTGTATAAATATAAGAAAAATTTCACTGTGCCCATAGCTTTTTTTTTCAAAAAATAGTCATAAATTTATAACGTCAGTAAGTATTTAGGCCACAAAGATAAAATATTGAGTTGATACTAAGACAAATTTGTAAGAAATAATACCTGAGGAATGAAGATAGTGAAATATTTCCTTTCAATTTCAGACTATACTTAAAGAAAGTCTAGTGCTTGTTTTTCTCCATATGAGTTTTCTTCATATGCTTTCATTACTTCATGTCAAATTTTATTCAGTTTATTTAAAAATTAAAGTAAGTTCTTGAACATTAATACATCATGGAAAGTACTCAGTATCTTATAATATCAAGACTTGAAAATACTATTATATAATGATTATCTATTGCATAATAAATAATGGAAAGTGATAACAGCTTGTTCTGTTTTTTGGGGGTTTTCTGATTGGTGCTATGCTAGCCGTCAGCTGTGGTCACCCTGGTAGTCCTATTTATGGAAGAACAAGTGGAAATGGTTTCAACTTCAATGATGTTGTGACATTTTCATGTAATACGGGGTATGTTATGCAAGGACCAACCAAAGCACAGTGCCAAGCTAATCGGCAGTGGAGCCACCCACCTCCAATATGCAAAGGTAAGAATGCAGCATTTACAGGTTTCTAACTAAATGGTGTAAAATTAAGGCTGAGAAGTAAACAGAGTATAAAGGAGCACTGTCAAGACAAAGTGATTCCTCTCTCACTAACAGAGAGACTGATTAACTAACATAATAATCTTATTATTAAAGACATTTTATGATTCTGTGATTTTTTACACTCAGGTTGCCTGAATAATGGTTGCAGAGAAACTTTCTTATGTGTCTGTAGATTGTATTGCTTTTTAAAAAATTGTTTCTACAATTTACTTAAGCAAAATTATGGAGAGATAATTAAGAGCTTAAATCCTGAAATAATGTTCTCTGCATTTTTAGCCGACATAGTTCTAATAGATATATAAGAAAACCTACTTTTTTTTCATTTTATGTTTCCATTGGTACTCCACTGAGCATCCTGACTTTGAAAATTGTTATTCTAATTCGTTAACATTGTCCATTTGTGCTGGTTCTTAATGCTTCTAGATATTATATGTAAAATTCTTTCACTTAGAAAAATAATATTATGAAATTAGTTCTATTTGAGTTTTCATAAGTAGTTTTAGAAAGGTTTTGTCACCCCTGCCTTTTTAAAATCTCTTATGTGCTTTTTAAATAATTCGTTTTATTTAGAAAAATGTACTTTTTCCTGTAACCTGCATGTACATATGCAGAAATTCTGATGATTGATTTTCAGCATCTTTTCTGCAGCTTTTAAGGATTTTTAACTGTACATAAACTAAATCACGTTGTGTTTTTATAGCAATTTTTTTGACTGTATTCTCTTTCCAGTAGGTATTCTCCACTTTCATTTGATCACTTTCCCCTAAAAGATACTGCCAAATAATTTACAGAACTTAAATTTCCAAGAGACTCTTTGTTGATGAAAAGATATTATGTTCTAAATTTACAATACTAAACATGTACTGTGTTTTTAGGGTACCTTCCTAATCTCATTTTCAATCCAGTTGCTATCAGTCACCTTGGTATTCTGGTATTGCAGAATAATGTGTCAAAGTGTCTGATAACTTACTGGCATATAGGGATTGGTAAATATGTTGACCAGGTTATTCTTTGGAATTTAACACAGTCCTGGAATTGTATATTGGTTTTAGAAGAGAGTTTAAAAACAAAAAGAACTAATCTTGTGTTGGGCATCATTAATCATGTCTGCAATGTGCAGTGAAATCCATTCAAATGAATATGACTTTGTTTTATTTGCTTTGAAGTTAAATAATAATAATAAAATTGTTACCTTGCATATTTGTAAACTGCCAGAAGTGTAATATTATAGAAAAGGCTGCACACCTTTGTGAAGACTTTGCTTTTGTCACGTAATTTTTTCACATAAATTCAGCAGTGCACTTGCTGTCGTTATACTGTTTACAGCTTTGCTAAATATCTAGTTTCTTAGCCAACCATAATAATAGTGAAAAACTATTGAAATGGTCAAAGTTCCTTGTATTTTATTTCAAGTGTTCACTAGTCCTGATTAATGAATAAATTATTTTCATTACTTTAAATACGTGCTTAGTAACACGAACATGGACGACACTCTCAAGCACATGGTGTGATTCTTGGGGCTGTCCTTTGCAGGGCCAGGAGCTGGACTTCAATGATCCTTGTGAGGGAAAAAAAAAAGACAGAAATGTAGCTCAGATTTTCCTCCAAGAAAAAAGATTTCAATATTGTACATCAATTTAACTAACAAATTTTTCTATCATTTACTGTTAAAGAACTCAAATACAAGCAGAAAGCTATTTCAGTCCTTGGAAAAGGTATGTTTTCTAGGCTTAGGGTACCAATATTTGAGAACCACTAGAAGAAGCACACAAGCAGACTGCAACATTTATAATAGTTGGCTAGAGAGGACATGAGCCATAAAATGACTACATTGAGTGATTTAGGTGGGAAAAACAATCTTGAATTGCATCTGGCAATACTGTTTTTCCTTTGCAGATTACAGAGCTTTTCAGCATATTTTGATAGTTTTATATACACACATCCATGCACATTTACCTCTGAAATTCAACAAATGTGAATGCAGGGTCCTGCACCTGTGGAAAAGTAACCCCAGTAACCCCATGCACAAATATAGGCTGGGGGTGACCTTCTGGAAAGCAGCTCTGCAGAGAAGGACCTGGGGGTCCTGGTTGACAACAAACTGTTCATGAATCCAGCAGTGTGCCTGTGTGGCCATGAAGGCCAATGTTGTCCTGAGCTGTATGAGGAAGGGCATTGCCAGCAGGTCAAGGGAGGTGATCCTGTCCCTCCACTCAGCCATGGTGAGGCACATCTGGACAACCTGGAGTGGGTCCAGTGGAGGGCTAAAAAGGTGGTTAAGGGACTGGAGCTATTATATTGAACCCACAGATAGCAGTAAGACACACCAAAAAAGGGGAAAAAATTCATCTTCAGAAGTTTTCAAAAATATAAATTTTAAAGTAGCTAAGGACTCCAAAAATTCATCAGTATTCTTAACCATTAAAGTTAACCTCTATTTTTAAAAGCTCCACTTGCAGGGATATGTTTTTATCAGATTTGCCACCGTCTTACCTAACTGACCACGTGCCCTTTAGCTCAAACCATCTGTAATAAAGGTGACCCATTATCAATATGTTAGTATAGGAACATGAGTATGTTTGCATTTCTGTGTGAGTTAGACCAACGGCACATCTAGCCCCAAAATATGTTTCTATTTGTGGACAACAGTGTATGTCAAGGCAGGAATATAAATTCATTTTATTAGTATGTTCACTTTTAGTGGCCAATAATTTTACAGTATCATTGCACTTTAAAGAAGCATTTCCTTTTATTTGGTCTGGGTTTAACATCTTCTGGCTTTAGTGTCTCATCATTTCATGTCTTCTTCCTAATTCACTACCATTATATAAAAAGTTAGGGTATATAAAACCAGGATATCAACACACTGGATATTTCTTATACAAAGAATAGGAGACCATTTAAAGAGACTGTATTTGTATGACTCTCAAGCCTGTGCTCTTTTTCTTTTTAGTGGTCAATTGTTCTGATCCTGGAATTCCTGCTAATTCTATAAGAGAAAGTAAAATCGAACATGGAAATTTCACATATGGCACAGTGGTATTTTATGACTGCAATCCTGGATATTTTTTATTTGGCTCTTCAGTTTTAATTTGTCAACCAAATGGCCACTGGGACAAACCTCTACCTGAATGTATTAGTAAGTAGATAATGAGTTTGCTTCTACACAGAATGTGGATAGACTAGGTATTATTTTACACAACATTTCCATCAGTCTCATGACAGCAATTACGATAATCATATTTATATGCATTTGTGTGTGTGCACTGATGGTGGGTCTCAGCAGCTGCTGAAGTAGCAGTTATATTGTTATTGTATGTAGCAAATAACACTAAATACTTATTAAATGCAATAGCCGAAACATCTCTGAATGCTCCAGCCTAATAATCCCCGATAGCAGGGATACAAGGTCAAAACCTGTCCGTTGAATTCATCAGTATGTGGCTTCCATTGGCCACAGAGCTCTTATCACACTGAGACTTAAAACAGTATGCAATTATTGACTTATATCAGGACAGTAATTTCTGGACTTCTCTTGGGACAACAGTAAGATCAGACTATCTATAAAGATACCAAGCAAGGAGTACTGTAGAACACCTAACGTCCTCTGGACAATGTCCTCAGTTTACCACACTAATAGATATACCTGAGCATCATATTCACATGCAACCTATTCACTAAGGCAAGTGGACCAACACAAGTAAGTTATTTTTATTCTGGCTTGTCATGAACAACTTTCTAACTGTGATGCAGATATAGCCAGAGATGTTTCTTATGTTTTCAATTGGCTGGGACAGCTGATTATCTCTCTACTATTATCTCTCTAAAATAAGAAAAAATATATACTTTTTCTTTTTTTCCTTATATTGCTAAAACTTTCAGTTATGGAACTTGTCCCTTTCTTTGATGGGATAAATAGCTTGATTTCAAGTCACAGTTAAAACAATGTCTTTTGGTTTCACATTAAATTTAAAGGCAACATTACCCTTTCAGAAAGACAAATATTGTTTAACAATAAAATATCTCCAAAGATAAATTAATTTAAAGGTAAAGTTGCAAAGATTTCTTCTTTCTACATTTGTATTTTAATCTCTTAGTCATTTTTATCTGAATTGTCACAAGTAATTTAATAATACAGTCTTCACTCTATTTTAAAAGAGCTTTGGGAGTAAAAGTGCTATATATACTTTTGAAAGGGCATCTTCTGCTTTATTTGTGTCATTTATATAGAGGGGTCAGTGAATTCTACCTAAGTGGTATCCATGATATTTTGTAATTGTAAGCTTAACAAAAGAGCTTTTTAAGAGCCTTTTTTAAAGAGCTTCTGGAGTGTTTTGCAAATTATTGCTGGAATGGGACTTTTTAAAGTGGCATGTATTGATAGCATAAGGGGTAATAGTTTAAACTAAAAAGGGTTCATTTAGATTAGATATAAGAAGATTTTTTTTTTCAATGAGGGTGGTAAAATAGAAAGGAAGGAATGAATTAGTATTAGAAAAAAAAAAGAAATTCAATCAACTTTTCATATGAAATCCCAGCCCAAAAATATTAATATCAAATCAAATTTTTTAGAATGCATAATCAAGGGTAATATTAAGGGTGCTATAACTTTTAAAGTCAATTATGAGACATCCAAGTCTTCTAGATGTAAGTGTAAACAGAAAAGTGTGTATATGAAAGCCCAAAGCTGGAAACTGTAAGGAACCAGTGTGAAGTTAACTGTGTCCTGTATGACATCTGTATAGGGCAAAAGAATCAATAAAGAGCACTACAGATAATAAAATATTCTGAAAAACTGTGAATGTTTTTCACAAGAAAAAGGTCTCTTTTTGTTGAAGCCTGCATGACCAACATGCCTTTTTATTAACAATGTTCTAAGTTTTCATTCTCAGCAATCATCCATAAGTGATAGTAGATTTTAGTTAGAAGCAACTGAATAAAAAAATAACATGCTGACAACAAGTGCTTGTTATATAAAGGCGACTATGCTGGCCATTTTACTCAAAGTCCTCAAAGCCTGCAGAATGGTAACAGGGGTCAGTGACACTAGGTAGGAATCAAAGTCGGTTAATAACTTACCACATTCTTAAATCCTTTGCAGTCCTGTCAGAAAGGTTCTGCACCATGAAAGTTGGACCTTTGGGAGAATGTGTCATTAAACGCCAATCAATATATACATAAATTAAAGCTCTAAGACCAAAAATAACTATTTAAGAAAGACAAATTGTCACACATGATTTTGGTCTTATGCTGTATTGTACAATCATTGTACTGTTGCGTATATCTGAAATGCCATGGCATTGAACACATTCTCAACCCTGATCAGGCTTCTGATCTGGATTTTTCTTTATTAAAAAAGTCCTGCTGAAAATAGTATTTAATACGATGAAGTTTTGATAAAAATTACAGTTGTATGATTTAGCGACCTGTTCCACTACACTGATATTTGCAGCTCTAATTTGTGGGTTTCTTGGTACATACATACGAATATCTCTGGCCAAGATAATCTACATGCCATGGACAGGTGTAAGGTAAAAAGAAATCAAACATCAGGTCTAGATTCAGTTTGTGTACATAGTGAATTTGGTTTATGGATTTTAATTGTGCATTTCCCAAACTTGATTTATTTAGCTTGCTTTTAAATTAATTCATTGCTCTGCATTATTAAAAGAGAGATGAAGTTCGGCATATTTTCTACCACAGCAGTGACTTTGGCAGATACTGTGTTCCTGTAATTTTTCTCTGAAGAGTACAAGCATGAATGTATATTTTTGTGTGTACGTGTTCATGAAATAAAGATCAACTTAGTGAATGAGTGGTTTTGATCAATATCTGTATCTAAAATACCTTTTTTTGACATATCCAAACATTTCTTTCACAGCTTTTGGTCTGAAGCATATTTTGCCTTCTAATCCCATGATGTTCCCCTTTCCCCCAAACCCTAAAAATGTTAACCCCTTCACAAAATTTATGTGTGTGTGCAGTTATGAAAATGAAAACTACAAATTGTTTGATCAGTGATAATAACCTTCTTTTATCTCCAATAATTATGCATTGTAGTGATTGACTGTGGACATCCTGGAGTTCCTCCTAACGCAGTCCTGTCTGGAGATAAATACACCTTTGGTTCTACTGTTCATTACACCTGCACAGGGAGACGGTCACTGTTAGGGCAGTCATCTCGCACTTGTCAGTTAAATGGACACTGGAGTGGATCTCTTCCTCATTGCTCAGGTAATATTTGTGAATTAATCCTGAAGTTGTTTTAAATTTATTTTTCTTTTTCAGAAGGCCATTTAAAAATCTGTAAAATCATGTATAAAACTGAATTACCATCTCACTAGAAGTAAGAAACATAAAACCAAAATATGCATAAAGTATTAGCAAGAAAATAATCTGGAAGAAGTAGACTTTCTTGGTGGCACTTAATATGAACAAAAAATTTCACATTCAATTGACTGTTAACAAAACCAGTTTGTTTTGAACATATTTTTATATTTTCATATTTTTGAACATATTTTATTTGAACATTTATTTTTATGTGATTTCTGGCAAGAGTATTAATTTCCACTGTGAAATCTTGCTACATTGTCTCTTGAAGATGATGGGTTAATTTTTTTTTTCTTTTTTTTAACTTGTAAAATGTCTAGTGACTTGATAACACGTCAGATATAACTTGATTGTGTAATACATCCATCTGTAGAATAAGGCCAACTGGGCTCCACATAACTTCAAGATAGGATGCTCAGTTTTTGAGGGAACAGCATCCAACCCTTGTAACAGTTTAGCCCTTGGTGAAGTCAAGATATATTTTCTGAAAAACTTATTGCTTAGGAATATTTTGTTTCACAATTTCAGTTTTATTCACTTTAAGAGCAGTGATCAAGTGAAAAACAGAAATCCAAGTTACACACTAATTTGGGATTTGATTAAATCCCATTTGTTATTGCAGACTGTGTAAACAAATACTGTGATAAAGGTTAACCCTGTTATCAATTTTAAGTCTCAGTAAGTACTAGTGGAAGTTCTTTTCCTGTTTATGTTTCATTATATACTTGAAGAAATCAGAGTGATTTTGAATTTTATTTAAAGCTATGTAACTCAGAGAACTTAGACATGTTTGATGGCAGAAAATAAGAAGAAAACAAGTGACATGATTTTCTTGGATTATAGCTATGCCAAAACTAGAGGTGAAAATAACTGATATGCAAATCTGATATGCTATACTAGTTTCACACTTAAAATCCAAGGTTCTTTACAGTATTAGTAAATAATAGAATCATAGAATGGCAGAAGTCAGAGGAACCTTTACAAATTATCTAGTCCAACCTCCAGTCATAGGTAAGGATATCTTCCACTAGCATCATAGAATGGTTTGTGGTGGAAGGGACCTCCAAAGATCATCTAGTCCTCCCTTACTGCAATGAGAAGGGACATATTCAACTAGATCAGGTTACTCAAAGTCCTGTTTAACCTGATCTTGAACATTTCCAGGGGTGCTGCATCAATTTCTCTCGGCAGCCTGTTCCAGTGACTCACTACACACATTGTAAGAAACGTCTGCTTTATGCCCCATCTAAACTTAGCCTCTTCCAGTTTAAAATTGTCTCCTCTTATCCCGTCAGTACAGACCTTGATAAAAAGCCACTCTGTATCTTTCTTCTACATTTTATAACTGAAAGGCCACAATAAGGTCTTCTGGAAGTCTTCCTTCAGGTTGAACAGCCCAAACCCTCTCAGCCTTTTTACACAGCAGACGTGTTCCAGCCCTCTGACCATATTTATTAACTTACTCTGGACCTGCTCTGACAGGTCTTTGTTCCTGTTGTACTGGAAACCTCAGAAATGGATACAGTAGTCCAAGTGGAGGTCTCACATATTCCAAACATTTTTGGTTTTTTTTCTCCTGCCCTCATCTCTTCAGTGTATTCATTATAAACTGATTATCAGCTGCAGGTTCAGAACATGAAATTTTACAGCCCATGGCAAAGAAAGAGTTGAAAATTAAAATGAAATATTAAAATAGAGCTTCTTCATTAAAATATTGCATTAAATTCTAAAGTGTTGGAAGAATTTTTCCATAAATGAACCTTCTCATCCAAACCCTGAGGAACCTAGAATGTGACAAAACCTAGAAAAATGAACACCTAATTTAATCCTTAAACTTTATGAATAAAGCAGAAGGAAATTCGTCACAATTAGAATAAAGATCAAGTTCTTACAACCTGTGATTTTTAAAGGTATGCTCTAGAAATCAAACTTTAATGTAAAATAATCTTACTTCATGAATAATGATATATTCATGTGTTTGCAAATTTGAACTATTTTAATAAAAAGTGTTTTTACAGTTAGCATGAATCCATATTTGTTTGGGGGAAAAAATCCTCTTTAGATAAAATCTAAGGCTACCTATTGTAGTTTCTCATAGTATTAATAAGAAAAAATATTTTAAAATATAAATTGTGAATTGCAAAAATAATTTAAGAAATAGACAAAAATATCAAGGAATACAGATTGGAAGCCTAAAAATACACATGAAATATCAAAGCAGCCCTACTGAAAACAGGACTATTCCACAGTATTTCTCCTATTACATTAAATAAGTGTTGAAATATCTTGGGATAAACAATTGTGAGTGTGGTACATGAAAATATTTTTTTTCTAATTATTGTTTTTGTACCTACACATAGGAAACTCTAATCAGTTCTAATTAATTTTTCTTAATACTTGAAGAAACATTTCCTTGATATAGGAACATTTAAATATTAATCATAATAAATCAGATTGTACAGAATACAAACTCTTCTTTTCTTTAACTGTACTGTACCAAACTATAATTCTTAGTAAAATTTTGAGATTTTGTTTTCAAAGCTTATATCTGAAATGCTTTCTCATTATCAAATAATTTGCAGTTCACGATACAGAATTTCTATATTTTGCATCTAAAATATTTAAAATCATCAGCTTTCATTATTAGCCTTTAAATTGATTTCTTCATTTTTAATGCATTAAAGCCTTAAAATTTGCATGTTTGTTGATATTATTTACAATATATAATATAGAATATTTAACTGAGAAAAGATACAGCATGCTGTATGCAAGCATCCTATCCTTTTAGTATAGGAAAAAGAATTTAAAAAGGAAATGCTAGATCAGTGAACATAAGGTAATTAAATTTTGTCACATCATCCCTATGACAGTTTCTTGTCACGTGACATTGAGCTAGAAGGAATTGTCATGTCCCATTGACATATACTGGCATTCAGAAACAGTTTTCAATCATCATCTGCATATCAGACAGAGTCAGAAATTTTTTGTAATGTAGAATTCCTCATAAGTACAACAAGGGTTGTAAGTAGCCTAATTACCCTCCATTTCATTGAGATTAAATGTCAACTAAGAATGTGTTACATGTGAGTGAAGGATGGCTCATAACTAACTGTAAAAATAATTTAGTTGAATCTGCATGAGGTAATAAAAATATGTTCTCTTAGACTTCATCACAATCTACAACCTCCTCATGAGGGGAAGAGGAGGGGCAGGCACTGATCTCTTCTCTGTGGTGATCAATGACAGGACCCGAGGGAATGGCCTGAAGTGCCAGGGGACGTTTAGGTTGGATATTAGAAAAAGGTTCTTCACCCAGAGGGTGACTGGGCACTGAAGCAGCTTCCCAAGGAAGTGGTCACAGCACCAGCCTGCTAGAGTTCAAGAGGCATTTGGAAAATACTCTCAGGCACATGGTGTGACTCTTGGGGATGGTCCTGGGCAGGGCCAGAAGTTGGACTCAATGATCCTTTTGGGTCCCTTCCAACTCAGTTTATTTTGTGATTCTTTGATTCCATCACATCCTGATGTGATTAGTCATTTAGAAAAATTGTTTCTGTAACCTTCAATCAAAAGAGCTGGTGGTTAACCTTCCTAAAATAAAAAGTCTAATAATCCACAGTAATAATTAGGCATTAGAAAAGAACATGTGATTTCACTTAGAAGAGGAATATGTGATTTATATTTGGCATAGCAAATACCCTATTTTCATCATAAAATTCTTTCAGGCATAATGTCAAGTAACTTGCCAAAAACTGAACTATTATTGTGGAGAATTTACAAGTATAGAATAATGAGTAGGCCCCATTCCAATTTTTTCATAATCTAACTAAATACTACTAGAAAAATGTAAGATACAGATTCCCAAAACAACCAAAAAAAACCCCTTAATCTAGGAAATTTTTTAAAATTATTTCAAAAATATGAAGCAGACTTTTTTCAAACTAGAGGGTTGTTAAGTCACCTAAGTACCTTGGACATAAATTATTTTGAAAGCTTATGAATTTTTTTGCTACAATTTGGAAGTATTTGCAATTTCTTTTTAAACAGGTCTGGCAAACTGCTTTACTGATCTATGTCACATAATGAAATGGGTAAACAGAGAACAGCCTAATTTCTGAGTCTGTGATTTTGGACCAGACAGCTGGGCCTTATACTTGAGTATATTTGTTATTTCTGAAATTATTTAAATACATAGTACCATCTACTTCTTGGACACACTGGACTAAGCCAAGTATTTGCTCATGCACCATAATTAGCAAAGCAAAGTAAGCTAGTTCTACTCTTCTTCCTTCACTATTCAGTTCTGTACGTACTTTTGTCAGTAAAGAGTTGTGTCCAACCCTTCACTCCCAACAGCATTTTTTACACATATACAGTGCCAACTAAGGCAGAAGAAGCTCTGTTTTTCTCTGCATATACGACTCCGGGGTCCTAACTTCTCATAGAATCCTTCTATAGTGAGTTTGTTGCTTTTGGTCTTTTGCGTATTTAGAGTTTGCAAATTCGTTTACTATTTTTATGTAAAAATTTCTCTTATTACTGCAATTTAAGCTTAGATAAACCCCAGAAAAGTATGGCTACTCTACGTAACACATTATTTACATAATTGGATTAATTCTTTCTACCTGATTCTTGAAATTTTTCATCTTTATTTACAATAGCGTAACTAATTACAAAGTAATGCAGATATTATCCCAAAAATATTATTATGTTTTTTTTTCTCTAGAACACATTAAATTTTTTTGCAAGTTGTTAGAAAAAAACATGGGCTGTGGAGAAAAACCTGAACAGCAGAGCTCCAAGAATTCTAGAATTCAACTCTTCAGTATCGAAACTCAATAATATAATATCCCTTTATCTCTTTTTACATAGAAAACTACCTTAAAGATCTCTAAAAAAATAACGTAGATGATCCTAAGTAAATATTAAAAGATTGGAACAAATGATCTGCTGTTCAAATAGTGTGTTACCTAGAATTCCTAAAAATTCTTACCATAACTGAAGATTTAGATGTATAATCTTAGATATTATTATTACTTTCTTATTATCATTATTACTGTGTTGATTATTCTAACATTTATATACAACAAATAGCATTTAACATTATTAATTTATTTATATATAAATATAAACATATTTAACATTACCCTCTATCTTAGAATTTTCTCAAACATTTATATCTGAGGAAGATTTTAGCTATCAGGCAGTTTTGAAGTGATGTTTCAATATTTCTAAAATTCAGGAAAATGCTTCATGTCTAGTGCACATAACATTGTTGACTAGAACTTTCATTCAATGGTAAAACTGTTTCAACTCTAGTGATATAAAACTAAGAAATATTTTATGAACACTAGTTACACACAAACAAGAAAATTGTCTTTGCAATCAGGACCCTGGTTTTCCTCAGAATTCCGTACTTTAAATGAAAAATGACCAAGGTTTTGTGCTTGTCTTTTTTTCCACTATTTTCTTTGATAATTCTGTTATCAAAAGCTTAGCATGGTATTAGGGGAATTCGAGAAAATTATAATTTTTTTTCTGTATTTCTATAAAATAAGTACAAAAAATTAGTGGAGGATCAATTAATTTTGTAATTATACAGACTCACACCCACTGATATATATGGGGATTTTTAAAAATAATATACACTTATTTATAAATACATAGAGACATGCATTATAAATGCAGTATCATAAGAATATTTCATACTTATTCTGATCTTTGTGCTCTAAAATCTAGGTGATACAGCTGGTTCTTGTGGCGATCCAGGTATCCCAGGCCATGGGTCTAGAGAAGAAAACAATTTTAAAATTAAAAGCACGATACATTTCAGCTGTGATATTGGATATATCCTCCATGGCTCAGAAGAAAGAACATGTCTGGCAAATGGAAGCTGGACAGGAAGACAACCGGAGTGCAAAGGTAAATCAAAGATCCACTCAATTTTTAAACTGTGTTTTTAATACTGTTGATCAGAAAACCAATTTTGCATTGCCAGCTTTGTGTTGTGAATGCGATGCAGTTATTTCGGACTGACAATTAAATTTTTTCCAATAAGTTGTTGCACAATAGCAGTGGCTTGGCATCAGGTGACAAATTTGAAACCAGTTCCTGGCACCCATGAAACTGCATGTTTGCAGGTTTTGAGGAAAAAAAATAGATAAACCTCTAAAACTCAGTTTTTTGATGGATACTGTTTCGCTTAAAAATCTCACCATAATCTGAACTTTAATCACAACCATTGCATACCTGAATTTCAGAAAAAAAGAGCTCAGTTTTAGGAAAATGTCAGTGTCAGGATTTCTTTAGATTTATACATCAATATATAAATGGTTGACTTAAATTTTCCTTTAATAATACTGTTGACATTATTATTTTTCAATAGAAAACAAAATGCTGAAAGAAGTTTATTTGCAAAAAATAGTTCTGGAAATTTCAAGGTAGACGAATAATCATAACAGAAAGCTATAACAGGATATTTATGAAGAATCATTTATTGCCTAAATTACCTTGCTTCAGAATAGGAAATAATTCCCAACAGATTCTTTTGCAAATAAAAGTGTCTTGAAATGAAGAAAATAATTTGAGAACCTGTACTCTTATTTTCTATTTTGTCACCGTTGACTGTGTTTTCTGTATGAAAGAGTAATTTCATTTAAAAAACTTGTTTCATAAACTGGTTTTGTAATATCCTTTCTGATGAATGATTGTCGACTTTACACTGCATTAAAATAAATATTGTATATATAGATGTGTGTGTGTAGGTATATATATATGTTTATATGTTTATATGCTGGTATCCAAAGGGATATGTTTTTCTCAACTGTACCATCTGCTATTTTTCCTTGACCTCATCTATTACAGAAATAAATTAGCTCTTATACATTTTAAGATAGTTTTGATGATATTTCTTTCTTGAAATGATAAGTATAGTTCACAGATATATATAGGTGTGAGTAGTGCATGCACAGGTATCTTGTTCTAGTTTAGGTCATATAGATTAGATGTATGTATATGTAATCACATAAGAAGGACGCATTAAAATTCCCAGGCTGAGCGTTAAAGAACTGGGAAACATCAGGGTTCCACCTGCCTGTGAAGTAATAGTTGACTCCATTCAGTGCTTTGAACTAGGAAGAATATTTTGGTGATGCTAGAAATGCATGATTCAAATTAAATGTACAATTATAATTGTAGATCAGATATTTTCTTATAATTGGAAGCTTGTTTTTGCAGCTAAATTAGCTTTTCACTAATGCAGATTATAAAGCTAAATTTGTAGGTTATGTTTCTCTACAAACCAAAGGGGAAAAAAAAGTAATTAATGCATACAGTATTTACTGTACAATGTGCCTTATCAGTAGGTGGTGAAACTTACATTTTTAAGGACAAGAGAATGGATTTCTACCAAATAACATTGCTGGCAGAAGGATTGTTCTTGCTCCCATCTTTCCTATTTCAAAAAAATCATCTTTACTTCATTTTGAAAATATTTCACATTTTCCTTTATAGCTGTGCAGTGTGGTAATCCAGGAACAACTGCTAATGGAAAAGTACTTCGTATTGATGGAACTACATTCTCTAATTCAGTAATTTATTCATGCATGGAAGGATACATACTTTCTGGATCATCTGTAAGACAATGCACTGCCAATGGAACATGGTCTGGATCCGTGCCAAACTGCACAAGTAAGACACATTTCTAATGAATAGTCTTTGTTTTTCCTCTCCTCTGAAAGGAATAAATAAAGTAAAATATAGAAGTCGCATGCCAATAAATTTTCAGATTTTTCTTGCACTACTTCCTACATACTTTTGTATGATAAATACTTTTTAAAAATATAATGCTATGCAAATGTGAAGAATATCTTTTTTAAAGGTGCAGAATAGTAATATGTATAGACTGCTGTTTCAGTTTAAGGGAGTTGTTTGGTTACATGGTCTACCTACTTTAATTCTTTACTAGTATATATATTCAATCTTGTTTATGTTTTGTGATATGACGTATCCAGACATTTTTGCTTTAATCACTTTACTTCATCTTGAAAAATTAGCAGGATAATATTCTCTTCTTCCAGAGGGTAGAAAATAAAAACCTTGTGATAAACACTTGAGAATTCTTTTCGTAGTGACTCCAAGGTTAAAACTGTTGTCCCGTTTTCACAAATCATCTTCTGTTTGGCCTCTTCATTAAGCTTAAACTTCCTTTGGCTACCCAGCTAACAGAAGCTATTTCAGCATCTCTCACATTCATAATGAGCATTTTGCAACACTTTATTTTCAAGCCCATCTGTTCCTGCTTTATTACATGTACTAGTTCATCTCTTAGTAGCAATCATGAAAATTTTACATTTATGTGATGCATGGGACTACCTATCATTCTGAAGAAACATATCCTCATCAGAGGTATAGGAAACTGTTTCTTAAATTTTGAGTAGACTTACAGCAACCCAAATAGAAGCCAAAAGCTAGATGATAAAACTCCTTGTGTTGTTTTTAAATCCATCTTTAATGGATTTTTGCATTCATAAAGCCTGAGAGAGAGCCCAGTGGTTCTTTTTAATTTATTATTTTCCAAATTAGAATGAGAACCAGATTAATTGTAGCAAAGATAAAGCTGGTTTGTGATATCAATTGCATCTATATTTTTTTCTTGTATTTTAGAATAACATTTTACTGAAATACATGCCAAAACAGTCTTCTTAAGACACATTACTCAGGTAGAAACATGAGACTTTAACTTGAAATACGTTGACTGAGGAAGTATCCTAGTAAAATAGAGAGGCAGATTCAGGATATACCACTTTTGTGTAGTCAAGGTGTTATCAAAATTTATAGCCAGTCCACACTTATTACAGGTCCTTCTTACAGTGTCAGCTCTAAACCCCAGCATTTTCAATGGTATGCAAAAAGAAAATAGCATATATAATCTTATGCTCCTTTACAGGCTGGGAGCTCTGGGCAGTGTACCATCAAACAGGACTGACCCATGTGCAATGTCATGCAGACCTTGACCATATCAAGTTATTATAGGATTTTATTAGAAAGAAACAACACTGTAATTTCTACAGTCAAACAGAAACAATGCTCTCATGAGAGCTTCTTGTTGAACTGCTAAATAAAAAGCAGGGCCATGCAGTCAGGAAGGTGTAATCACTGAGTGAGGGCTGCCTGCAGCACCTCTGTTGCCATGAGCTGGCTGAGGCTGTGCCTTGGGCAAGAGATCTGTGTGCCACAGCACAGGTCTGAAGGCCACACTGGATGTGCAGCACAGGCCTGGGGCTCCCCAGGTTAACTCTGTTGTGGTTCACTGGCTCATCAACGGGAAATGCTCTTCTGGTCAGCATCACTGCAACAATTTCAGATATTTTTGCCTAGCATAGTGACTTAAGTGAAGGTGGTCCAACTGAAATGAAACAAAGATTACAAGAAGAAAGGATAAAGGCATTAGCTTTATATTTTAATTTAGTCAAAACAATAGTATACCTGGAAACCTGTTGAGGATGATTTTAGTGAAATTTGCACATTAAGGATAGTGAATGGAATATGTTAAATAAAGAAAGTTAGAACATACAGAGTATTTGAAAATAGTTGTGTAAATAAGAGAAACAGTTCTGTCTTTCCCAGCTCTATATTGTTTGAAAAGTGACCAAGAAAAATATATTGCTTTTTAGTTTTTAAATAATTTGAAATTACTGTGTTACTAGATAAACTAAAATAGCCTGATCTCTAATTTTCTTTATCAGTACATTAGCCACCTTTACACTAACTCAGATAACCCTGTGGTATGTTTTCTAGGCCCGTCTGTATCCACAGAGTGATTGCATGGGACATTTTAAGATTTTATATATGGTGTGTAATTAGTATCTGCTCAGACTGTGATAAACTGTAGAGAAGGCATACTGTACATACCTTGGATTCTCAGGTCCCGAATTATTAGGTCAAGTGAGCTGGACAGAATACACCACAAATATGTAGTCATGGATTTTTGTGATTTTGGAGACCGGGATCCAGAGAGGGTGCCATTCACATCAGCCATGCTTTGGCATTGAGTTAGAAGTGGCCAGGACATGTACTCTGCCCAGGAAACTGCTTCTCACAGTTTTCCAGAAGAAGTAGCAAGGCTGTAGGGTGATTGTCAAGTTTACTATAAAATAAACCATAAAACACATGGGATGCTATATTTTGTATTAACTAAGTTTTTTCCTTTTTTTTCCCTGAAAACAACCACTTTTTATCATTGCCACTAGTGCTCTCTAGATTTCTTACTCTAAAAACTGTTCCAGACATTGATGGATCCAATTGACCAGATCTGAGGGAAACTTGCTGTTTTAACACTATTCTCAGATTACAATGATATAAAACTTTTATGAGTATTTTATTTTATTAGGAGATTAAATTATCTCCTGACACTAGAAGCCATAAAATGTTTTGCAACCACTTCCACACATTGAAGTACTACAGACCTAGTTTTTATGCAAGCCATAGCCCATATTTGGGGGTCACCTGAATATTCTCACCTGTTTATGTACATAGCAACTATGTGAGCATTTATATAGTGGGAGGCTTTTGCAGGCATATATTTCAAATTTTCCAGATTTTGTTTACTTTCAGAATACACCCATAGAAAAGTAAACTAAATAATAGGCATCTACTTTTTTTAATAATGAAACTGAATTGATAGGAAAATTTGAGCATATCAAAGGGTGGTAGTGGCATAGGGATTATTTCTTGTCTTCTTTTTTTTTTATTTTGTAATCTTGAAATTTTGTCGATCAAATTTGTACAGTCCTTTACTACAACTGTTGAACAAAAATATTTATGTTATCCAAATATAACTATTATATAGCTCCACATATGTTTGGCAGCTAATTAAGATAGCATATTTTTATCTTCTTTCAGTGGAGATAAGGTTTATGATACTTTTTCCCTCTTGTTTTTTTCCTCAATCAATGCCTAGTTCTGTCAAGTTTCTTCCCTCACATATAGATAAATTTCACTTAGATTTTAAAATATGTTCCTCAACTATTTACTTGCAGTTATCAGTTGTGGAGATCCAGGAGTCCCAGCCAATGGCATGAGATATGGTGATGATTATGTTGTTGGACAAAATGTTACATATATGTGCCAACCTGGTTATACAATGGAAGCAAACAGCTCCTTAATTCGCACTTGTACTAGCAATGGCACGTGGAGTGGAGTAATCCCAACATGCAAAGGTACAGCATCTATTTTGCTTGTCAACTATTTCTTCTATAACATTTACCTACACTGTTTATTGCAAATTGTTAATTTACTGTGTATTTCCACAGAAACTGAAACTTATTTTTAGTATGAATACATTGAATTGATTTTTTTTGAATGGAGAAACAGTGACTTTATCTTTTGCTTCTTTTCCCTTTTATGTTCCTACAAGCACAGTATATTGAACAGTTTTTTTATAGTTCTGTAGAATACTTTACTACTTTGCTGCTCAACTGAACTAACCAATATGAAATGATGGTTTAGATTTGTTAATTGCAGCTAGCATGTCATATGAAAATAACCATATATATGTCCCTGCTTTTACAAAAAGAACACTTAAACATGTAAAAGACACCTCTGGGAAAGATCTACATATGTACAAACTGAACTTTGTCAAAGGCAAATTCATCTGACTTACTCTATCTATAATACTAAGATTTTTTCGTGATCTCTCCTTTATTAGACAGGCACTTTTAACCATCACCTTGCTACAAAAAGACTAAATTGTTCTTGCAAATTTCCCAATACAGATTTTTCTGCTTCATGTTATTTTCTCTACTATGAAAACTGAAAATATTAATCTCAAGATATTCTTTTTTTCTCTTCTTCAAATTGCATACCTGATTTTTCTGGGGTTTTTTGTTTGTTGGGGGTTTTTTGTTGTTGTTGGGTTTGGAGTTTTTTAATGTACCCTGTTAAAATTTTAACAGCAGAAAATCTGAACATTACTGAAAGATGAACTTATGTCTCATCAAAAATATTTTCTCTGAGAAACTTGATTGCTAAACCCTAAAACAACTTCCTTCTAGAGTAATTTTTCTCACTCGTCCTGATACTACATCTGTAGAAAAGCAGCATTACCATTTGGTCTTTTCTTTCCGGGTTCACACTAAGTATGTCTGATCTCTATTCTTTCAAAACTCAGTTAGCTACATTTGTACTTACTTTATTCTTATCCATCTTCCTTCTGTTTCAGCAAAGTAATATACCTGCTAAGGGGCACTCATTTACCTCACCTGAATTCATTTGTCAAACTAAATCAAATTTTCAAATCTCCACCATATTTGCAATTACTTTCCTTGCTGAACGCAGTGCCCCCAATATCTTACCAAGTCCAGTTTAATTCTAATTCACTTTTGACAACGTAAATTTTTTATTTTCCTGACACATTCTTAAGGACATTAAACTTTGAAAACCTCTTGACATTTCACTTTTTTTTCCTATTTGCACTGTGCTCATAGATAGCCTCAGTTTCAATTGAAAAATTATTTTAAGAACAGAAGAATGGCCTTAGTGGTTGTATTGACCAAGTGTCTCTCTTTCTCCAAGAGTGGCTGTAAGTCAACATCTAGAAGATCATAAGACAGAACAAGTATTTATGATAAAGTCTCTCAGCCTCAAATTCTTAGGGTCTACAGGACACCTAACTGGGACAGGGAGATCTAACTCTGATTTGATTCAAACAGAATCATACAAAGAAAGAATTTTACTGCCAATTAGCTTAGAGTTTTTGAGTCTTTCTGGTTTTGGGTCATACATATTTAAGGCTTGTATAAATGCTAAATAATAATCCTATGAAGAATCTCTACTGTTCTCAGAATTTCTTTCTACTTTACATTGGTTTGTGTACGTACAGTAGACAACTTATAGTGTAATTAAAATAGTATATAATATGCAGTAATGTGAAATGTATAAAAATTCATTTTTACTGTCAGAATGAAGTGCCAGGGTCCTTTGCTACTATTTAGTTAAAATAATTGGAAAATGAACTGGGCAGAAAATGGATGCATAACTGTCACTGTGCCGTTGAAAGAGAAGATATAAATACTACTCTGCTATGCCTAGATGGAAAAGGATGCATGTTCATCTGCAACTAAATATTCAGATATTCTAACATTGTGTTTTTGCAGACTTGCATCTGTAATAGACTTGTAGTTCTTAAACTGAGAATGTTGTGGTACATATTTATGCCGAACTCTCTGACCAAAATAAAGAGGCATTCTGCTAGGTGTTGCTAGGTGTTGTTTTGTTTTGTTTTTCTCACCCTAAAATTCTGATGTTACATCTATTTTCTTCTAGTTCTTCTCTACTTTCTCAGTTATTCACCAGCATTTCCTCCCTTATTAGTCAGCTCAGAAGTTAAAATATACAGACCCTTCACTATTTGTGAAGCTCTTGGAGAATAACGCTGTCATTCTGCTGCTTAGAGTATTTACTTTGAATTACTTTTATTAAAACATCACAAAAGTGTGGCAAAAGCTATCATGTTCTTTTCTGGGACAAAATCAAGGCCCCAAAATCTAGATTTGGTTTATTGGCTGGCAAAGGTTTATTTGATACTAGTATCCTCAAACAGCCATGAATGCTGCTGCAAAGTATATGGTACATAATTGAGATTCTCTCCCTGAAGAAAATAATAAGAATGGAGAAATGGTACATAGTGAACTTTCTGCAGGTTGTATTCAAATACATATTACTCATCATCTAGTGCCTCTGAATTCTTTTAAGCCCGCAAGATGGCAGCTGTTCTAAACATAAGTTTACAGGTTATGGGTGCAGCATTTAATTTCCTCCATTGTTGTGACTTGTGTGTTCTCTGCTCAATTTTTAATCACCACATCTTCTCATGTATCCCAACTGGCTTTACCAGATTAAATTGTATTAGTTTTATTTGCTTTCTTTTTCTTTTGCTAGTACAGTTTCTCCAAACTTTTCTTTATTTTACCCTTTTGTCTATCTCATTCATTCTATCAACTTGGTCTAAATTTTGCCCTTTCTCTATTTGGTTCAGGTTGTCTTTCATTTAATTTCTTTAATGCCTTTCCCCCTTAAGCTTTCAATTAGCAATTGTCTGTTACTACACCACTATCCAGTGAATAACACTTTTATCTTCATCACAACTGTTGTATCTCTTTATTTCTACTGCCTTCCTGTATTGTTTTTCAGTCCTCTTGCCTACAACTGAAAAGATGTTTCTATTTTTTCCTAGGAGGCCTGGCAATTAGAAAATATGCTGAAATACTTCTCGGCCTTCTTAGGGGTAGCAACACTAACTGTTTCAAGGAGTTGCAAATCATTATGTTTTCTCCCTCTTGCTAGAAACTAGATGCTTTTTGGTGATGAACTACTCACAAAGCAAATAGTAACCAAACTGTGGTACTTAGAAATAGGCTTTCAAGTAATCTTTTAGAACAGTTGTCCTGGAATTTCATCGCTATGCATTAACATCTAGCAAATGCCTAAGCTGGTCAACAGAAAGAAAATATTTTATTATTGCCACACTAATAAAATATAATTGTACTCTGTTGTCTTAACAGACAAAAAAAGAGTTGTAGTAGATTACCAGACATATCTTAAATGTTGTACACGTCATAGTTTCCATACTGATTTTTAGGTAGTCTTCCTATTTGGTTTGATGCAGCATTCCGGTTTATTTAAGACACTTCATCAATCATCCACTGCCTCCTAAATGAAGGAAACCAGAAGTACTAACTTCAGGAAATGTGGAAAGAATACAGTAAGAAAGATAGCATGTCCTGACTGTATTGTCCTCTAAAAAAGGTGAAATTAGCCCATATGGTTCTTCTAGTAATTGTGTACACCGGGGATATTTATAGCAGCTGGGCCTAATTATTTTGAATATTATTGCAGCTGTTACCTGCCCAACTCCTCCGCAGATCTCTAATGGAAGGTTGGAAGGAACAAACTTGGACTGGGGATTTAGCATTAGCTATGTCTGCTCTCCAGGATATGAACTCTCTTTTCCTGCTGTTTTGACTTGCGTTGGAAATGGAACATGGAGTGGTGAAGTACCTCAGTGCTTACGTATGTATTCACATTATAGTCTGTATTTTGCTGTTTAACTATAATGGTTTTTTCCTCTTTAAGGTTTTCAGTTTTTTTTCTCCCTCCCTCCCCCAGCGGCTCAATCAATTTCAAACTGGGGACAATTACAGTCCTTCTAAAAATTTCTAAAATTGTCCAAAATTTTAATGTTAGTAGTAGATCGAGAAGGTCATGGGAATATCTGTAAACCCTATGTGAGCATATAGGAGTCCTTAGACACACACAAAAAAAAGAATTACAGGCAATATGTGTAACATAATCCAAGGCAATTCAATATTAAAAGGTGCTGTCTTGTTTTCAGATCTAGCCACATATGTGACAGGGTAACTTTCATTATAATCTCTTTTATTTCCTCATTACTCATCCTAAACTTCCTGTGATGCCACAGAGAAATTTTTCTGGCTGTAATGTTGACTAGGCCCTGGATGATTCTGTGACAATTATCTATTTTTCACCCTGCAGTAAATTAACCTATATATTTTATGCAGTAAATTTTATTAATCTGAAAGTTATAAATAACATTGATGGATTTTTATATTGCTACTATTTTCATTACAATATCCAATCCCATTCATTATTTTTTTTTTAAAGCAATTGTTATTCTTCTGAGAAATACTCAGTTGATTGCACTGAAGAAGGAGGTTTTGTAGTTATTTGTAGAATAATTATACCACTCTGTAATGGTCTTCAAAAAGGAGTCTGACTGGAAGAGGATAATATATTCATGGCTTTACAGTCTCTGAAATTTAATTTGAACTTGCCAAGTAGCTGTGCTTGCCAGGTCGCTTGCTAAATGTTGCAAAATGCACTTCTCTGTTCTTTTACTATATTTTCATTTTTCATCTCTCCCTGTCAAAAATGTTCTCTATTTTGGCTATATCCCAGTACTATGAAAACATATCATATAGATCATCTTTTCTTTTCTTTTTTTTCCCCAATTATATTCTCATATCATCAACAACAGTTTCTGACTGCTGCTGAAACTCTGTGTGCCAGAGGTGGAACATGATGAAAGGCATTGTTTCTGGAAGAAAAAGAACAAGACCACTATTTGTTGCTTAAATTCTCTGTGTAGAGCTTTTCTAGAGTCCACCATACATGAACATCAGAGACTATGAAAAATTATTTTCATGATTAGTTCTTGATTGAAATATGGTGTCCTTCATTCATTTTTGGATGCCACAAGCTATTTATGATTTTTAAAGTTGGAATACTCAATACTGCAATGTACTCTGAAAAATTTGGCTCTACCTTTAAAATTTTTAAAAGGTATATTTAGCATGGAATGCAGCTTCCTGGGTATTAAAGGATATTTCATGCAGGATATTTCATCAACTAAATACTGTTGATGTGCAGTGGTTACCCATTGGCTTGCAAGAGAAAACAATTGGCAGCCAGTGCTTGTCAAAGAGTTTAAGCTAGTTGCCATCTGGCAGAAATGAGAAGGAGCTGGTGAAAGTCATTCTCAGTGAGCATCTTTAAGCAGTTTTTGACATCAGAAATGTAGTTCCCAGCTTGGTTCCATAGAGCCTGTAGCTGAAGATATACAAGGTATAGTTATGACATAGGATAATTATTCAGTATGGAATATGACCATGTCCTTGAGTGAGTATTTGTCATCTATGACCCAGTAAATTTGTTTGCTTAATTACTCATGCAGTAATTTCAGTACAGGACTGCTGGTTTTATAAGCTTGGCAATAGATGGCAAAAATGTAGACCTATGACAGAAAATTCCTAACTGCAGATATAACTTAGAATACTAGAATTATCATAGAATATAATGAACTGGAAGAGACTCATAAACATCATTGAAGTCCAGCTGCTGCCCCAGCACAGAACAACCGAAAGAGTTGTACTCATGTACCTGAGAGCATTGTCCAAATGTTTCTCAAATCCTGTCAGGCTTGGTGCTGTGGCCACTTCCCTGGGGAGCCTGTTCCAGTGCCCAACCACCCTCTTGATATACAACCTAAACCTCCCTGACACATCTTCATATCATTCCCATGGGTCCTATCACTGGTTACCACAGAGAAGAGATCAGTGCCTGTTGCTTTGCTTCACCTCGTGAAGAAGCTGTAGACCACAATGAGGTCTTGCCACAGTCTCTTCTCCTCTAGGCTGAACAAATCAAGTGACCTCAGCCACTCGTCATGCAGCTTCCTCTCAAGGCCCTTCACTGTCTTTGTTGCCCTGCTTTGGATGCTCTCTAATAGCTTTATATCCTTCTTATATTGTGCCACCCAAAACTGCACACAATATTCAAAGTGCAGAGCAGAGCAGGACAATCCCTCCCTTGCCTGGCTAGCGATGCTGTGCCTGATGCCCCCCAGGACACAGTTGGCCCTCCTGGGTGCCAGGGCGCTGCTCAGTCATATTCAACTTGCCTCTGACCAGGACCTCCAGGTCCCTTTCTGCACTGCTGCTCTCTAGCAGCATTTTCCCATTCTGGATGTACATCCAGGGTTGTCCCATCCCAGGTGCAGAGTCAGCACTTGCTCTTGTTAAACTTCATACGGTCAGTGACTGCCCAGTCCTCTGATCTGTCTGGTTCTTTATGCAGGGCACAGATGCCTTCAAGTGAGTCAACAGGTTCTCCCAGTTTAATGTCATCAGCAAACTTACTTAGTATACCTGTGAGTCCAGGTGTTTCAGGAATCTTCTGGACCTGTTTGTACCAGCTGTGTGGTATTCACAGTTAGCATCTGGCAAGCTGAAGTCCCCCAAAAGACAACAGAAGTTGATTTAGAGGTCTCTCTTACTTCATTGAAGAATTAATTTGCCAGTGTCGACATCCTGACAGTGTGTCCTGTAGTAGACTCCCTTAACAACATCCGCTTTGTTTGTGTGTCCCTTAATCCTTACCAAAGGCTCTTAACATGCCATATTGTCCTGGGTTTGGCCAGGACAGGGTTAATTTTTTGCAGTAGCTGGGAGGGGGCAGGGTAAGTCCCAGATGTTATTCTATAACACCTCACATCACTGCCAGGGGTGTGGGAAAAGACTCTGGCTTCTGAGGAGAAAGGCTTCCTTCCAGTCAGAAAAACATGATTGTGGTCAGGTCAAGTTGGGCTCTCTGGTAAACATTTTGCATGTAAATCACCCTCTCTTTTGTATACTTTTGTTATTAATATTGTTGCTGTTACTGTTTGTTTTCTTATCTCATTGCTGTTTGCAGTAAATTGTTCTTATCTCAACCCGTGACCTGTGCCTTTTGTGCCTGCAATTCTCAATCCCAGCCCCACACAGGGAGAAGGGGGAGGGGAAAACCTCGGGGAGGGAAAGAGAGCAGCAGGGTGCTTTTGGGAAACGTCTGTGGAGGGCCCTGAATTGGGCAGTACCATTCCTAACCCACGACACATAACCAACAGCAAGCTCTGCCACCCCTCTCCCCTGCCTCATCGCCCACCTCACTTGCCCTGCCTATCCCTCCTGAAGAATGCGTAACCCTCCATACTGGCACAACAGTCACCGGACTGATCCCACCAGCTTTTGCTTGTGCCAAGGATGTCATATTTCATGGGCTGAGTCAAGGCTTCTAGCTCCTCATGGAGAAGACTGAAGGATCTCACTAGTACTCAAACTTTGGCATGCTATCCGTTGCTTATCACAGAGGAAGCTGGTTTTGTCCCTTTCCCTCATCCAGTGTAGTTTAAAACTCTACTGGTTAGCCATTCTAACTCCTGCACAAAAATCCTTTTTCTCTTCTGAGAAGAGACAGTCTTCTGACTGCCATTAAATAGCAGTAGATCTGGTGTTGTATAGACAATAATATGATCAAAAAACTCAAAGTTCCTCTAGTGACACCATCCTCAGATGATCTGCTGATTCCTTTGGTCTGCCTGTTCCTTTCAGTATTCTTCCGTGATACTGAAAGGATCAAAGAAAATACTAGATGTCCTCCTGATCCTTCAAACAAGTGCACCAAGGCCGTGAAATCTCTTTTGATTACCCCTGGACTTTTCTTCGCTACCTCATTGCTATGGACATAAAGAACAGCAGATAATAATCAGAGGGGTGCACCAGACTAGACAGTTTTCTAGTAATGTCTCTTACCCAGGCCCCAAGGAGGCAGCAGGCTTTCCTATGGGTAAGGTTCAGTTGGCATATTGGGTCCTCGGTTTCCCTCAGAAGGGGAAAACTACCTATGAAAACTACTGGTTTTTATTTGACAGAGGTGGTCATGATGCAGGGGGTAGGTTATCTTGCCCTTCATCTGCATCTTANGAGGGGTATATGAAAAAGCAAAAAATCATCATGGCATCACTTAAATTGTCAGTCCATCCAGTTCCAGGGCCTCATACCTGTTGTATAAGGGCACCTGGGAAGATGAGGCAGGCTGGGAAGTGATTTGCCTGTCACCCCAAGTAGTAACCTACTTCCATTTCCTCTCATCTCTTAGATCCCCTCCTTCTGCCTGGTGGTCCAAGGGTAGGGGATCCCTTGTTTCTTGTGTCATGGTTGTCTGGTATATCCATGTCAGGAATGGTAGAATATAATGCCACCAGTCGATCTCCTTGTCTGATGCTCCTCAGCCTGAGTGCCCTCTCAAGAAGCTCAGTCACCAGGCTGAGTATGTCCTCTGCTTGGGCCCATCTCCAACAGGTGTGCTCACTTCTGCCATCAGACATTGAGAAGAAATGTGCTGTTAATCTGTTAAATTTCTTCTAGGAATGAAACTAACCTTAGTCTCAGTGCCAGAACTCCATGGTCCTGCTCTGTTAAAGGCTCTCAGAGTCCTTATGAAAACATTTCCATTTGGAGTGGGAACACTCATAGAGCTTCCAGTTCACTGCAACTTTAGTTTATTCTGTAGTCACCTGTTCTAGTATCAGAGGAAAACTGCTGTGTTTTGCCATGATGCCTGGTTTCCACAAACTGATATAAGAGGTAGATATTCAGTAGATATGCAATGACTAGGTCAACTTGACTGACAACTAAGTGGTGGAGTTTACTTAGTTTTAGAAAAAATGAATAAATTTACCAAAACCTAATTTTTGAATGTGAGAACTCTTTTTCCCTTCAGAATTGTTTTTACTTTGTTGGTGCAAAGAACTGTTAAGAGACAATTTCAAACCCCTGTGTTAAAAAATTGTAAGTGTTTCATGTATTCTCAAATTAAGATGCAGAATTTTCTAGTGAATGCATAACAACCGTGATCTGTCATTCACAAACGAAGTACACTATCTGTACACTATGAGACATTATCCCCAGTCCATAGATCTTTCCAGGATTTGGCCCATAATTCTGCACAAAGTCCCCTGCCACCTAAAGT
Source organism: Rhagologus leucostigma (assembly GCA_013397725.1). Lineage (NCBI taxonomy): Eukaryota > Metazoa > Chordata > Aves > Passeriformes > Rhagologus > Rhagologus leucostigma. Next base: position 179,366 of record VZTD01001254.1, on the reverse strand, counting down.
GGTGAAATGGTATATATTTCTGGTATGTTACAGATTAAGCCCTTTTTCTTTACCAGTGTGGATGTGCATGGGTTTCCCATATAGTCAGTGTCTGTAGAAAGAAGCAGAGAGCAGGAGCATTTCATGTGAGCCGGTCCTTTGGAAAACTTAAAACATGGGTGACAATGATAGAAACATTACAAATGCATTTTGAAGGTTGTAGTTTGAGAGAAGTAATTTAAATTATGTTTGCAGATGAGAAAGATGGAGCACAAAATTCCACTGTCTGTACAGCATGTCTATTTAGAAACATATTATCGAACATATATGGGTTAGGGGGTATTATTATTATTATTATTACAGCATTTTTTGTCTGATATGAAATTAGACTACACAATATTGGAATTAATGGTGTGTCAAGGAATAATATAGTTATATTGCCATATATAATATGGCAAAGAGGGTTTGCCATAGCTGATTTAATTTCCTGGGTCAATTATTCAAAATCCAGCTTCTGACAATATTCAGAATTTTATACTGCAGAAGAAAGCCAGCAAATTTGCCAGCGGTGCATTTACTCAGTTTTGACATGCTATAGACATAAGGAATCTTCCGGTGATAGAAATAAGGTAAAAATATCAATTTAAGAACAGATTTTTATCAGGGAAATTTATCCTGTCTAATAACAGTTTATTAGTATTTGACTTCTAGATTGCTACAGAAATTTCTTTATTATGGTTTTTTCGGTGCTTCTTTATTGTTAACTGTTCTAACTTTCAAGTATTGTACTTCCATACATACCAAATCTTACCTTTCAGTAAAGGATGTGGAAGCAGGACTTTATGATTCCTAAAATCTATCTGACAAATCCTTTAACCATACAAAAATGTTGAGCACTGGGTAGGTGGAAAGAAAACAGGAGAGGGGGAAGACTGACATGAAAGTTTGATACACTCTTTGATTGTTCTCTAAAGATTTGCAGATTGTCGTGATTTCAGTCACAGAATAATTGTGGATATTTGGACTTTAATAAAATAAGTTGTCAACTTGATTTATTAAGTGTAAGGTACTGACCAAGCGCAATGTAGTCATTTTGAACAACCAGCAGAACGACTGCAATCTGGCAGACTAAGTATTATATATCTAGTCTCTCTGAATTCCTATTAAATGTTTCCATACTTGATCTGTGTTTAATAAAATACATACAAAATTTGGACTAATTTCTTCAGTTAGTTCAGCTAAGTATTATTTTAATTTTTTTTAAAAAATGACACATTCCATTTCTATCGTGTCTTTTTTCACAGCAAAGTTTTGTGGCGACCCTGGAGTACCCGCTCAGGGGAAAAGAGAAGGCAAAAGCTTCATCTATCAGTCAGAAGTCTCTTTCACCTGCAATCCTCCTTTTATTTTGGTTGGCTCTAGCACAAGGATTTGCCAAGCAGATGGAACATGGAGTGGTTCTTCTCCTCGATGTATAGGTATGATTATGCCCATATACTGAAATGTCTTGAAATGCTTATTATTCCTCATCTTGCTAAGTCAATCTAGGATATTTTGGTCATTTTGAATTATCGTGGTGTTATTCTGTACTCGCTAAGAATCAAATCACTTTATTTTTGTCTTTGTGAATGGCTTATTGCATGTTGCTGAACAAGCTTAATTTTGTCATACATTCATGTATGTAATTAAAATACTGTAATTTGTTTTGTCTTTAATATATTGCAATTTTTTTAGAACCTACTCGCACAGCATGTGAAAATCCAGGAGTCCCAAGGCACGGGTCACAAAACAACACATTTGGCTATCAGGTAGAGTATACTTTTTTTATTAACTTGCATATTTAAATGTTTTTATACTACCTCAAAGTCTAGAAACATCTGATTAGAGGTTCAGAGGCTGCTTCTGTAAAAGTTTGCTGCTGTGTTGGTGTGTTTCCTTATTTCTAGCTGTTGGATTACACTAGCCCTGTGTCCCTATCAGCAATGCACTACATGAAAAACTTATGATCAAGTTCTGCTTGATTTCATCTTGAAGATTTTTAGTATCTCCTGCCAATATACAAGTGCTCACTACAATTTATTAAATGGGCTTTTTCTCCTTAAAAATATGCATACTCTGTGCCAAACTGCTAATGCAGACATACTCTAAAAAGCAGGATTTTTTTCCTGAGAGAAATTCTGTTTGGAACCACAAATAAATTACAGAGTCAGAGATCTGTTAGGAGAACTTCTAGTCCACTCCCTCTTCTCAAAGCAGGGTCAGCTAGAACAGGTTTATGAGAGCTGTGTCCAGGTGGTTTTGAATATTTGCGGGAATGGAGACTCAACAGTGTCTCTGAGCATCCTGTTCCAAGTTGATCACCCTTACATTGAAAATGAACACTTTTTTCTTAGTTTTAAAGAGAATTTCCTATGTTTCTATTTATATCTATTTCTTCTTGTCCTGTCACTGGGCACCACTGAAGAAAATCTGTTTCTGTTGCTTGTCCTGCCCCCAGGAGTTCTTTTGCAGGCTGAATAACCCCACGTCTTTCGGCTACTGCTTGTATTCCAGACGCTATAGTCCCTTAATCACTTTTGTGGCCCATCACTGGACTCAGTATAGTATTGTCCTTGTCTCTCTTGCACTGGTGAGGCCAGCACTCACTTGTGACTCCCTGGGGCTGAGCAGAGGGGAAGAAGCACCTCCCTTAACCTGTTTTCAGCGCTCTGCCTGATGCCTCCCAGGAGACTGTTGGCCACATTTTATACAAAGCTGTGTTGTGGCAAATAGTGCTTGCATATGTTTCTGTTGGAAAAAGAATTGTGAAACTGAAAATTATTTTGAATTGCTGATTTTCTGATTCACACAAAACAGTGACGTCAGTGAGATGTTTTCATGAGTAAATGGTTTAGAGATGCAAAAATGCACCTTATAATTTGTTAGGAATCTTGTGAACAAAGAGAGAGCCTAATCTATCCTGTGACATCTGTGTTTGATGTCAGAGCTGAAAGCTCCAGGCATATGAAAAGGAATGAACAGAAGAGTACCTAGCAGCTCCACCGTTGTATGAGGTCTCTGTCTAGTAGCAGGAGAATAAAAACAGCAGTTTGCTGGAAATGAAAGAAAGGGTTGAGTGAAATTTGAACAAATTTACAAAATGAAATTAGTTTTAAAAAGCAAATTGTAGCTAAAGTCTTTTCTAAGTTTCATGGCCAAACCACAGATTGGTTTATCCTTTTGGTGGCCTTTATGCAGTACTACTCAGTCTTGGTTTTAGCAATATTTGGGCTTTCAGATTGTGCTAGATCACAATCATATGCAAGTGAAAATAAAAATGTCTCAGTTTTCTCTGGGAACTGAACGTGCTGCTTTGTGCCAAGATAGGATATGCAGGGGCAGTCCTTAGGCTAACTTAATTTGGTTATAATACAATATTATGCTAGAGGGCAACACTTTCTTCAACTATGTAACAAATTAATAATTTATTAAGTATTTTCTATGATTTTATTGTCACAGTTTCACATATTAATGAGCTTTCATTGGAGAAGCTAATGCAGTCTTTCTCATTTGTGCTGTAGTTGTGAGTAAAACATCACTCACAGCTAGCATAGAACTGTCAAAATATCAAGCAAAATGTCAATTGACAAATCATTTGTAAAATAAGTGTAACTGCTGGCAGAGTTTACAACCTTGTAAATTCTAAAAATAACCCCAAAAAATTGTAAACAGTTATATGGTTAGTGCCCAGTATATTTAAGATGTATGTGCTACAGTCACTTTACCTAGCCAGCAACTTATTCTTACATTCATACAGTAAACTTGATTTTATGTAGTAACTAAATGTGCAGTTTCTGGTTACTCTGATTGTTTAGTTAATACATAACAGTGTAGAAGTATCAGTCACACAGATGAAACTGAGCTTAATTGGGTGGAAACAACAGTGAAAATTATTGGTTCTAGACAAGTTGTTGTCTGTAGATCCTGGAAAGAAATATTGCATTATCTTATATTGTATAATGTTATGACTCCTTTAAACCACAAAAATATTGCAAATAATTTATACTATGCTATAACTAACTTCCTCTGTGAATGGGATAACAGTGATATTTGCTTCTATCCATAGCAGGAAGGTAAAGAATAATCCTAAATTGTTCCAAAATACTGGTGTGGGGTTTTTAGTTTTGTTTGGTTTGGTTTTTTGTTTGTTTTGTTTTAACTCTCTTAAATACTTCATATTTAAACTAATATTAATAGGGTAACTTATTGACTTAATTGTCAAGGTTTAAATTTATTTCTCTGTCTCATAAAAAAAAAGCCATAGCCTTACACTAGAATTCAAGTCCTCATATGTGGAATCCTGTTTTACATTGTTTTCAACAAATGACACTACCTCTTCTTCTATCTGACAAAAATCACTGACTGACACTTGCTTTTCACAATACTGATGTCAAGTTATGAACTTCCACAGCACTGTTGTTTTGTCCCTGTTTTTTCCCCTACTCTTGATTACCCGTTTTCCTGTCTCATTCACCGCACTGAAAGTTCAGGCAAACACATGATAATTCGAAGCTTGACGGAAAGGCGTACCTCCTGGAACCTACACTAACAAAAGCACAAGTATCACCACTTCACATTTGAATGGTGCTTCGACTATTAAATAAGAGCTTTGTAGAAAAAGAGGCAACAGAATTTTGCATCAACTTTATTGTTTAGTATTGAATTCTTCAATCATAAGCAGATCAATTTCTTATGTGTTCAAATAACATCAAAATACCAGTTTAGTCCTACTTGGATATCTGGCATGGCATGGAAATGAGTAGCATCACTTGTCCTTTAATTGTTATGAATACATACTTCTAGCATGTTTACCTTTCACCTGAGCATTTTTTATTTGACAGATCTACCTTAGCAGTGTGTTACAGTGGAGATAAAGTAACTTTATAACTTAGTGAATACTGATTTCATCTGTAATCTGGAAAATAAATCGCTCCTTGAAAAGAAACTGTGGAGTATGAAATACTTCTTCAGCTATATTGCTAGAAACATAGAAAAGTGCTTATAGCACTTTCACCATAAGCTGTTGTAACACAAGGTACTACTGAATTGAAGAAACAGTTTATAACTCCTTAGACCAGTCAGTCATATATATAAGATTTATTATTTCTCATACTTTTTCCTACATGTTTTTGCAGAAATTCAGCTATTTTTCCTTATATTGAGGCGTAAATTGAGCCAAAGAGCAGTCTGAATTTAAAAAGGAAAATAGACACAATGCAGTAGTGGTAGCCTTCTGCTAGCTCTTGGGTTCTATTTTATGAAATTCTGTATGAAACTTGATCTGCAGATGTTGAGCAGCCTTGCAAATAATCTCCTGTGAATGTAATGCTTATAAAAACTTCAGTGTTGATTGAATTGTAGGATGCAATTCCAAGAGAAGTGCTCTACTGCCACAATATAGCTGTTTCCATTAGAACAGTTGGCACCATCACTGCATCAATGAAAACGTAATTTAAGCCTTATCAGACACCATGTATTTTCCTGGTTCCTATTGCTTCTCATGGTCGTGAGGTCTCTGGTGTCAGTGTGTTAGTGTCACAATCTGGAGTACTTCACTGGCACAAATACAGTTTTTCTTTTTTTCTTTTTTTTTTTTTTAAGTCTCTGTCATTCGTGCTTCACCTGGGGTTATTTGTAATGTTTCCAACACACTTTTACACCACTCATACCACAGCTACACATTATACACATTATATTTCAATCTATACTATAAGGTACATTTCACCTATGTTAGATAGTTGTTCTTTTTTACTTCTGAAACCTGATTCTGTCCAGGCTAGTATGTCTTTAAGGGTGAGTTGTTCACAGCACCAGGATCTCCAGTGCTAAGACTTTGTTGCATCTTTTATCATAGTCGCACTGTAGTCTTCTTCACAGCATCCTGTTGTCTGTGTTTCTCAAGGGCTTTGCTGTCGTTCCAGCACCAGGCCTATATTTCTCTGTACCGCATCACATTAGTGGGAAATAGCTCATTCAGCACATACTAGATTCTTTTTTAACTGCTCTGGATATAAAGCTGTGGTTTTACCATATAAAGATAAAGAAAGGCATAAAAACTGGTCATAGCTACTTGATCACAGGAAATTTAAATTTTACAGCTAAACCAAGTTTACAAAGATAAACCAAGTTTAACGGAAACAAACACAAAACTCCAGGCAGCTCAAGACTCTTTCAGACAAAGGAGGCCTGTCAAGCTTCTGCCCAGCGGTCTTGCAAACTCAAATCCCTGTTACAAGGGCAATAATGTATTACTGGGCTACCAAACTACAGATATAGTGAAGACTTAATGAGGTATGTTTTCATTCACTTAAATATGATGCTAAAAGTTAGTGAAGAGAAATAACTGACATTCCCTTAGCTTCTCAGTTCTTTGGCACGAATTTCTGGGGATGGAGAAGTTTATTAGAGTATCTTCATGTTCTTTGGTAAACTGAAATCTAGAGAAAAAAACTGATTGTAGAGTAACTCATGAGAGTTAGAAGTATCTTCTATTTCTGCAAGGAGTATAAGAAATAACAAGGATAGTAACTTATTATTATTTTAATAATTATTATACATTATTATAATCTTATTTGGTGAAAAAATTATGTAGAGTACTTTATAAATGGATGCAGGTTGATATTTATGCATTTTCTTCTCAGATTGGTATTTCTTCTGTTAGAAGAAATATATAGTCTTATGTTCTGTTAGAACAAATATATGGTCTTTGGGGTTTAGCCAAAAAAAAAAGGTTATTATTGTTAATTTTGGGAGTATCCAGACTATAACTGACACTATAGAAAAAGCAGCTACGGAAAAGACATGATCAAGCACTATACAAGGAAGTATTTTTTTTTTATTGGATGCAAACACTGTTGCCCAGAGTACTAACACTTCTACTTGAGCTGTAGATTAAAAATTAGAACAAATCAGAACATCTCAGGACTAGGAATTTTTTGAGCATAGAATCCTGTACTGTAGCGCCACCTGGTGCCTCTGACACAAGAATATTGCAAAGTAGACCACTAAACTTTTAAAAATTACTTTTATTTGTTTAGTAATTGCTATACATATCCTATATAATTAAATAATATAATATATTGATTATTACATATTGTTGGTAATTTTTTCATTTAGTGGATGTCTTGAACAGCATGGCAGCACCTATTAAACATCTTCATCTCTTGATCAACTGTTGCATTTTTGATGCTGCTTTGGGGCTTACATATATAAGGGTTGTGTTTCTTGTGAAATCATAAAATCATAGAATGGTTTAGGTTGGAAGTGACATTCAAGATAATCTACTTTCAGCCCCCCTGCCATGGATAGAGATACCTTCTAGTAGACCAGGTTGCTTAGAACCCCATCCAGCGTGGCCTTAGACACAGCCAGGTATGAGTCATCAACAACTTCTCTGGGCAACTTGTACTAGTCTCTCACCACCCTCACAACAAAGAACTTCCTCCTAGTATCTAATCTTAACCTACTCTCTTTTGAATCTATTCCCCCTTGTCCTATCACTACATGTGTCTGTAAACAGTCTCTCTCCGTGTTTCTTGTAGGTTCCCTTCAGGTACTGGAAGGCCACAATTAGGTCAGATTGAAGCCTTTTTTTCCAAGCTTAACAAACACAGTTCTCTCAGCCTTCCCTCATAGAAGAATCCCTCAGAACATTTTGGTGGCTCTCCTCTGGATTTGCTTTAACAAGCCCATGGTTTTCTTGTGCTGAGACCCCCAAAGTGGGACTCAGGACTCTGGGCAAGGCCTCACCAGAGCACAGTAGAGGGGCAGAATCACTTCCCTTGACCTGCTGCCCCATGCTGCTTTTGATGCATCCCTGGATACAACTGGCTTTTTGGGCTGCAAGTGCACATTGCTGTCTCGTGTCCAGCCTCTCATCCACCAGCCCCCCCAAGTCCATCTTGGCAGGGATGCTCTCAATCTGTTCATACCCCAGCCCAACCTTACTATAAGGTGTAGTGCAGCACCTTGCACTTGGTCTTACTAAACCTCAGAAGGTCCCATGGGCCACTTCTCAAGCTCGTCCAGGTTCTTCTGGATGGATCCCATCCTTCAGATTTGTCACCCATACCCCTAAGCTTGGTGTCATCTGCTAATTTGCTGAGGGTGCACTGGATCCCTTTATCTGTGTCATTAAGGAAGATATTAATTAACACTGGTCTAAATACAGACCCCTGAGGGACAGCATATGTCACTGATGTCCACTGGGATTCTGAGACATTGACCACTACCCTCTGGATGTGACTGTCCAATCACTTTCTTATCCATCTAACAGTCCACTGATCGATCGAATCCATCTTTGTCCAATTTAGAGAGAAGAATGTTCTGGGGGACTGTGTCAAAAGCTTTACAGAAGTCCAGAAAAATTACATCTGCATCGCTTCCCTTGTCTGCTGATGTAGTCATATGAACACACCTTTCATAAGGCTAATACTTTTTTAAAGTAACATATTATAGATCTTGATTGTTTTAACAAAGATCTTTACCACAAAAAAAGAAACAACCTTCTATAGCTATTTGGTGCAACTTCTAAAACTTGCAGTATTTTACTATTTTGTGCTTAATCATGCAAGTGATTTAGTGTATTTTCTTCAAAATCTTTTAAAAGTAATTACACAGTCCAGTGAGCACAAAAAAGAGCAAAAAAGGGGAGATGAATTTTAAATCACATCCTCACATCCTGTGTTGATGAGCTACTATCTGTAGTTCATGGGTTATTATTAAATTTCATTCTGATGAGAAACTTGAGCTGAAATGGAATAGTACTATAAAGTTTCAAATGAATACTTGTATCAGTGAAATGCTGCTTCCCTGTACTAAACTATCAGGAAAGAATCCACATTTTACCTTTGAGCATCAGTCTGAATCAAGTGTTATTCATTTAAACAAAATAATTTAAAAAATGAAACCCAAACCAGAACTATAAATGTGCTGTCACAGATAGTTTAAAGTTTTCAATTTCTTGTTTAAACATGAATTGATAAATATATTAATACAGGTCACTGCAGAACAGTAGATACGATCTGTGCACCTTAATATTTGAGTTAACCACTCACACTGTATAATAAAATACTGTCTGAATGATATACCTCTAATCTAATTTCCTCGCTTTTGATGGAAACTAAGAATTATTTGCATTTTCATCAATTTCACCATGACTGGACATGCTGAACATGTTATTCCATTTTATGTTTGTGCAGAAACTGTAAGAATTCTATTTTCCTTTTTATGCAACATATATCCATAATAAGAACAATAATTAAAAGCTAATCTCAGATGAATTGCTATTGTAAATTGTAATGTACTTGTGTTCCAGTTTCTGTTATCAAAGTGGTGTAAAGAGCATTTGTTTTTTACCTCCTCTCATTAAAAAACAAAATTAAACTATCATAAGAACATTCTGAAGCATGACACAGTGTTGTTGACCAGCCTCTTCTAATCAAATATTTCTCATTTTAACCTGTGAATATATCCAGCATTGCACAAAGGGGGATCTAGTTCAGAAAAAGTCCAGCAGAATCTAATACCCATTTCAGTTCTGTGACTTCCCTTGTTTGTGGCAATTTTGCCCAGCTGGCTCCTTCTTGGTCCAGAGCGGGGAAGGCACCATAAGCTTTGTTTCCAAACTCACAGTTTGTCAGCTGTTCCAGCTAGACAGACCACAGAAGATGAGGATTTGATTTTCTTCCATGGAGGATCTAATTTTGGGGGAAGAGTAATTCTACTGAGAATGAAGCAATTTTTTGTTTCATATCAAATTGATCTGTGAAATTAATTTACTTTCTAGAGAAAGAGAATCACAACTTATCAAGTCTGTATTATATGAAGCAGTGATCAAATTTGGAAAAAAATCCCAGCTGATAGTCGCTCATAACAATATTATTGTGTTTTCTACTTTCCAACAGGTGGGAAATGTTGTTCAATTTCAGTGTAAAAAAGGACACTTGCTCCATGGTTCAACAACACGAACTTGCCTTCCTGATCTTACATGGAGTGGAATCCAGCCAGAATGTATACGTAAGAAATGATAAATTCTTTTCTTTTCTCAATTTTTTTATCCAGACTATTTAGCTGCAGTAACATTGTCATAAAGTTAATCTATATGACTTTATTAACTGAAGTTAACAGAAATTTGCATTACTAGCTTACAGCAGCTAGAAATATAATTCTGAGTGACTTTTTCTATAATAAACAATAGAATTAAAAAAAACCAAAAAACCGCGAGAGAGAGAAAATAGGCAGATCTTCATCCAAAGTCAATTTCTATCTAAGAGGGTGCAATTCTTCCAACTCAGAGAGGAGGTGGTGAGAATAGGACATATCAGAAGGCCCTATTCTAAAATATGTAGGAAAGCATATAATTAAAATCAGTTCTAGTAAAGAGTTTGAACTGTTTCTCAACCAAGGAGTCAGAGTATTTTAAGATGGGGGAAAAAAGAATTTGCAATTGGAAATTTTTGAATCTGAAATAGAGAGAATCTTCTTAGAGTACAGACATCAGCACTTCATTTCGTAGATCTTTTACACTTGGGTAAGTAATGATAATTTAATGAAGATATAAGATCATGGTTAGTCTTTCTAGTTCAGCTAGTCAGCTGTATTTTTCTGGAAATAGTCTTACCTTGCAAGGTCTGACCCTATAGAAACATTTCAGTGAATGGAAAACATAGCCACAGAAGGAAACAGCATTAGTATTATTTCAGCTAGCATTAATCTTCAGCAAACAAAAAACAGTACCTCATGTGTTGAAAGGTGAATTCTGCTCTTGGAGGTATGCCATCTTTGAGATAACACATAAATCTCAGATTCTGGTGATTGTTAAATATATAAGACACTTCATATGAGATTAGAAATATTAATTTAATTTTTCTGATATTTGCAACTCACCTTCAATTTCTCCTTGACCCTTCATAGAGTTTTCCAACTGACCATTTATTTACTGTTATACAATGCTACATAGATATCATAAGTGGTGTAAGTCACAAAGCATGATTGCTTTTAAGTCTAGTATGATGTGTGCTGTTTCTATTCTCATATGCAGACAATTGATTTTGTTCATGCAAGTGCATTTAAGTCAGTTCTTGGTCCCTTGGAATTGAAAGGTCCATGTTTAAGAGTGTATTTATAGGCTCACGGTGATATTTTATAGACTATCTAGTAATTTATAATGTGAATTAAAATATATCAATATGTAATTTCTATTGATTTTTTACTTTGTTAGTTAACTGTCAGAATAAGATATATTACCTTTTCAGAAATATTTTCACAATTTTGACAGAAGGATATTTTATCTTTTCTTTGTAGCTCACAGCTGTAAACAACCAGAAACACCAAGTCACGCTAACGTTGCAGGAATGGATCTTCCGTCGCTTGGTTATACATTGATCTACACTTGTCAGCCAGGCTTCTTCTTGGCAGGAGGATCAGAGCACAGAGCCTGTCGGTCTGATGGCACATGGACTGGGAAGGTCCCAGTTTGTGAAGGTAAGCTCTTCTGTTTCCTGCTGCATCTGCTATCTGTCATATTTCAGTGCTTTTCTTTACTTGCAGTTGGCACACGCACGCCAACGATTTGATTGGGCCCAGTCAGCATGGTTTTATGAAAGCCAGGTCCTGCTTGATGAAATAAATCTCCTTCTATGACAAAGTGACCTGCTTAGTGGTCACTCAGCACTTGGCACTGGTGAGACCACACCTTGAATAGTGTGCAGTTTTGGGCCCCTCACTCCAAGAAAGACATTGAGGTACTGTGGCTGGACTGTGCCCAAAGAAGAGGAATGAAGCTGGTGAAAGGTCTACAGCACGAGGCTTATGAGGAGAGGCTGAGGAAGCTGGGGGTCTTTAGCCTGGAGAAAAGGATGTTGAGGGGAGACCATATTGTTCTCTATAACTACCTGAAAGGAGGTTGTAGCAAGGTGAGTGTTGGTCTCTTCTTCAAGTTAACAAGTGGTGAGAGGAAATGGCCTAAAGCTGTGCCAGGGGAGGTTCAGGTTGGATATTAGGAAAAATTCTGAGGAAGAATAAGGAAGGGTTGTCAAGCATCGGAACAGGCTGCCTGGGGAAGTGGTGGACTCACTATCTCTGGAGGTAGATGTGTAGATGTGGCATTTAGAGCCATAATGTAGTGGAGGACTTTAGGTAGTGTTAGGTTAGCTACTGGCCTCTAAGATCTTAGAGGTCTTTTCCAGCCTAAATGATTGAGTGATTCTGTAGTAATATTTGAGAAAGATGCCTAAAGTCAAAGATGTCTGAATCACTGCGTGAAATTAATCCATAGGGTTTAGTATTATTTTATATTTTTATGTAAGGAACTGTATACTACTAGAAAACAAAATGTATCTACTTTGTCCTTGCTGTTCCAACCTTTAATTTGGTTTCTAATTTTTACTACCCACCTTGTCACAGTAGGACATGAAAAACACCATAGCCAAGTCATGGTGCGAAAGGTGGTTTTCGTGTGACATAAGGAAGATACTCAAGTGTAGGAACTGTTTGGAATTTTATTTCCTGAATAATTAAAGGCCTTTTCAGATTACTGTTACCTAATGTTTCAGATGTAGTTATCCCCAGGGCTCTTACAGAGGCATTCAAAAGCTCCGTAGCCAAACACTGCTACTTGGAAGGGAAATAGGAAATGAATAGTTTGTATTACTAAAAAACAGGTGTCCTGGAATTGCATGCCAGGCAAGTGCTGGGGGAAAATAAAGCAGAGCTTTGGGAAAGTGCTAGAAAGCTACCAGCCAGGAAGCTTATGACTTGTTCAGTACTTGGAAAGTATTATGGCAGGCCAAATGTGATTCATAGGTTGTATTTTGATTCAAGAATTTTCTGCTGCTGCTGTTAAAAGAAGTAGCATTAGTTGTATAATCTAACAGTAAGGAAGTTTTTTGAGATTTTTTTTTTAAGTATTAAGTAGTAGCTATGAGTGTATCTACATTGTCATATAGCTTCGTTTCCCAATGTCCTGACAAAATGTTAAGAGAAATTTTAAAAAATTTAAATTCAAATGTGTTTCTTCTTCCTTTTTAGCAGTGGAGGAAGTGATTAATGAGCAATATATTGCAAAGTGTTAACTCTAATTACGTAAAGTAAAATATCACCTAGATATTTTCAGTTTTGGCTATACAGCACGGTGAAATACCTCTCTGATGGAGGAGAGAAGAACACCAGATCAGGTTGTTCACCTTTATTGTGAACTTCATAAAAATAACTTAGAAATGTATGAAAAGGAATAAAATGTTTGGAGCTGAGACCATTAAAGGGATGTGTAGGGGAATTAAACTAGAATTTGATCCTTTAAATACAAAATTGAAATCTTGAAAGTCCTACTCAAATATCTGGACCTAGAAACTTAAACTTCATAGTTAACTAGTTTTAGTTTTGGATTTGTATCTAACATTTGTATTTAAGTTTTATTTTGTATTTCAAATTTCAGTCCTGGACTCAACTAGAAATTTATTCAACTTGACAAGGCTAATTGACTCATCGTCTTTTTACACTAAAGCTCAACTAGAAAGTGTGATCCAGATTATTTCTAACCTGAATTTAATGTAGTCAGAAAGCATATGCTGTTGAACCATGCCCTCCAGGTCAACAATGTACAGTGAAGTTCAGTATGTTTCTTTCAAAACAGAGAGGAAATAGAGGTTAATCAATCAGTAATAACAGTCCATGAGAACCTTAGGCTGCATTTCAACCACTGCCCTTGCTTCTTTACAGTCTTAACATAAATGACAAGAAAAGACCTTTTGAAAAAGCTAAAATTTATTCTCAATAAAAATATTCTCAGTCCTTGCAAAACTTTCCTTTTCATGCAGAAAAGTATTCAACTCAGGAGGAAAGTAGTTTCTTTTCTTGTGTATTTGTTTAGAACATGGATCGGAGAGAAAAGGCCTGGGTTCAAGGCCAAGACCCAAAATACAAAATACTGAAATCACAATTGGAGCAAGGATTGAGTCTAGTGCTACATGGAGTATTTTATATTAGGAGACGGAATTATTTGTCTTCTTTATGTTCCAGTGAATCCAAATTATTTTCTTCAAAATAAAATAGCTTCACCTTCAGGAAATTATAATGTCCTTGTGCATCTAGTTCATCATCTTCAGTGGTGGGAGAGTCCCTGCTGTAAGCAGAGAAGAAATTGTATTCTCCAACTTCCAGTTCTTATATCACCTGAGCAGTTGGAGATATGTAGACAGCCTCTTTTGTTTTCTTTCTGTTGTTATTCTTTAAACAATCAGGGACCTTCTCCTTCACCGTTAAGAGATTAAGCCAGCATCTATGGGTTTTCAGTTCTGAACACAAGATGTCTCACTCTGTTGAAGATAGTTAATTCCTGGAGAGAAATAATTTCAAGCTCCCTTCATTGTGTGTGTCTTTGCTGTTTGGCCTTACATTGCAGTCAATGCATTGTTCACTGTTCCTAATCCAAGCGACACAGCCAAGATTAGATGATGTATTAGAACGCATCTCACATATTAGGTGCATGGTCCAGGACTGTAAATTCTGAAACATGCATTCTGAAGTGAAACCCTGCACTGACTACTGAAAATGACTTGATAGCATCCAGGTGCCTGATTTAAGAGGATATGGGGGAACAGAAGAAATTTGCGTGCAAGTGCTCCTGTGATACTAAGGTTTGATACCAACTGAAATCTCGTTCATATTTGAGTTTGAAACATCATCTTATATGCTTTTTAACAAATAAATTTCATGATGGAAATTATTTTCTTTGTTTCTGAGTAACATTTTGCTACTGATTTGTCTTCATAACATTTATTCTTTCTAACAGCTGGTTCTAAAATATTAGTGAAGGATCCAAGACCAGCACTGGGAACACCAAGTCCCAAACTAAGTGGTAAGTACTCCAAGGTTTATATAGTTATAAACCATTTCTGTAGAAAAGACAATGAGGATCAGTTTAATGAGATTGCACTGAGTGGTTTAGAATATGTAAAGGATATTAGATTAGATATTAGATTAACAAAGGGGGAAAATAATTAAATTATTCCCCAGTTTTGAAGTCCACCTACCATATGGTATAATTTATATCTATATACAATTTCTGTTATGAAATGAGAGTTTTATTGGTTTCACTGAAATCACTGTGTTCTGTGTAAGATTCTATGCAATTTACCTATTAGAAACTGTACTGCTCACCTTGAAATAATTTAAAGATGTTTCACAGTTTTCTTCAGTCATTCACTTTTTTATATATTGCTAATTTAAATTGCTTTACCTAAATACTTAGTATTAGCCTTCAACTTAGCCTCCAAAAAACTAATTTTAGCTGAGACAAGGTAATCTCCAATTCTGGCTAAAGTCTCCAGTTTTAACAGATTTGCTGAAGACCATATTTGGATATTCCGACAAGAGAAGCTCTCTGTCCACTGAAGAGATTTTTTGAAAAGAGCAGTCTCTGTAATTAAAATTAACCTTTGACTGCAGTAGGGCTCTTGAATTTCTACTGCTAATGAATAAGATTTAAAAGTAGTACTTTAGCATATGGGGATTTGGGGGCTTTTTTTCTTAACGTTTTGTGTACTAGTTCAAAACCATGTTTTTCAATGATGTGCTGCTGAATGGTAGACATCAAGTTTTTAATTCAGAAAATTTTCATTCATTTTGTGCAGTCCCAATTAACTGCCAGTATAGCGCATAAAGATTAGCTTTCCGAAAAGTAGGGAGATATATTTCAGGCAGATTATAAATCAATAGCATCAGAGCATTTGCACTACGCAATTTCCTTGCTTGCAGGTCCAGTATATACATGTTTTTTCAAGAAACATATACATATGTTACAAAATACATGTACATATACATGTACAAAGATAGAAAACCTAGGAAGGCTCCTTTACCCTTCATGGAGAAGACAACCTGCCTTTGTGTTGCATAAAATAAATGATGAAGGAAAACTGTGGATATTCCAGTGGGCCTCAGTCTTGGATTTAGGGGTATTGAGAGAGAAAAGGGCAAATATTCTCTGCTTATCTGACATGAGATGTCAATGGACACATGAACACAGAGCTTCAAGTTCAGTGTGAATTACTTCAAATAATGTGAAAGTGCTGATTTGAAATAGTGATTCCTATAGGGCTAACTCTGATACATTATTTCGGAAAGTACAGTAAGCCCATTGTAAATTACATTTAATTTATTTCTTTAAAAGGTATTTCATGTTAAGGTTTTAAAGATTTGCATGTATCAGTTTTTACTTCATAGGTAGCTTTTTGTTGTTTTGGTAGGGTTTTTTTGTTGCTGGAATAACATTACTGAAATGAAGAATTTTACAGTTTGCTAATGATAAATATAAAATGTAAGGGTATAAATCTAACATTTCTATTCCCCAGCAGACTACGATCTGTTTTAAATTTTAAATTAGAGAATTAATTTTTTTCTCCTGGTGAAGCTCATAATGTTTTTAAACATTTGAAGACAAGATAAAACTCCTTATATAATTTTTCCATTAGAAAAATTGACTAATTAATAAAGAAAATGCTTATGTTTCATGTGATTTAAAGGAAATGCTTATGAAAATTTTTATATCTAAATTGATACTAATTTCTGCAAAATTTAATGCTAGCTATATGTTCCTAGCTGTCTGTGCTGGCATAGAAAAGATTCTACAGTAAGTGTAATATGATCTTCTGGCCGAAGCTTTTAGAATTTTTGGAACTAATTTAACTCTGGGACAGGTCCATATTTTAGGGAAAAAGCAAATGAAGATGTAGTTGTGGTTGCGGTCTTCAGTGCAAATACATTTCTTTCATCAAAGTTCAGGCCAGATTGGTATGTTTTATACCTGAAAATTATGCCTAGTGGGTTTATAAAGAGTAAAGAAAAGAAAATGCTAATATTTTTCATGCATTTTGTTGGATATTTGACTTTAAGTACTAAATATTGCAATATGTATTGAAACATGTTTTTGTCTGTATAGTTCCTGATGATGTATTTGCCCAAAATTATATATGGAAAGGATCTTACAATTACAAAAGCAAGAAACAACCCATGACTTTGACAGTCACCAGTTTCAATGCAACTTCAGGAAGAGTAAATGCAACACTTACAAACAGCAATATGGAATTACTGCTATCAGGTATGGGTTAAGGAAACTAATTTCCTTTCTTTCCTTTTTCTGTCTTACATACATTGGTTCCCTGTAACTTTCTGCAGAATTTAAACTTTATTATTTTATCAAAGAAATTTTCATTGCTTTTCAGTTCCTTTTCAAAGGTAGGGATTTTTCCACTCCTTTCCCTCCCCTCATTTTTTTTTAAATTTTCCAGGTACTATATTTGGAGTTAATAGTCAATAAGGAATGAAAGAATCATATTAATTCTCATGCTTCTCTTTTAAATATTTTAAATAAACTTCAAGTACTGTTCCTGAGATTTTCTTAATTCTTAATTGTAAAATTTCCCCACAGTAGCCTATTGACTAATAATAAATATGATGAGATTGATATATGTTGACCTAGAAAGTCAGAGACACCTACTGAACATGGAAAGAAAGTAGAGCTGACACTTCTTCGATTTTCAAAGAAAAAAAAAGAGGTAGAATGATAGAATTGTTTAGGTCTAAAAAGACTTTTAACATAACCAATTTAACTTAATACTGCCAAATCCACCACTAACCATGTCTCTGGAAGTGCTACATCTACACATCTTTTAAATACCTCCAGGGATGGTGAAACCACCACTTCCCTGGACAGCCTCTTCCAACACCAGACAACCCTTTCAGTGAAGAATTTTTTCCAAAGGTCCAAGCTAAACTTCTTCTGGCACAACTTGAAGCCATTTCCTTTCATCCTAACACTTTCTGCTTGAGTAAAGCACCAAAACTCACCTCACTTCAACTTCTTTTCAGGTAGTTGAAGAGAGGATGTAGTCTCCCTTCAGTCTCTCTTTTTTTTTCCAGACTGAACAGCCCAAGTTTCCTCAGACTCTCCTCATAAGACTGGTGCTCTAGACCCTTCTCCAGCTCCATTGCCCTTCTGTGGACACACTCCAGCATTTCCATGTCTCCCTTGTAGTGAAGGGCCCAAAACTGAATGCAGGATTTGAGGTGTGGCCTCACCAGTGCAGAATATGAGGGGATGATCACTGCCCTGGTACTGCTGACCACTCTGTTATACAAGCCAGGATGCTGCTGGCCTTCTTGGCCACCTGAGCACACTGAAGGATTGTGTTTAGCCATGAACAGCACCCCCAGGGCCTCCCAAGCCTGTAGAGTTGCCTGGGGTTGTTGTGACCCAAGTGCAGGCCCATTGATCCAGCCTGTCCAGATCCTTCTGCAGAGCCTTCCTGCTCTCCAGCAGATCAACACTCCTGCCCAGCTTGGTGTCATCTGCAAACTGACTGAGGGTACCCTCAATGCCTTTATCCAGATTGTTGATAAAGACATTAAACAGGACTAGCCTCAGTATTGAGCCCTGGGGAGCACCAGTTGTGACTGGCCACCAGCTGGATGTAACTCTAATCAACACAGATCTCTGAGCTCATCCAACCTGTCAACTTTTTACTCAGTCCAACCAATGAACAGTCAGTTTCTCCAGAAGGATGCTGTTGGAAATGGCATCAAAGGCTTTATAAAGTTCAGTGAGACAACATCTACAGCCTTTCTTTCATCCACTGAGTCACCTTATCATAGGACACCAGAGTAGTCAAGCAAGATCTGTCTTTCATAAGCCTATTTGGCTGGGCCTGATCTCCTGGTTGCTGAGAGGAGTGGTCTACAGTAAGGATGTAATGAGCCAAAGAATCTGTGATTCTGCTGAGGTCTTATTTCCCAGTATTGAGTAGAGTGGTGAATTTTTATCATTAGATTTGTCTGTCAAAGGTATTTTGTAGGTGTCCTTTGAAGAATCATGCCTGGAAGTCTGGACTGAATAACTGTTTGTCTTGGCTGTGTGTGAATTTTTTCTATTTTATTAATTACATCCCTGTAATTTCCATGAAGATATTAGGTACAGCAGATGTAGTATTTTGTATTTTTAGAATTAGAAAAGTAAACCACTGTGTTTTCTCAGTCAGAACTCTCCTGCTCCAAATAAAAGGTTCATTTAACTAGACACAAATGTGATTCCAAATCCCCTTTTCCACTCTACATACAGGCATTACATATGTCATCAGGTAATTAGTATTTTTTATTTCCCTGTTCTACAGATAGAACACTGAGATCCCCTATACTGAAAGGGTATCTTAGGGCCAGGGAAGTAGGGGTGGATCAAAAAATACATTTACATGCCAGGAAGTTAAATTTACCTGTACTCAATTTGTAGTTTTCTCAAATGAAACGTAGTTCCCTCCCCTGCATCATTTACTGTTTTGCATTCCATCATTTGATGCATCTTTTTTTGCTTTTTATTTTGACACCTGTGCTTGCTGTAATTATACATAGAATAAACCCGTCTTGCCAAAAAACATTCATTTGAGCTCAGGGCAGTGTTAACATGAAAGTAAGTCTTCTCATTAGCTCAGAGATGATTTATATGTAATGATACCTCCTATAGGCAATCACCGATCCTTAATGTGGAGAAGGCTTTTGTTTTTTCGATTTAGGCATGTACACAAGAAACATGAATTAGGAATCATTGCCCATGGAAGATGAAATCACTAAACAAATTGTGGTATTTTATTTTTGTTTCCAAATCAACAAATAATGATATTTGGGTTCTAAATAATTATTCTGCAGGAACAAGAATGAGTCAATTAATTATGTCTACAAAGTAAATAAAGTTGCATCTTCCTTTCCTTCCATCTATCATATGGAAGAAACTCTGTTGTAACTGACCATACTACCTGCTGAAGAACAATCCAATTTTAAAAAATATTTTCAAATTTAATTTTTTTTTTAATTTAGCATCAGCGTTTGGAATAGAATTTGTGTGTGGATCTTCCTATTATCACATTTTCTATGTAATGACTAAATTATATATATTGAAAGTAAGGATGTGAGGTTTAAATACACTCTTCCTGATTCAGAACAATGTTTTCGATTTCAAATCAGATTGCTGTCAGTGTTTGTTCTGCCTAAGGCTTGAAGTAACAGCTGTGTGGGGGGGGTTTCCTTTCTCTCCTCTCTACAGGCTAAGCTAAAAGCGGTTTCTATTGAAATTTTATGATTATCGAAATAATTCCAAAATAAAGTGTATCTTTCTAAACAAACTATTTTGACAATTGGTACCTATTCTTCTTGCTTTGCCTTTTTAAGACAAGAGATGATGTGTTTATTCTCAAAGATGACATTATTTTTGTAGTCAACACAAATGTGAATTTTTAAAACTATATTCTACAGGAGTGTATAAAAGCCAGGAAGCTCGGCTAATGCTCCACATATATCTCATTAAAGCACCCTCCCATACATCTGCGAGCAAGTTGAAAGAGGAAAAATGGGCTATGGATGGTTTTGTGAGTATATTTCTGCTGCAAAAGAGAGGGAATTTTTTATTTGCTTGATTGAAATCATGCTGGTTTTTACACCCAAAAAATCCTGAGACATATCAAATGGAATCTTGTTAGCAAGGCTGATCCATTAAATTAAATGAAAATTTTCTTGTAAAATGCAGGAGACCAGTCTGAGGGGAAGTATGGGAACAGTCATAGAGTGTAAGCAAAATTATAATGTGTGTTAGTACAGAAGTCTTTCTCATAGGTCTCTTTATTCCAATATGTTTAGCAATTTTATAATAATTAAACATAAAATCAAATTGTAATAATATTATATTTTAATAATACAATAGCAATTTTGATCTTTATATCTGCATACACGTTTTACTTTTTGGTGATATTCTTAGAAATACCTTGAAAAAGATGAATAGATTACTCCAATTTAGCATTTGGCCCCTTGGGGTTCTGAGTTCAAGTTAATTCTTTAAAACAGAGAGGAAGACAGCCCATAACGGAGAAGAGAGTTAAAGGAGAGGGTTAAATAGTCTAGGTTTCTGGGATGTGATTAAACCATGAGGAAATGCCTTCCAAGAATAGAAAGAGAAAAAAGCAGATTTTTTAGAAAATAAAGAGCCTAAAATTATTTGGATGATGATAAACACTCATACATCCTTAATACACCATCCAATTTTTCAAGGAATTTGTCTGTTTTCTTATGTTTCACCTGTTGGTTTGGCTCTTCAGGGACACCACTGTGTGCACATGCCAAAAGAAAAGAAGAAGTGTACATTGAATTGTACACACAAATTTATATTTTTATAACAAGTGGCACTGGTTGAACAATAATTTTTTTAAAAGGTGCAGAATGAAAACCTTAAACTAAACTCATTAAGCAACAAATTTTCTAGTAAAAATTCTTAACTCTCTTGGCTTGTACAAACTTTAGGCTTCATGAACATGCTCCTGAGATAGCAAAAGCAAGGAATTTACTTTCAGACTTCTAAATATACAAAAGTAGACAGTATACTCCCTACATTCCATATGTTATTTACATGCTGTTTTTACTTGACCTTTTTTTTCTTTGAATCTTGGAATAGCATAAAGAGGCGGTTTTACCCCAAAGTAAAAAATTCACCTAAGAAAGGCACCCAGTCTTTAGTGAAAACATAGCTTCGGGTCACTGCTGAAGACATACTGTGTCTTGAGAAAGGGAAGCTTAAGGGAAAAGCTTGAAAGAAACCACCTAGAAAATACTGAATTTAAACCTAATAACTATTCTTAGAAGCAAGTATCTGTCAAGTTGTATACAGTGCACTACTTTAGACTGCACTTACTGTAATAAGAGGTAATCATAGGATCACAACCATCCCCTCCCTTCCACAAGCCTTTTAGTTTATACTAGCATATTTTGCCCTTGTACCAAAGCCTTATTCAATGTTCTTCTGGTCCATGGCTCTATAATTAAATACTTATTGGGATAAGCACTGAGAAAAATCAAAAGAACTGTCAATTAATGTGAGGCCTTTTTTATTTAGTTTAAAACTAGCTATTAAAATGTTGATACTTGCATCCTTAGAATTATATGCAATATAACTTTTTCAATCTACTTCCTAAACAAAACAGAAAATTATGAAATATGTAAGAGCTTCGAAATACTGACATTTGAACTACTAGAAACTTTAGGTCTTACTGGTTTTAAAAAAATACAGTTAAAGGTAGTATAATGTATCATATGTGACCGTAAACCACCATGTCTTAAGTTGTGCCTATAACAGTACTGTCTTTTCTTTTGAACTTTATATATAAATGTCCTAGAAAAAGGGTGTTTATAATGGGAAGTAACAGCTACCAGTCAAGTATATTAGGATACAGAATAGAATAGCTCCCTTTTGAATAGATACATGTAACTTGCAACAAAGTTTTTCCCATTTAATTCCAAGTACTTTTTGTTTATAGGTTTCTGCTGAACCTGATGGAGCAACATATGTTTTTCAAGGATTCATCCAGGGTAAAGATTATGGACAATTTGGGCTTCAAAGAATAGGTATTTAACAAATTCTAATTCTTTTGCTAGTTCATTGTTTCATATTCTGTTTTATTATATCCAGTCATATGAGAGTATCTGCAGGATGTTAACAGAAATGACGTTTTATAGAATATTGAGACATTAATATCTTTAAAATGTCATTTAAGTGGTACTTACAAATAAGTTGTAAGGAGCTATAGATAACTTGGAAAATAGAATATTCCAATATATGGAAAATATATATATATATATATGTATATATATAAAATATTCCAATATATATATGGAATATATATAGATGACTTGGACTTAGTATACTTATTCATTTGTAATATTTTGAGCAATGTTTTTATCCAAATATGTATAAAATGCATTTAGCTTCATATCTTAATAGCTATCTAGAAAATCCATGTTGCAGAATGCTCTCATAAACTGATTTCTTGCTCGTGGTACTGAAACAACATTTCACCTAAACATTTGTTAGAAGAGGGAAACTGCTAAATATTTGCAGCTAAATACTTATATTACTTTTAAGAAGAAAAAAGTCTTAGTTGGTAAGTGTTTATTTCCTAAAAATTAACTTATTTTTTCTAAACAAAGAGGGCTTTGGTAACAGAGCTCTGGTGGCAACATTCTGTTGTACTATTTAAGAAAAGAATTTCATTTTCTTTCCTAATGTTGTCTTAAGAACTGTGATATTTCTCCTTCCATGAGAATTTGAATTTAGTTAATACTGAATTTTAAATGATAAAATATTGTTGGGAATGCCTTAGAAGAGGACTTGTTTTTCACTAATATAATGGCTGTTTAGATAGACTGCTTACCTTCAGGTAAAACTCCTATATGTGGATAGAAAGTTATGTTCTTTCAGCCACAAAATATTATCCATTCTTTTTTTTTTTCAGTAAAATCAGGAAATTCTTTAATTCTTGAATGTGCTGGAAGGAAGGAATGTAAAGTCAAATTTTTCTCTTTTCACAGTTCTAAGTCACAGTAAAATGTACTGTTTGGGATCTTGTTTTTCACTGTAATTTCATATGAAAATTACTTTGCAAGCATTTTTAGAAATATCTTTATCAAGAAATGTTTTCTTTAAATGAATATAAGAAATTATTTTCTTTTATTAACTTCTTAAAAATATTTGAAAGTCATCTAAGAAAAATTAAAACGCAAGATTTCCTTGGCAAATTGTTCTGATAGATTATATGAAAATTGTATTTCTTCATTTGATTTTTGGAGAATATTTTTGATTTTCTTTTCTGTAATATATTGAAGATACTTTTTATTGGTGTATAACTTTGAGGAAAAGAATGATTCACTCAGAGTCAAATTCTATACAATGTTTAATTGTAGCTAATATAGTCAATAATATCTCTATAAAGAGATTCACAATCTTTGAACAGATTTTGTTTACCATGCTTACCACCTCATTATTTCATGTACACAAACACAAAATTAACTTCTCGGAAATCAAATGTTTTGGTTGTTGTTCCCACACAATTTTCCTCACAGCCTGGATGGTTTTTTGGGGTCTTTTTGTGGTTTTTGTTTGTTTGTTTTTTTTTTTTAATTTCTATATATTGTCTTATATGATCAAAGTCAGAAAACATTATGACCTAAGCAATTCTTAAAAGGTACAGTTAAAATCTTGAAAATTAACTTTGAAGACGCATTACAGAATCACAGAATCATCTAGGTTGGAAAAGACCTTGAAGATCATAAAGTCCAACCTATGACCTAACATCACCTTGTCAACTAAACCACGGCACTCAGTGCCCGTCCTTCTTTAAACACCTCCAAGGGTAGTGACTCCGCCACTTCCTTGGGCAGCCCATTCCAATGTCCAACCACTCTTTCTGTAAAGAATTTTTTTCTAATGTCTAGGTCATTGTTATAACCGTTCTTCACATTTAAAAGGTGTATAACTTGTCTGTGTAGAAAATGTAACTAATGTCTTCTTCAGCCATGCAGGAGGTCATATTTCTATTTTTTCATCAATATCTGGCTTTAGCTATTCAAAATTGTTCCTATCTCTTTCACTCTGTGTCTCCATAGCAGCACCTAAGGAAGTAATGAGTTTTCAATTTGCCTCTTCAGGTGATTGGCCTTTTCCTTGATAGTATGTTTGGGTTTCATATATGTAGTATTTACTGAAATATACAAATATAACCAGTACTATAATAATTCTAACATATGCATTATTATAAATTTGACTTTTTGTATGACAGTACAGTAATGTGTTTTCATTACATACAAAAGTTGAATCCCATGCAGAATTATGCTGTAAGATATCTACTGTACCAGAGTATGTGTACTGTTCCGCCAACATGTGGCATCCACATATAAATCAGAATATGGTATATATTCAACTTCCAGGTGGTCTCAGCATACAGGTGTAGGTATGCAGCAGAACACATTATGATGACCCAGCAACAAGGTGTTATTGAATTATGAAGATTGTGGAGTAGTATCAGTAGTCTGCTGATAACAGCCATGTATAAGATATCACTTTTTTTTCTTATTGATTTTTTTAGGTCTTAACATGTCTGAGAGTTCAAACTCTTCTAATCAACCACATGGTACAAACAGTAGTTCAGTGGCCATTGCTATCCTTGTGCCTTTCTTTGCCCTTATATTTGCTGGTTTTGGCTTTTATCTTTATAAACAAAGGTAAGTACAAATTATATATAGAGAATTCCTCTTTTCTTCCACATGTTGGTGATTTTTTTGTCTTCAGTTTTTGCTAGTGTAAATAAAGTTTTCTGTAAAACAAAAAAGACTTTGCAAAATTTGCATGTAGACAGTTCTTCCTACATCTATTAAGATCTGGTATAATAACTAAGAGACGAGTTTATTACACAGTGCTGTACTTTCATTCCTACCTACTTCAAATTTTATAAATTTCTTTATGATAAAAAAGATGATATAAATTATTGGAGTGTGCTGAATAATATAATTGGTAGATTTTGTGTGTATTTACAATAAATTGCCTTTATTCTTTTCTTCGTGTGACAGAATGGAGTCATATCCTGGGTAATTTATCTTAATGCCTGACCAGTTTATTTGCATACAAGTATATACAAGCATTATGTCATCAAGAGATTTCATTGTGGAACTGTTTCTGCATCTGAAATTATTATTTTATATGCAACTATGTTAAATAGCCACCAGTCTTTTCAGTTTCATTAGTCTAAGTTCAACAGTTTTGTTCATGTTACCGAGTATTAATTCTTTGGATACAATAAGCTTCTCCTGTAGCTTTAAAGCATTTGATGACTAAAGAAACCTTAATCACTTTAATGCCAAGACAATTCATTGCATACTAACTGCCAAAATGGTGATTTACATCTGACAGTCTGACAATAATACTAGTAATATATGTTACAGGATAACATTAGTTTAAAACATGTACCATCATTTTTAATTAGTACTACTTGTTTTCAACTGCTTCAGCGTATCAAAAATTGCCCATGTAATTTTTAATGTATTTGCTATTAGCTGCATGCTGTAAGCACTTGTCTTGGTGTTTTATATTGATTATTTACAGTATAGTATGCATTTTGTTTAGCAATATAGAACAAAAGCTTGCAAGGGTTTGAACTTTGATATTTTGAGTTATTCAGTGAAACAGGGTGCATTTCAGCTATAAACTCATTCTTGGTAAAACAGCTAAGTCTCCAAAGGGAAAAAGAAAACCTCAGTCATCTGACTGAGGAATTACTGTGTCTTTACAAGATTTTGTTATACTCTTTATAATCTGATCATCCAAGTGGAATGGGTAACAACTTGGATAATGGATACAATGACAATGAATAGCCTCTTCTAAGGTTGTTAACTAAGTTTCTAAGTGAACACCATTTTCAAGGAATTATAAAGCCCTTAAACTTCAATCAAGACAGTAAAAATTCTTAGCTTAAATATTGTAAAAAAATCAAGATGTCATATTTAGCTCCTGTGACTGGAACTGGGAGCTAAATTCTGTTATGTTTCTTAAACCACATTAAGTCTGTCAGGAAAACTGCAGTTACAAATGTTCTGTCTTTCTTCTACAGGACTGCACCTAAAACACAATACACAGGATGCTCTGTACATGAAAATAATAATGGACAAGCTGCTTTTGAAAACCCCATGTATGACACAAATGCAAAGTCAGTGGAAGGGAAAGCAGTACGATTTGACCCCAACTTGAACACTGTCTGCACAATGGTATAATGTGGTAATGATTTGTCTTCAAAGTCTGGAAATTGACACACAACACAGTGCACACACAGTTCACTGATTAAAAAAAAAAATAAATGAAAAAAAAAAATTAAAGCACACTTTTCAGGATATAGTGGGTCACCTTTTCCTGAGGACGATAGGCAAGTCTGGGTTGTAGTTATTTTGTTTTGATTTTGTTTTTCATAAACTGGATCTGAATTCTTCTTTGTGTATGCCACGGAGAGTTTTAAAAAATTTTGCTGCACTCCATGAGTGCTACTCACAGTTTATTTGCTTTTTTAAAAAAGGAGGTTATTCTAAAACATAAAAACATATTTGCATATATTGGAGGAGCATCCACTATCAGTATTCTGTGCTTTATAAAAACTATAATAGAGGGATTGGGTTAAAAAAAAAAAAAGATATAGGTAGAAAATAAGAGCTATACTTACAGGAGACAATAGGTCACTGATTTCACTTTAACAGTCATATGCTACATATTTCTCATGAGTTTGTATCTTTTCTCCTTTTTCAGCCCATTAAATATTTTATTTTTCTCAGAACAGTTGAATTTCTAAGTCCAGGATATAGTATTTAGAAATCTGCAAGTATAACTTACTCTTTTCATATCACAGAAAAAAAATTAAAATTTCATGTTCTTATAAAATGAATTTTCTTCCCTGCTTCACATCTTGCTCTATTTTCATGTTCCAAGTCAAGCTTGTTTTCTCTGTTTCTATTAACAGTACCCACAAATTGTAATGTTTATGTATTTCTTTTGTCAATCATACATCTAGACAAATTTTGCAATGAAGAATCTAATATGAATTGAGGTTTGTATGTGCTTTCGTTCCTTAATGTTGAAGAACGTTCAGGAGTGACCATCTTACATTTTTTTCAAAAGTTAAAACATAATTTAATATTTCCTATTAAAAAGTGCAGTTTACAGTAATATTAGTAAAAAAATCCCTATATGAAAAATATGAGTCTATTTTTCAGTCCATGTTAGTTAAAACCAGGCCATATCCCACCTTTTTATTTCTTCAGCATTTTGACAAAATGCATGCACAAAGCATGATGTGATCCTGCTGAAATTGATGGATTCCTAAGAGACTTCAATGAACTTTGGTACAGATCTACAAGGAAACAGGAAGCTATAATTTGGATATACTGTGTTTTCACACCTATTTTATCTATATATTCCGTACTCTATGGAAAAAAATCCTTACAGCTCATTTAAAATTGAATATATTACCATAGTGCAATGAAAAATAATCGATATATATATATAAAGCCATGATTTTATTAGGGACAATCCATTCATTTTAGGGACAATTCAGATTCCACAGCCCTCAAATACAAGTTTTAGACATTCCAGAATCACTTCTAAGGAAATGCAATTTTTAGTTTTACAGTTATTTCATATCAGAATTATTCAGCGGGAACTCAGTAATTTATTTGATGTAGGTCATTGTCTTCCATTCATAGCATGACTCACAAATGCTGTGTGTTAGCGAGTGTGAATTATCTGTTATTGTCCCTTTCAGACATTAATAATTCTGTGAAAATAATTTTTTTATTACCGTAATAGAGAGTGCCTACCAAAAATCATTGTACCCAGGATTGCTGCTTGGATTTCTATAATGTTTGATGAATTTCTTATAAATCATTTTACAACACTTTGTTTTGAATATTCATACAACTCTGTCAAACTGTATTCTACTAAAAGGATGCTGTTTTATATTTTATACCATTGGTTGTTATTTATTCTTGTTTATTCAAATGACTGCAATAACTATGATTCATTCATTAATGTTAAGGTTAATACATTTGAGATCGTTTAAAATGTTTCTTCTGCAACTGGCTACTCCTCTTATATTAATGCATACACTTTTGTAAAGAAGTATATTTTTATGAAAAAGGATTTGTAAAAGTATGATGTAAATTTTCAGTGCAATGTAAACAAAATAAAACCAGACAATTGCTTTTTTTAACCATGTCTCTTCTTTGGAAGATGAGCTTTTAAACTTATTTAAGTTGGGAAGACAAGAAAATAACCAAATTAGAATTCAAATTTGGTATTCTTGTGGGTCTTAAAATCACGTTAAGTTTTTTGAAACTTTCTGCAAATTTTAGGTGAAGTTTTAAGATTTAGATTACTTTCAAAAATAATTGATGAGCACAATGTTTAAAGCTATCTATTTGCTAAAATTAATTTTCTGTTTTACTTGAAGAAGCAGTTTTACAGAAAAATACGCCTACCTTTGTCAACCCAGTGGAAAGCGCAGGAAAATAAATTACTTTAAAAGAAAAAAATAAGTTAGAAAACTTTTGTATTCCTCAAGGTTGTAGACAGGCTACTTCGTATATTATTTTGCTACCTCTTCTCAGAAATATGCAAGACATATTAACAGATAGTACCAGTGCATACAACATTTTCTGGCATTAAAAATCCCCAGTGATTCTTTTAATGACATTGAACTGGAAGGAGTGATGTTAATTACATTGCTATAATATTGAAACTGTCTTTTAATGACTCGTTTCACTTAAAAGTGTGGAAAGTGGATGGCAAATCCTGATCTGAAATGCTAGTCGTAGAATAACTGGGGGTGGGGAAATAGTTCAAAATTCATTTGTGAATTTGATGCACTATGTAAATGAAGAATGCCCATTCAGGTCCATGTTGAAATTGCTAAAATGGTGTTGTTAAATACAATAGAAAAAGAAACATGGAGTCAGTGTAAAAAGCATGAGGATTATATTTTCGAAGGGGAGGAGGTAGTGTTTTAGAGCAAATTGGTTAACTCTGCAAAACAAATAAAAATCCTGTTTCACAGCAGCCAAACTAGAATATGAAGTTAAGCTCTCCTATTTTTGTTTATGCATTATATGTTTCAACCTATAAAAGTGAGTAAAACTTACATCATATTAGTTCCACAATTCTGTTAATTAGCTTAGTCTAATACACCCAGCTTACACTTTTCAGGAATTATACTGACTTCACTTTTATAGAAAATGCCCTATTCATAATAGAATGAATTCGGGGTTTGGTTAGTTTGTTTGCTTTCGTTTTGTACATTGGATCTGTTTGTTTGTTTGTGGCTTTTTCAATTTCTTTTTTGGGGAGGAGAGGAGTGTTGTTGTTTGGGGTGGTTTTTTGTTGTGTTTTTTTTTTTACTGTAGTTCCTGACATGTTTGGCTTATAAATTATGTGTGAACTGTTTGATTTTCTAGTAGCAGAGTGGTCTGTTTTCACTGTGGCAGATGGAATTCCAAGTTTTGGTTGCTTCATTGGAGGTTGTTAGCACAGTCTACTCACTGTCTTTTGTTTTGCTTGGGAAGGTAGCTGAACAGAAGATAGCACTTCCGCTACATTATTCAAGCAAACAGAGTACACAGAGAAAATGTGCATGAATAGAAATTGTCATGCAACTCTGTGAGTCTTTTCAAGATTAAGACAGCTTATGCAATATTACGGACTAAGGTTTAAAACTTTGTTTAAGATTCTATAACACTGAGCCCTTTTATTTCTGCATTATCTGCATGTCAAGACCCCTCTTGTCCAGAACATGCCATTAGATCACACTATGATCTGGTTCATAACAGGAATTCACACAGTTTCAACTAAACTCACCAAAATAGCAGTTCTAGTAAAACTTCTCAGAAGCATCATAAAATTGAGCTTAAAATCTCACATTTTACTTTGGTTTGTGAGACAGAACTGGCATTGTTATGAAGACATCTTATTTCGGAAGAATTCTTTGACCAAATTAGAACAAGCTGTTCTTGTCAAGATGTTTTAATGGCTACAAATCTTATAGCTTCTTATGGAGAGCTAATGGGAAGTAAAGTGAGCTGTAGCTGAGTCATTAAGCTATTAAATCCATATGTGTTGCAGCATCCTTATGTATAGGATGATCAGAGTTGGAGAAAAATATGGCTTATATCATTTGTTATATTAAAGCCCACAGTCTTTGTTAGATTAATTTATGAAAATATTTTCTAATTTCAGATTTTCTGTGGGGATTGATACAGGTACATGAAGTGCCTGTATGACCACTCAAGCAATGGTAAATTCAGCCACCAAGTTCCAGAGCTCCTCTTACACACATTGCTTGTAGTCTTACTAGCCTTTCATGGTACATCAGAAAACCTACTTTGCATCTCTCAAAATCCCCAACTTTCCTTTCACTTATTTGTGTTTCTGTGATTTAATTTTGATTTGGTTGCCAAAAGTTCAGTTAAGCATGATGGAGAAAGATGCATTGGATTGGTTTTCTGGTAATCTGTATTACTGGTTAGCAAATGAACATATTACTCTTCACCTCCTTTTTATTATGAAATCATTTATTCTTACACAAGAGAGTGCTCACATGAGGCAAGCATGATATAATGTTTAGGAATGCAATTAGTTTTTAAGATTCTTGCTCTGTGTATTTATTTTCTAAAATCTCTTTGTAATCCCAGATGTTAAACAAATGAAGCCCTGTTATTTCTGCACTTAGTTTCAGACTGCCTCCCACTGGCTGGTCATTTTCTTCATCACTTACTATGTGCTGATGTCCTAAGTGACAGCTAGGACAATGGAAAAATGATTTATCTTTTGGTTTCCTTATGTAATAAAATAATTGCAACAAGTAATAGCTCAGGCAAATAATTTTGAATAATTTTAATGACCTATATTACGCAGAACCAATATTAAATTAATGTTTAATTACACAAAAAATATTTCAATGAAGTAGCTGTGTTCCCATTAATTATCTTCTTGGTTCTGAAACTAAGACAACAGAATATCCTGATTTACTGAACTAGGAGTAAGTTTTGAATAGTTTTGCAATGTAGGTCCCATCATTTTACGGAAAATTGTTGTTTGGGACATAATTCACAGTAATTATCCAGTGAATATTTGTCAGTGTTCCATACTTTTTTGTATACCAATTCATGCTAAAGCAGCCAGATTAGGCTGACTAGGTCAAAACACATTTTGTCTAAAGTATACTGAGAAGACACTTGCAGAAAGCGCCCTAGTGGCAAAACAGACTGAAGAGAAGGTAACTTCCAACAAAGGAACTGTACATGCATTTTAAGGTAAAACCCACATTAACTAGTGTCCAGAATTTTAGACTCTGGTTGCATGTTCACGTTTATAAGTATAAAATTATATCTCTTCAATTAATATAATTGGCCTGATGTACAGAACTTTCCTGTCAATAAAGAAATTGATACCACATGTGAATGAGGTAAGATAAATTGTCAGTTTCTCTCTGAGAAACAGATTAAATAGCACTAGGAAAATTCATGAGAACAGGCAACTGGTCTCACCACAGCCTTGGGCTCCAGAGAATAACGTAAAGTGACAAAAGCAATTAAAGAAAATAAACAGCTGATAGTTGAGGAGCCAGTTAAGGTGAATGTCTCACGTCATTCCTAAGCATCCAGAAGACATTGAGGAGTATGTATTTATATATGCTGGGTGTATATTTATGCATACACAGAGTATATAGATACTATATAATAAATAATAAACCAGATATATCCATGCACACATCTAATTTAAAATCAAGCCAATTGTGGTGAGATTTTCCTTATTCTTTTTAATGGAAAGCCAAACTATATACAGTATAGACTATATATTATATAAATATATTATTTGTAGCTAGTATACTACCATATACAGCATAGGTAGCATATGCAATATGTAGGCTATATATATATTGCATATACTCAAATATATATACAATATCTAAATTTTTATATATACTCATATATTCTTTAAGTTATGTGGCTAAGTCAATTTTGCAAGTAGAGTATCCTCATAAAACATTTATTGCTTCAAATTATAGTATATTTGCCATATATTGATCCATAACAGTAATAAGCATATCCAATGTCTCAAGTAACATGCTATGTTTCATGTAAAAAACAATAGAAAAAATGTACTGTAACAAATGCTATAACATTAGTAGACATCGACAGCAATCAGAATAATTAGTAGCCTCATATTTCAAAAAATCTTAAAAACTTTTAATGATCCTTTTAGTGTAGAAACATAATTCTATTCTTCATGCTTTAACTCTATTCTTGCATTCTAAAAATGTTAGTAGTTTCATTATACCACAATAAAAATAGCCAGCTACATGACACTCTGTCCTTTATCATAGTTCTTGTTACCTCTAAGGGTAAGACCTGGATACCTGCCTATATGGGATGTCATGACCCTGACAAAGCTAGCTTTATTTTCCCAACTAAACTTAGATTTTACAAAGATACAAGAGATATGTACCCTACTCTTATGCAGTACAGAAATATGCAACAGAATGGTAATATGCTACATGTCTTCTTTTATCTATTCTTCTCCACTTTTTAACATACTAGGACTAGGTTATCAGAAAATAAACCAAAATTTTCTTCCTTTCCACATATGAAATTGGCAGAACATGACGCTTAATGATAAAGCATTTTCTTCTTTACAGTGCTTTTAACTTCTGCTTCCTTAGTAAGCACAAAAGGTGAAAAACAAAAAAAAAAAAGAGATTAAAAAAAAAGCATTATCAGCCAAATCTTTCCTTAGCTGAAGACACTAGAGAGGGAACAGATAATACATCTGCTGTTGGACTTGATGACCTTAAGGGTCTTTCCAACCTAAATGATTCTATGATTCAATGTTGTGTGCAGTGTGAACAATATGAAAGAATTCTAGGACGTCCAGTTAGCAGTTGTAAATGATACAGTAATATCGATCATAAAAGTGAGCAGATTGTCAGTTCTGCTTCCTAGTCATAAAAAGGTCAATGAAAGTCAGTAAGAAAACACTCATTCCATTGTGTGGTAGGTTTTGATATTTCAGAGGCTTTTCCAGAGTTTAAGAGGAGATATGTGTCCACCTAGAATCACAATCTGCATATTACCCTCCTGAGAATGCTTGCTGTCCACAAATATCTCCAGACCTTGGCTTCTAGAGTCTGGGTGCTGAGACTCTCTAAGTACTAAATAAAGCTAACAGGTTTCTGACAGGATTGTGCTGGCATTTAAACTGCCTTTGTGAGATATTTGTATTTTGACAGAGCAACAAATTCTGGGAGGGAAAATGATGGTTTTGTGGAAGTGTTCTCTCTTGAGAAGATGAGTCTATATAACTCATGTTAGATATAGAAACAAAATTATAAGTTCTCAGAACTAAAGTATACATATAAAACTCTCAGTATTTCTTTCTAGTCAATTTTTTAAACTTCAGGTTCAGACTTTTCTTAACTATTTTGAAATAATGAAAAGCTGCAGTTATCATAGCCAGGAATATTACAACCAGGTAGGAAAAAATTTCAGACTATTGAAATAGTTCATTCTCCATCACAGAATCACAGGATTATATTATCATAGAGTAATAGGGGCTGGAAGGAACCTCAGAAGCTTTATCTAAGGTTTCTCAGGTAACCATCCAATTGAGTCTTAAAAACCTCAATGAATGGAAACTGCAAGACTTTTCTTTTAACCTCTTTTACTTCCTAACTGTCCTCATTGGAGAAAAGTTTCTTTGTCTGTAAGAGTGGAGTTGCTCATGAATTTTGTCTGTTGTTTCTTGTCTTCCTGACATGTATTGCTGCAAAAATTTTGACTCTGTCTTCTTGAGGCTGTCTTTGCAAGTATTTGGAAGACTGCATTAGGTCTTCCCTGCAAAGTTTTCTCTAGGCTAAATGAACTCAGGTCTCTGAATCCTCACAAAACAAAATTTGCATCCTCCAAACTTCTTCATGGCCAAGCCAATTTATCAACATCATTCTTGTCTTGAAAGTCTCCAGGTGAGTTGAGTAAAAAATGTTGAGTAAAAAGGAAATCCCTCATTCCACTATCTGTATTACTATTAACTCAGGCCAGGATTCCTTTGGCCTGCTGCTGTGGAGCACACTGATGGCTCATAATCAGCTTGCTGCTTGCTGCAACTCCCAGGGGTTTTTCAGGAGAACTTTGTTCCCCTGCTGCTAGTCTCCAGCTTGTACTGTAGCCAGAGGAATGTCTTTTCCAGGTGCAAGATACCCTATTTGCTCTTTATAAATTTCATAAGGTTCCTGTATTTGTATATCAGGTCCTTTTGGATGGCAGCACTGCCCTCAGCAATATTGGCTGTTCTTTCACTCACACACTGTCATGTGTAAAGTTGCTGAGAATTCAGTCTGTCAGCTCCTCTGCATCGCTGATATGGCTATCAAATA
Source organism: Rhagologus leucostigma (assembly GCA_013397725.1). Lineage (NCBI taxonomy): Eukaryota > Metazoa > Chordata > Aves > Passeriformes > Rhagologus > Rhagologus leucostigma. The sequence continues at coordinate 144,528 of VZTD01001254.1, read as the reverse complement.
GGACAGGTTCCTGAATGGACCTATGAGGAACACCACCAGATCCCTTGGTTAGGGTAAACACTCTCCTTTGATACTGACCTCCCAAACAATTTTTTTTATTCATGTAGTTATCCACCCATTCAAACTATAATGTCTTAACTTAAGATACGGGAATGTTTTGGGACAGTTCAAAGACTTACTAAAGTTTAGAAAAATGACGTTAGTACTCTTCCCTCATCCACTACAAATATAGTCAATTTTTGTTACAAAAGGCAATCCATTTATTTGGGCAATATTTTTACTACAGGGGTGATCAAATACACTTAAAGCCTGCCCACAGAGGTTGTAGAATCTCCACCCATCTCTGGAGATAATTCAGAAATCAACTGGACACATCCATAAGCAGCTTCATTTAACTGGTTCTAGTTTATGTAAGTCTTAGTCTAGATGACTTCCAAACAATCCTTCCAACTATTTTTTTTTCTATGTTTCTGTAGAAGTCACAGGGGAATGAAGGGCATTCAGGTAGAGAAGAAGTCAGGGAAAAGGTTGCTGAATGCAATCACATAGTTTGTTTACTGGAAATGGGGAAACATCTTTTATACTGGATTAGATGAGTGTCGTGGTTTTACACTAGTTTAAACGCCAAACACATGAAATCTAATTATACGCATAAGGGGAATATGGATTTATTGAGGAAAATGTGAAGAAACTTCGGGGCAAAACAAGGTCTACACTTAAACAGCTGCAATATACAGAAAAGTTTATTACCAACAGAATGAAAAGTAGGGAAAAAAAAGAAAATTATAAGAAATCAAAGCAAACCTTTAAACACTTTTCTTTCCCAATGCCTCCTTCTTTACTACACACCTTTTACAAGTGAAAACAAAACAAGAATATGGGATTTTTGGTCAGAGTTGCACTTTAAGAGTCTTTCTATGCTTAAGGAAAAGAGGGTCTTCTGCAGTGCCATAGAATTTCCACAACTTTACAGTCTGCCCGGTCCTGTTTAAGTGAAAAAAGGTATCTCTCCTATGAGTCTCTTGCAGTCTTCTCACACTGCCAAGTTATGGGCCACAGGAGAAAATGGGGTTTTAGTCTTTTAAGGATGAGTTATCTCAGCCTGAAAGCAAAGGTTCTCTGCTTCAAATCTCTTAACAGCTTCTCACAAATTCTATATGCCCTGGCATGGGCCTTTCTTTAAAGTCACAGGCTGCACAAGAATTTCCCATTCCCCCAAGTTTTTCCAAACGGATTGAAGTCCTTTCTATGGCTTTGCAAGAAGCATTTTTAAGCTTTGCACCAAAAAAGCGCGACAGCCCTCTTTTCCCGTCGCCATCTAGCTGCCTTCCCACATGGTCTCACCTCTTCCTTTCTGTTTCTGACCTTGGGGTCGTCATGTTCAGCTTTGTCCTATATGACTTTACTTTTCTCTTCCTTCCTTGCTGACTTGAAAGAAAAGGTGTTTTTGTCGGCTGCGGTGTGTGGTGTTTCTTTGGCTTTGACGACAGCTTTACTGAGTGCAAGGGTGCCCTGCTGGCCCTGCCGGATCCGTGTGAGGCCCTGGCGGCCTCGGTTACACACTGCCTGCGGAGCAGGGACAGCTCTCCCTGGGAGGGGAGGGCCGTCCCCGCGCCGCCGCCGCGCCGAGGAGTCGAGGAGGGCCCGGCCCAGACCTGGGCCCGGGCCCGGGGCCCTCTGCCTGCGGCCACCCCTCGGCCCTTCAGGCAAGAAACAAAGAGAAAATCTTTCGAGCTTGCACAGGCTTTTTATATGCAAAATTTCAAAAGCGCGATTGGCCTAAAAGCCCGTCAGTCAACTCAGGTTCAACCTATTACAATGAGCTCTGTCCATTCTTTCTCATTCACTAATAATATAACAAGTGAACAGTTGTCTCCTTTGTCATGCCATTCTAAGTTACCTCTTCATCTGTAAACGTGCCCCTCTCTTTCCACCTTGAGAAAGCAGGGCAACGTGGTAAGGAAAAGAAAGTAAATTAAGGGCTAAAAGCATTTAAATTTCTATCTACTTTTTTTGACCATGTCCTGGGAAGAATGAAAGGAAAGGCAACTGAGCAGGAATGGAAAGATGTCATAAGATTATTCAGGGAGTAAATTAGAAAGGCCAAAGAATTTGAATTTTATCTGACTACTATGGCAAAAGTTAAAAAACATTTCTGTAAATAAATTAACAACAAAAAGAGAGCTAAGGAGCTAAATCCATCCTTTATTGGATGTACAGGGAAACCCAGTGAAAAAAGCTGAGGAAAATGCTGAGGTATTTGATGTCACCTTTACCTCAGTCTCTTATAGTAAGGCCAGTTATTCTTGGCGTATCTGGCCCCCTGACCTGGAAGTTAGAGATGGAGAGCAGAATGAAGCCCCCATAATCCAAGGAGAAGTGGTCACTGATCTGCTACACCACTTAGACACATATAAGGCTGTGGAGCTGGATGAAATTCACCCAAAGGTACTGAGGGAGCTGGCAGAAGTGCTCAGTGAGCCACTTTGAATAATTTGCCAGCAATCCTGTCTAACTGGGGAGGTCCCAGTTGACTGGAGGTTAACAAATGTGGCAGCCATCTGTTAGGAACCGGTTTAAACACAGAAGAGCAAAGAAAACTAAGCCTCTGTGAATAAAATTTAAAGAACTTTGAAGGTTCGAAATAGTCCCAAAAAATGAGATAAAGACCAAATGAGATTAAATGTTGATGCCAAAAAATTGATATATTTTTATTTAATAGTAAAAGAGGCAAAAAGAAAGAAAAGTAGAGAAAAGTTAGAAAGTGTAGGATAGGTCACTACCACACTGTGCTACCTTTGTTGCTGCTGAGACGGGGGAGCAGGGAGCGAAGAAGTTTTTGCTTTTTATTCTGCCATTTTAAGCATCTTATCTGCCTTCTCTGATCTCGGGAGCAGTTTGGTTGGAATGTGGCAGCCAAACCTCGGTCCACTGGAGGTGCTCTCACCACAGACCGCAGGAGCAGAGATAAAGGGTTCCACAACTCGCTTGTGATATTGGTCCGGGGGTGCAGGATCAGGGGTTCTCCCCAAGTGGGCAGCATTGGCTCCAGGAGGCCTCAGGGTGTCTTGCAGCAAGCGACGGTAGTGGGAGGAAATGCAAAGGTTAAGGATTCTGCCCCTTGCTTTCCCCTCCACATTTTGCACCAGTTTCGACTTCCTTTTTATGGGCCTCAAGGTGGGCTACTCACAGTCCATCCTGCACGTAGTTTTTAGGTGTTCAAGAGTGATTATGATAAGCAGACATAATGAAGAAGCATTTTTTGAAACCTTTCTCTTATTATCAGGCTCTTATACCGTCTACAAGGTGGTAGAAGGCCCAGAAGGAGGATCGAGGGAAGTATGGGCCTGAGAGTCTGACCTTGGTTCAGGGAAAAGTCATGGAGATGATCATCTTGAGCACCATCACGTGGCACATACAAGAAAATCATGTGTGTCAGGTTGACCTTGGATGGATGTCAGGTGCCCACCAAAGCCACTGTATCACTCCACTCCTCACTTGGGCAGCAGAGAAAACATACAACAAAAAGCTTGTGGGTTGAGATAAGGACAGAGAGAGATCATTCCCCTAATACCAAGAACAAGTTACAAAGAAAACAGACTTGACTCGGAGAAAATTAATTTAGTCTGTTAAGAATCATTGAGTGGAATAATGAGAAATAAAAACTAAATCTTAACACTTAAAGACTTGATTCCTTCTACTTTCCCACCTTGTTATTCCAAACTGTCACTAGTAAATATACTTGGAAACGATAAAAATATTTAGAGTTATTTTTTCAGCCTCACAAAATAATAGCCTTCATTGTTACACCATCTAGGCAGCATACTTGCTTGTTTATTTGAGGCATGCAACATTAAGCTTTAGGGGAATCTGCAGAAGTAGGCACGAGAAAAAGCTGAAGTAAAAAATAAAAAAAAACCAAAACAAACAACTGAGACAAAAACAAACCATAGCAGACTGACAGTTTTACTGTTGCGACTATAGTGTACTTCTGTCTATTCCCATCACCCAGGTTCTTATTTTGCTCTTGAGTTGGTAGCATGTGAAAACTGGCTAACATTATATGAAATCAAGTACATAAGTTAGATATAGTCCTAGTGAGAAAGGCTTCCGCACAGTGTATGTGGAATGTTTTTCTAAATAATTGAGAGCATTTGCTTTTAAGAAAAAAACTTAAAATCTTTTAAAGTTCATTTAAAAAGTTTTTAGATGGAAACAGTTATTAAACACAATATGGCAGAGTAGGAAGCTAAATTCACTAGCTGTATTGCAAGGGTTTTTATTAATTTCTGAAATTCTTCCTCAAATTTTCTAGGCAGAACAAATTATTCAGGTAAGATAACACGTTTATGTAATATATTAGACCAGTATATGAATAAATCCTGATGTACAGCAAAAATGGCAGAAAAAAAACACCTCTAGGTAATCTTGTACAGTGCTTGTGAGATGATTGAAGAGATGTATTTTCCCTGTTTGTTTAAGCTGTTGAATTTTGAGTCTAATTTTTCTAGTAACAACAGAGAGGCTTAGAGCATAAAAGAGTGTCAGTTATACCGAAGGGGCCTGAAGTTCTTTAATAGGAGTTTTGTCTCAAAAAAAAAAAGGTTATTTGATTATTTTTCTCTTTACCTAACATTATTCATTCTGTACACAGTCTAATGCCTAAATGAGGGAGGTTTTCAATCTCCAAACGTGTTATTGTGAGTAGAATAATAAAAAAATCAAGGGACTTGTTCTTCACTGGAACAGGTTGCCCAGAGAAGTTGTGGATGCCTCATCCCTGGAAGTGTTCAAGGCCAGGTTGGATGGAGCTCTGAGCAACCTGGTCTATTGAAAGGTGTCACTGCCCATGGCAGAGAGGGTGGGACTAGATGATCTTTAAGGTTCCTTCTAATCGTAACCATTCTATGCATCTTTGTCTCTATAATTCTCTTAAGACAGGAAGTGCTAGGGTTCAACTGACATGGTAAAATCAAACAGTCTGAAGAAGATGTTCTTGTCTTATTTAACTTTGGCACTATATCTAGACAGTGTCTTATCATAACATTTTATTTAACTTTGGCATTTTATGTAGGGAAAACAGAATTGCACATATTTGATGTGAGTGCAGGTGGAATATAATTTCCTTGCTGCTGTCATCAGGAAGATAAATCAGCCACAATCACTTTACCACATTTTACAGCCTATAAATTAGCAAAGAATGTTGAGGAAATATATTTAAACTGTAAGATTTTTACCAGAAGTAATTACATCGAATCAAATTAGAAACAAAATAGATGCAGTTTAACTGTCTCATAAAGTATTTATTGGTCTAAGAGTCAAAAAACCCCACATATTATGGGCTGGAGATGTTACTTTCCTGTTTTCTATTTGGATTATCTTGCAGCTGAGTTCCATGTGTCCCTGAAAAAATAATAGTATTTCATCAATTGCTCTTAAACTAGCAGCCTACATATATACCACTTTGGAAAACACACAGTCTGGTTTAGATGGCTGTTTAATTGTTTGCTTTTCTCCGTGCCAAATGCACTTCTTGGCAGATCTCATCACTGAAGAACAGCTAAAGAGTCATCAGGTAGAAATCATGAATCACAGATATCCCTCAGAGGGGAAGTCGCCCGCATGCAATGTGTATGAAATACATCTGTCAGCTCTTGCAGCTAAATCCCATGGCCCACTCAGCAGATGGCCCAATGACAAAGCCTTTCCTGGAAAGACTTCACATACGTACAGCAAAGGCTGATGTGGTACGCAGATTTATGGAAGTGCCCGAATTGCTCTTTCCTAATGGTCTCTAAGTAGTGAACTGACCAGAGGACACACAGGGCAAAGAATACATTGTCTTTTGTCCAATACTCTACATTAAGATTTTTATTTCACACCAGGAGAATTGCAACATTTTGAAACCAAAACACTCTGCTTCCAGAAAAGCAAAAAAAATTATGAAAGTATACATTATTTGTGCTTAGAGAAGATTAAAAGTTCCATGGTAAACCATTACCACAGCTTTAGTTTATGAGACAGAAGGCTGTGGAGTTTTTCTGAGGTTTTTTTTTGTTTTTTTAATCTTCTTTCACCGAGTAACCTTTTCTGAGAAGACAGATCTTTTGTTTTGCTTCATGTAGGCGTGATCCTGCAAGCTCTGAACTTTTATGACAGTATCTCCACTCCTCTTGACTTCTTCCATAGTGGCAACTGAAGAATGATGCTGACCACCCACAGTGTTTTATAAGATTAGAGGAAAAATTAAGAAGTTCAGAGAGCATAGACAGGTGCATTTTTTTGCCCGTACTAAGAAAGAAAATAAACAAAAGAAATGTCTGCTGTGCAAAATCATGAAGAAAAAGTTTCTAGTTGCATGAACAAATGTCCCACTCTGGTTAACAGAATTGTACTTCCTCATGGATTTGGCACATTCTGCATTCATTTCAGGATCACACTGGGAAAACTAGCTCACTGGAGACAACAGAAGGAAAAGCAAAGAAAGGGATTCACTGAACAGGGAAGGAACTTCAGGCAAAAAGTTGGAGGTTATGGGATGACAAAAGATGTCCACTAAATTCTGTCCAAGAGCAAGATTAATTACTTATTATAGTAAAAAGTACCATAAGAAAAGTATCTGTCCTGATAGGGCAACAGACATGAATTTTTCCAAACTCTGAAATGTGAAACTTTATAATTTTATTCATGTCCTCATAGCTAAACAGTTGTTTTAAAAGATAGTGGATAAAATAACACATCACATAAAGCAGTCATTTGTACTGAATATATCAAGAAATATATTTTATTTCAATAAATATAGACATTTAAAACAAACAGTTTTGCACTGATCTGGAGAAAAATATATGGAAGAAAAATATATCAGAGAAAAAGACAATCAGAGAAAAATTAATTACTCACAAGCAGCTGGTGGCTTTGTGGATCAAATGGTTTGGCATCTCTTGCAGAGAGGTATCTTAACAATTTCATAATTTAAGATATCAGGAAAATCTTTGTTTACTGTGACTGTGAAAAAGGAATGTATCATTGCAGATCAGTTGCATCCTTTTGACTGAGAACATTGAAAGGGAATAAAGTGATTAGAAGATATACTGCAAAATTTTTGAACATTTGGGAAACCCAGGAATGTATTAAGCAAGAGTCCTTGAAATACAGTAAAGATTTACATTGAGATATCTAGGCAATATTTTTTCATTAATTATCAATTATGTTGATTAGAAAGTAGCATAGTTCTAAGCATTCTTTCTGTAGCAAAGAACCCAAATACTTGTTTCTTCAAGGAAATTTGCAATTTTTATTGTTTTCTGTTCCGTATGTATTAGAATGCCTATGGTGTCACATTAAAGAAATTTTTCTGTCAGAAATAAATCTTTGCAAATTTCCCTTCCTCCTTGTCCCATTCCCCAAAAATTTGAGCCGTGGATCAGGCAAAGTGTAAAGAACAGCAGCATTCTGTTTTTCCCCCCTCTATTTTTCACAACAAACCGACTGACTATACTCAGGAACAGTTAGAGTGCTAAGTACAAGAAACAAATTGTAGACTGACTTGGGTAATTTTGTTTTGAGAATTTTAGAATGCTCAGTTATAATGATAAATCCTTGCAATGTTATCTCATTATTATTAGTATTGTTATTGTTATTACTATTATTATCACTGTATTTCCTTAGCTGATGGGGAATTTACCAGCCAGTTTTATGTAAATGGATGCTTATAATGGGTAAGTATATAAAGCAAAGTACACAATTTCATATGCAATAGCTGTCAAAACACCACAATGCTGGATTATCTGGTGTCTATATTGCAAGATTCTTAAAAGAAACTTTTAAAAGAACATATCTTAAAAAAAAACCTTTTTTAATTTCTATTATAATTTTTATAATTATTTGTTATAATTTCTCTTTTTTTTCTGGCCTTCTTTAAGCAAGTTATGAAATCACTGATCATTCTTTAAAAAATGGTTCAGTGAGTTAATTTCTGTTAGTTTTACTCTTTACTGGTGACTTCAGAAGTAGAAAGACCCTAGCTGTGCATAATTTGAAGTAATGATTTTGTGTTATACAATATAGATGAGAATTTCATGTGAACACATTTGTCTTTCATCATAGACAGGAATCTCCTAATATTAGGGAGAATTAAGGTTCCCTCTGCCATTTTTGAGGTTTATCCATAGGATTCTGTGCTGTACTGAACTAATCTGCAGAAGTAGAGAATTAAAAATCCAAACAAAAATCGGTTTTGATCAAGCACTGTGTAATATTTAATTTGCTAATATGTTAAATATTAATATTTTAAATATCCAAAAAAGGCCATCCATGTCACACAAATTGCTTTGGTAATAAATAATGTGACAGGTTGCTAACACAGTTATACAAACCTATTATTTACTTAATGTTAAAAAAAGGTTATCTCTGGAGAGTGGAAAACTTTATTGTGCACAGAGATGAGTTGGAATTATCAGATGAAACAGTAATATGCAGCTTCCTAGTGACTTAAGACTGAACAAGAAAAAGTGATTTTGTGATGTACTCCAACTACCGTCTTGTTTGAACAAATGCCTTCATAAGCGGAAAAGCTGCAAAGCTTACAAAAGCTTCATGTATGACAGAGGCATAAAAATCCATTAAATAGCATTGTTCTTCATAAATAATCTCAGTATAACTTGTTCAGTTAATGAATGAATCTGTATGACTGAGGGCATCAAACCAGTACATCAGAAACTTGTTTCAAATTGTTACGTTGCTAAACTAACCAAAATAAATTTCGCTGCCATAACAAAATGATTCTGCATTTTTTGAAAGCAGATTAATATGCTTCTTTTAGGTACACTGTCTAGTGCACGTTTTATGGGAAAACACACCTTGACTGTTTTAATACATAAATTTAAAGGAAAATAATTTATCTTGCAGCAGCATGACTGGTAATTAAACTTGTCTTGTTTTGTGCACTAATGTACATTGGTCTTGGAATCTTACTGTTCTCTACTCACACATAATGAATAAATCAACTAGTAATAGATCTACTAATTACTACATACTTCACTAAAAACACAGATTTGTGAGACAAAAGATTTATTAAATACATTTATTTATTAAATAAAGCAAATTACTTTTGAAAGAATTTAGCATTTAGCAAAATAGCTAATTAAATTTATTATAAAATGTTGATCCAAATACGTGAAATGACAAAAAATAATAATTTAAAAATCCCAGATGGCTGTCAGTTTCAAACATTTTTAGGAAAACTGTATACAATTATTACAAGCAAAACTAAATGCTTTATTTTTCTAAGAGACAGGAATACAGTTATCCTGGAAAGTACTTATGCTGTTAGACAAGTAAAATGACACAGGTCTTTCTGAAGTGTAAGATTCTCATCAAGTTTTGGACAAGTTTAATGAGGAATTAATGTACAGACTACATAGATTGTATTATGAATTACCACAAGACCTGTGGTATATTCTCCTGGAATGGAGCTAAATTCAAAACTGGCATTCAAAAAACATAAAAATTTTTTATTCAGACTTTTCATATTCATTTGCATAATCCAAATTACCTTTTGATGAAACTTTTCCATAGAGTATTTGTAGAATCAAGATTTTTCACCCTGTGCTAGATTTTGTTATTCAAAGCTCAAAAGCCCCTGATAATTTTCTGATAAAGGTCTGATAAATTTCTCAGGATGTCACTATTCTGCATGCTGCCAAATAGCCTTTACATTCGTTAATCTTTATTTTGTATGCAGAAGAACTTAATTCTCCTGATATAACTCTTGATTTAAAAAAGGGTAATTGTCTTGACTTCAGTTAAGTTTTTTCAGTGGGGATCTATACTGCTGCGTGGAAGAGGTGACCTTCTCCCTAAATATAATTCAAAAGCTTGAGTCATTGTTGATATACAGAGAAAAGAGCAGGATGTTACAAGTTTCGATTATTACGGTCTTCGATTTACGGCTTTGTTTCATTTTAGAGAACTCCTGTAAGATTCTAATTACAGAAGGAGAAGGTAAAACATGCTGTCCATGAAGATAAGCAATAAGAGCCTTACACTTAGGTCCATATCCTAGGCTGATATTCTCCAAGTAGTGGACTTTTTTCAAAGGTCTGAATATAAAAGCAAGAAGACCTTTATAGCTGAGAATACATTATTGGGAAATTTCAGAAATATATCATGTTAGTATTTATCAAGGTCTTTAAGAAAGAACACGCTAATTTCAACCTTATAACAGAAAAAGAAATGAGAAAATAGAACTTGTCATGACTGTTGAAAATCAGGGTCTCTGTAAATATAGCAAAAAATCCTACAAGGTGGCATTTTAATAACAGCTTCCTGTTGTTTGGCTAGAGGGTATGCTGAGGCACATGGAGGACAGGGAGGTGATTTGAGACAGCCAGCAGGGATTCACCAAGGGCAAGTCCTGACTGACCACCCTAATGGCCTTCTATGATGGAGTGACTGCATCAGTGGACAAGGGAAGCACAGCAGATGTCATTTTTCTGAACTTCCGTAAAGGCTTTGGCATGGTCCCCCACAACATTCTTCTCTCTAAACTGGAGAAAGATGGATTCAATGAGTGGACTGTTAGATGGATAAGAAAGTGATTGGACAGCTGCACCCAGAGGGTAGTGGTCAAGAGCTCTAAGTCCCAGGGGACATCAGTGACAACTGGTGTCCCTCAGGGGTCTATATTGGGATCAGTGTTATTTAACACCTTCATTAGTTACATAGACAAAGAGATCAGCAAATTAGCAGATGACACCACGCTGAGTGGTGCTGTTAGCACACCTGAAGGATGGGATGCAACCCACAGGGACCTGGACAAGCTCAGGAAGTGGGTCCATGCGAATCTCATAAAGTTTAAGAAAACTAAGTTCAAGGTACTTCATGTGAATCGGGGAAACCCTGAGTATCCATCCAGGCTGAGGGGTGAACAGATTGAGACCAGCCGTGCTGAGAAGGACTTGAGAGTGCTGGTGGTTGAGAGCCTGGACATGAGACAGCAATGTGCACTTGCAGCCTAGAAAGCCAAACATGTCCTGGGCTGCATCAAAAGCAGCATGGCCAGGAGGTGGAGAAGGGTGGATCTGCCCCTCTACTCCATGCTGGTGTAGTGTTCACCTCAAGTACCACGTCCAGCCCTGGGGTCGTCAGTACAAAAAAGACATGGATCTGTTGCAGCAAGTCCAGAAGAGGCCACCAAGACGATTAGAAGGCTGGAGCAGCTCTCATACAAGGAAAGGCTGAAAGAATTGGATTTGTTCAGCCTCGAAAAGAGAAGGCTTCAGGGTTGATCCAATTGCAGCCTTCCAGTACCTGAAGGCAGCCTACAACAAAAATGGAGACTTTGTACAAGGGCGTGTAGGACAAGAGGGAACGGCTTCAAACTGAAACAGAGTAAGTTTACAATAGATATTAGGAAAAAATTCTTCACTTTGAGGGTACTGAGGCACTGGAACTGGTTGTCCAGAGAAGCTGTGGACACCCCATTCCTAGAAGTGTTCAAGATCAAGCTGGATGGAGATGTGAGCACCCATGGATAGTGACAAGTGTCCCTATCCATGGGAGGGATGATCTTAGAGATCCCATTCTATAATTCTATGATTCTGCATTAATAGTTTGCATAGAAAATTATATATGTACTCATAAAATCAACGCCGTATTTCAAATTACTTTTAATAGATACTTGATTAAGCCATTGTAGTTCAGAAAGATGAAGATTTTAGGAGACACGGTAGTGAATGTAATGCTATTGCTCTCCCAGACAAGAGATCCTGAATTTAAAAGCAGTTATCTAAAGAGCATAAAAAATTATACAAAACTTGAAAAAAAATTAAGTCCTTTAGTTGGCTGAAAGTAGGGAAAAAATGAGTGAAAGTCTGTATAAATGAGAAATAATTCTAAAACCTTTAGGAAAGCTTTCAAAGCTTTCCTTTAATAACACAATTTCACCTCCACTCCCACTCACTCTATTCTTTTTGTCAATCTTAACTCTAACTTTTCTGCTAACCTTTAGAAAACATCTAACTACTGCACAGAGGAAAATGTTGTTGAAGAACATTTCTCTTCTGCTACGCAAAGAAGACTCAACAGTCTTGTGAGCAGAAATCTGTTGATGCAGACTACAGCAAACAGCATACATCAACTTGATGATGAAAGTTACTCCAACACCAAAAAAAACCCCAAACCCACAAAAGTAACAGACAGAAGGGGAGAGAGACAGTGAGACAGGAAACAGAAAAGGGAAAATTCTTCCCAGGTGCCCTGTTTGGGATAGGAGAAACATGGTCCCACATGAACTCTCACAAGTGAAGCAAGGGACAATGATAAAAATTTTGAAGATGATGACCTTTGTAGAGGTTGTGCTTTACCTCTAGTTCAATACACTTTCCATATAGAGCAGCATACATGTGCTATTGGTTGTGATTATGATTTTGTTAGTATTGACTGAAGTATGTTAATCAGGATTAATGCTGATCAGCTGCTAAGCTTCTGTTCACAATATTATTAGACAACATTTGTCTGAAATTACTATCATTTTCTCAGTTGAGAATTGTGCTTTAGTTTATTTAAAAAAAGCCAAAGAACACAAGCAAGACATGTAAAGGAAGCAGGGACAAGCAAAACATAAATGTGTAGGTGCATGCAAATGACAAAAACCCATATGAGACTAACAGCACTCAAAAAAAAAGTGTTGCTGTGCTGGAAAATGCTACCCAAATAAATAAAAAGAAAGGTCACAGAATTGCAGATAGTAGATCAGTAGCATTAATAAGGACAAGGAAAAATGTCACCCAAAAGAACTTGCAACAAGAAAAAGAGAAGCCTTCTTTTTCTCTAAACCCTAAACTCGAACCCTGATACGTCCCTTGTGCTTTAACCAAAGCCCCCAGCCATGGTCCCAATGAAAACTGTCACATGGGCAGGGCTCTTTGGAAGTCTATTACTCCCTTTCGTAGTGCCATGCCAACTGTGTTTTGCACATGTAGCTCTGCTTTTCCTGAACCCAGACCCTAACCCTAAGTTCAGGCTGAGCCCAAAGCACTGGTTCTGTTTTAGTAGGGTTAGGTCTAACAGAATTTTTCCAGTAGTACTGTATGTCTTCTAGAAATTCTCTTTAAAGGTAAAAAAATTTTAAAAAAACCAAACTAAACCAAACAGACACCCTACATGTAATGTATATTTTTCCTCAAGATATTTAACTTTGCTAAATATCTGTATTACTGTGTTTCCATTTTTTAAATCCATGGACCTGAAAAGGCAGATGGCTAAATGGTTTGCAGATGGTTGAAAATGATAAACGGCTGTGACAAGGTTAGTAATAGTACTTTTGTTCACTGTATTAGCGCAATCTGTTTCTGCCTAGGAAGAAACCTGAATTATTAAGTGGACTTAAATTAACAAAATATTTTCCTCTGCTTTTTGCTCTGATACTTTATGGTTTTGTTTTCAATATAATTCATATTTATCTGTACTGAGTGCCATTTTAATACACTTGTACTTTAACAGCTATTAGCTGTGTCTTGGGTGAAACCTGCTATTTTATCTGTGTATATTATCTAAACTTTTTTCAGACATATTTACAGGTTTTTGAATTCATAGCATGTAAGTAATGAAAACAGAAAATACATATGGCCTCACAGATGCATTCCATAACTATCCTGTAAAACTGGTACAGGGAAATGCCTTGTATTTTGTTTTGTTTTATTCCCTTGAAGTAATATGATAACTGTGATAATTTGGAATGGCAAGGTTACTAGTAAAAACAAAAAGTATTACGTATTCTTATTTTTCTGTGTATTTATCAAATTATTTTCCCTTTCCCAGTTTACTAGACTGACAATGAAAAAAGTAGCAGGAGATAAAGGATAATTAGGTAGTCAAAACATTGGTAAAAGGTATGGAAAAGATTATCACATGAATATGAGAATGAAGGCTTACTGTGATTCAAACCAATGGCTTGTCTGGTTAGGCCTCTTTTACATGACAGTATACAGCACCATTTATTTTCAGAATAAGGTAGAGGAAAAACAGTGACATTCCCACTAATTCAATGTGGTCTTAATTTCATCTCCATTCTATTGCTGGGCAATGGAATTTTTTACCGGAATAATTTCTCAATAATCTCTTCATTAAAACAAAACAAAGCAAAGCAATTATGAGCTTACAATAAACAGATTTTCTACAGACACTGCTTTTTGTTTTTTGCAAGGTTTTGTTCTAGCACAATTTATGAGTGGCCTTGCCATTTTCAACTGGGAATTTTATCTACCATTGTACTGTTCAAATCGGAATTTTTATTGAATTCTTCAAATTTTTCACCATCTTCTCAGGTTTTGCTAACAAATATTTCTAACATCAATTCTACTCTGGACCCACCATTATAAACACATCACAGTGGTGCAGTTAAAGCAGTTACTTTGATCAATATTCTTCCTCCTCTTTTCTGGTTCCAATCAAGTACTGCAACTCTCATGCCCTTTACAATAAAAATATGTTCATGGGAGTTTGTGGGTAATGTTTTATCTATCTTACACGTCTGGCTCTTGTATATTTATGTGACTTCTTTTGACAGGTTTATGGCTTTCTCATTTGCTAGTCTATGGTCAGTGATGACCTACTCACCATACAGTTACCAAGTTCATTCCCTCAATTCCTTTTGAATATCATCTTCTTAATTTTTCAGTCATCTGGTACTTTCATACATTCTTAAAAATCATTTCCAGTGAATAAAAGATATTGCCAGAAATTTCTTAAAATACTGAATACGGCTCTTCCAACACTTCAGACTTTAAATATTTCTCCTGTATCCATGAAACATAATGTTTACTTACTGAAACTAGAGAAGTCTCTCAAAGCCATGTAAACATAACCCTGCTTCATTCTGAATACAAAATAGAAATAGTTAATGGATAGTTCCATCTTTCAGCAATATATCTGAGCAACCCTATGGCATTTGGCTAGATTCAGATATACCGGAATTTGGTACCTTATTCATAATCTCAGTTTTATCTATCATAATACTCTAATATGGTACTGTGATATGGCCACATTTATAAAATATTCTTAAACAGATTATCCCGCAGCATTGACACAGCTTAGTGCATCACTTTAAAGTCAGATATTTTCAGAAGACAGCTAAGTGGAGGAAGTCCAGGAAGGACTGACTGAAGTCATGTAGACCGGGAATTGGGTTTTGTGAAGAGAAAAATTAGATAGAGTTGCCCTTTGGAAGAACTGAGACTTCCAAGGAGCAATAGGATTTAAAAAAACCAAACAAACTACCAGTGGATTATTTAAACACAAATAGCATAGAGTTGCAATTCTATTTTGCAAAATGTGGAGCTAATTCAAGTTACAATGTCAAAGTCAAAATCTGAGAACCTGTAATTCCAAGAGATTTAGCACAAGAAATTGAAAGTGATAGTATTTCTAATAAATATCAGGATCCTTAAATGTTTAACGTTGAATGACAGACAGGGAAGAAAATAAGCAATGTTTAGTTCCTAAATGCAATATTATAATTTACATTAACCACTTTTAATAATTTTAATTTAAGACAAGAGTTTCTGGTGATCATATAATCTAGACATGGCTAATACAAAAAGAAGTAACTGCCCTTCCAAGGACAGCTTCTTGCTTGTAGAGTTACACTCCCCTTATTCACACATACACAAATAAATTCAGGCCCTCTTAATCATACATAAATTTGAACTTGCTTATGCATCATCCACCCTATTCTTCAAAAAAAGTGACAAGAAATAAAAATCCAAATTGAATCTGTGAAATTTATTGAAATACAGACTTATCAATGTAAAATCCACCTCAATTTTGAGCAGATCCCACTACCCAAATTTCCAGTCTGTGGGAATATTTCCATTAACATAGCCAAGAGCTGGCTGTTGCCCTGAAACTGTGAAGGTAATTACTTTAGAAAGCCTTTGACCCCAGGATATTAGTCATGAACAGATAGTTTGCATTCTCTCATCCATCCTTGTCCCACACATTTTCTCCACAGAGAGCAGCCTATTTACATAGAAATTGCAAA
Organism: Rhagologus leucostigma; assembly: GCA_013397725.1. Taxonomy (NCBI): domain Eukaryota; kingdom Metazoa; phylum Chordata; class Aves; order Passeriformes; genus Rhagologus; species Rhagologus leucostigma. Next base: position 128,486 of record VZTD01001254.1, on the reverse strand, counting down.
AATAGCCTTTTATGAATTTAGCACTTACTGTGTGCTTTATTTGTACCATTCCCCCTCTCAAGCCTTGTGAAGGATGAATATTACAATAATGTATACATATTCATAGGCAATATTGTAAGCTAATTCTTACAAGGCTGTTATTATTCACAACTTACAAATGAATCCTTAATAGCCACTCAAACCTATAAATAACCATCATATAGTTGGTCAAATTAAGTCACTTAACTGCAGTAAAATGATGAAAGAATATGAAGAATTTAATATGAAGTACGTTCTTTTGACATGTAATTGGAAAAAATATGACAACAGCCAAAAATACATATTTGATGTGGAGCCATCAGACAGTATCTTATGCATTAACTTTTTTTGTTCATAAACTTGCATCTTACTACCACATTACAATGGATGTACATTGCTGTAGACCAATCAAGAATGCAGCTGACCAAATCCAGAGACCAGGCTTAAAACTATTGCAACATACCAGTGTTAGCATTCATCATGACCTCAGTAAGAAAGGCATTCAGACTCCATACTCATTCAAACATCATTTATTGAACCAAATCTTATAAAGAAAGAGGCTACATAATCATAGGTAGCATCATAGAATGTTTGGGGTTGAAGGGACATTAAAGATCATCTTATTCCACGCCCTGTGCCCTTGGCCTTCCACTAGATCAAATAGATCAAAGGCCCATCCAACCTGGCCTTGACACATTCAGGGGTGGGGCATCCACAACTTCTCTGGGCAACCTATTCCGGCACCCCACCCTTTTTTTATATCTAATCTAACCCCACTCTCAGTTTCAAGCCATTACACCTTGTCCTATTGTTACTTGTCCTTGTAAAAGATCCTCTCCAGCTCTCTTGTAGGCCCCTTTTACGTACTGGAAAGCTGTTATAAGGTCTTCCCGAAGCTTTCTCTTCTTCAGATTAAACAATCCCAACTCTTTCAGCATATTTTCATAGGAGAGATGTTCTAGCCCTTTGATCATTGTCATGTCCCTCCTCAGGACTCGCTCCAACATGTCCAATTCCTTCTTATGTTAGGGGGCCCCAGAGCTGGACACAGAATTCCCAGGTGAATCTCGTAAGAGCAGAGTAGAGGAGAAGAATCACCTCTGCTGACCTGCTGGCCACACTGTTTTTGCTGGGGGTGTAGTCAATCCCACTGTCCATGTCACCGACAAAGATTTTAAACAGCGCCAGGTCCTGAGGAATACTACTCATCACTGGTCTTCACTTGGACATTGAGCCACTGAGTGACACCATCCAGCCAACTCCTTTTACCACCAAGTGGTCCATTTGTCAGACCCATGTGTGTCCAGCTTAGAGACAAGAATGTCATGTGGAAAAGCATCAAATGCTTTGCACAAGGCCGGGTAGACAACGTCTGTTGCTCTTCCCTTATCTACCATCACTGTAAGGATCTACCCATCACAGAAGGTCACCAAATTTGTCAGGCATGATTTGCTCTTATTGAAGCCATGATGGTTGTCACCAATCACCTCCTAATTTTCTATGTACCTTCTCATGGAGGATCCAGGAGGATCTGCTCCATGATCTTGCTGGGCATAGAAGCAAGACTGACTGGCCTATAGTTCCCTGTATCTTCCTTTTCCCCTTTTTAAAAATGAGGGTTATATTTCTCCTTCTCCAGCCAGCTGGAACTTCACCAAACTGCCATGGCTTCTCAAATATGATGGATTATAGCTTAGCAAGTTCATTCCCCACTTTGCTCAGGACCACTGACGCATCTCATTAGGTCTCACGGATTTGTGAACCTTCCAGTTTCTTAGATGTTCTCAAGCCTGAGCTCCTCCTACAATTCTACTTGCAGGCCAGTCCCTGCCTTTTCCTTCCTTGGGTGGTGTGGTTGGAGCACTTTCTGGTGAAGACTGAGGCAAAAACACTGTTGAGTACCTCAGCCTTCTCCATGTCCTGTGTAACTGTGGGTAACTGTAATCTTATGTGTCTTCAGTTGCTTGGAATCCTAAGTTGACTCCTGTTCAGCCACACTGAATAGAACTCCAGCCATCGTATAGCATGCTGCATGCCATGGAAAGGTTCACCAACATTATGGTCTTTAGAGCTCTTATAAGATTTTCTTAGATGTAAAGAATTCTCTTTACCAAAAGGATACTGCATAAGAATTTACTTCACTTTTGGATGGGGAAAAGGACTCATCTCTGAAGCAAGTACTGATGCCACGTGGGAGTTGTTTGCATCTTACTCCATTCCAACTAGCCAGCTAAGTTTATCCTGTGGCCAGATGACCGTATTTCATTGTTTCTAAATCTGTTAGTTTCATCAATCTGAGAAGAGTTGGTGAGTTTGTTAAACACCATTCTAAAAAATCATTAGGGAAAGCATGTAATTAAGCAAAAAATTTAAGCTTCCATTTCCCCTTAAAAATATAATTTCTACAGCTCATGATTAATTAACTGGTAGTGTAAAGTCAAAACATGAAAAAGCAAATGAAAACAATGTAGTTATTATCTTCTATATGTTATGGTTTTGGATAGGTGGGATCAGTTTCTATTTCAAGAGCTATGCTTGTATCTGTAAATTAAGAGGTACTGTGACCTATTCTTAAGTTAAACTCTTCCCACACAAATCAAGACAATCTTTTCCAGAATATGTTTTGGGAATTCTTGACTAATTTATCCCCTAAACAAGTCCTCGAATTTAGGAAAGTTCCAGCTGACCTGGGATGAAACTGTACCAGAAATTAAGCAATTAAAAGATAGCCTGATGGTAAATTTTCTTTTTTAATCCATAAAACATAGCTTTGAATTCTTGTCATTATCACTGTCTCAGACAGTGAGAGAAAAGTACGTGTGCAGGAAAAAAAAAAAGATCAATTTATTTTAAAGTAAATCAATTATGAGCAGTATTTTGGAGCTTGTTTGTTTACATGTTATGGATGTGAATTTCAATAAGGTAGCACACGCTCTAGAAGCTCACAGGTAAAACTTCACATCTGTGGAAACTTTTCTAGTGAACAAAATTATAGCCTATATAGTTTTTATCATCAAAGTGCAGTAAATAATTTACAAACACAGAGGTAGAAGTGTCTAGAAAAAGTGAAAAATTCCAGTCTGCTGCCTCACTTGTACATACTAATCATAATCATATCTACTTTTCCTTGAATTCAGTCAAATCTTTATCAGCAGTATTAATTGCCCTAGAAAATTTTAAGCTGTATCTAATATAGCAAGTCGGGGTTTCAGTAGACTCTTCTGAGTGTCAGAGCCGAACTAAGACTTCCACTCGTTTGGATGTCTTTGTGTATATGTTCTTCTCATGGGTTAGAAAGAGAATCAAGCAAAAGTCCTAAGCACTTCATCATTCTTAGATGATGAAGAGACAAGAAGATGTCTCATACGTTGAAAGGCTGAGAGAATTGGGACTGTTCAGCCTGGACAAGAGAAGGCTCTGGGGATCTCATCAATGTATATAAATTCCTACAGGGATTCTGTGAAGACAACAGAGCAAGGCTCTTCTCTGTGGTGTCCAGTGATAGGCAAGAGGCACAAATTGAAACAAAAGAGGTTCCCTTTGATCATGAAAATTGAAAGATTTTGAGAGTGACTGAACAGGCTGCTCAGTGAGGCCGTAGTAGCTCCTTGAAGATATTCCAAAGCCATTTTGACGTGATCCTGGGCAGCCTGCTCTAGATGCGTCTGCTTGAGCAAAGAGACTGAACAAGATGCCCTCTTGAAGTGTCTTCCAACCTCAACCATTCTTTAATTCTATGAAAAAGAGGTATTACAGCTCCACTGCACACCTCTTGACAAAAAAATGGTGGGCTTCTGCCCTACTCTGATGCTAGAGGCAAACCTTCACCTTAATGAAGAACAAGCTATATTTTCTAAGACTCATAGATCTATCTCTGCAGGTTGGCTTGAGGTACCAATTTATTTTGGTTTACAAAGTCAGTACAATTGACTGTACATTTGGCATTTTCTTGAGATCACTTCAAATGCTTAGGCAGTCTTCAAATAATAATAAGCTGCATTCTGACAAAATATAGGATTATGTTCTTTGTTATAGAATTAGAAACACAAACACTCTTGTTCCTTCCGCCCTGTCTACTTCCCAAAGAAAAAAACATCAAATAAGACTAATAGTAATTTCATATTTTGTGTTTGGTTTATAATTTCTCAAAACATTCTCTTAGCTGTGGTAGATAATGATCATCAAACATAAATAATCTTCAATGCTGGACTCTGCCATGCATTTACATTTAAAATCTTTTGAGCTAAACAGTGACAGTCTCATTTATTTCAAAAAGTATTGAATTATCCTTGTTGCAGGATATTTCCGTTGTAGCAAGCAAGTGCACAATGCATAGATTTGATATAAAATCCTCTAGATGATAACTATAGTTCATATTTATACAGTTATATGCCAAATCTTTTTCGTGTAAGGGTACACCAAAAATCTTTAGGAAAGGCAAAATATCCTTTCAATGAACCCAAACACTTCAGTGGTGGCTGTGAGGCTGCACCGCTTTGCAGAGTGTAAACTCAAAATGCTGCACATTCTGGCTGTCATTCCCTGGTCTCTTAGTCCCAGTTATACAATATAACTACCTTTGGACTACTGCTAACCTTTTTTACTAATTGCCGTAGTTCTACTGCAGATCTTTCTTCCATTGCAGGGCACACAGTACAGGTCACTGTGGGGTGAGGCTGTGTAAGCAAAGAGGCAGGATACCTGCTAGGTTTGACCAGCAGAATGACCTTCAGGCTGGAAAGAAGGAAATGGAGAACATTAAATATCTGAGATTATGGCATGAAGCCAAGACAATGAAAAAAACATAATGAAAGTGCTTCTCTACTCGAGTAACTGAAGTCAAGATAACTTACTTTCTGTTTTCATTACTATAGAGATTGTCGTTTTTGAGGTTTTTTCCCCATGTAAGTTTTGACTATTTTATTGATTTCATAATGAAATTAAGAGAAACACAATGATACTACTTTGATTATACAACCCTGGCTTACTAAATTTTGCTCTACTATCTGTACAACTGAATGTGCAATCATAAAAAAGAACAGCCTAGTGCAAAGAAAGGTGGGCTGACCTGTCACTGTATATATTTGTATTTGATACCCAAACCAGGGGGAATTATATGCTAGAAGTTATTTCTAATTTCAAATATACAGACCTGTCAGAACATCTGCTGCTTTAAACCAATAATTGTTTTAATTTTCCATTTAAAATCATTCATTGCCATTTTACATTTTACTAGGCAGTATTTCATGGTGTGTCAAATCACAATAAAATTATGTTTCAGAATAATTAAATGCTAACTTCCTATGGAAATTTGAAAGCATTTATTGGCAGAAATCTTTTTTGATAATAATATTCCTACTTTGGGAATTCAGGTAAACAGTCTTTTTTAAGACACTGACTAAGGTCTTCTCCATCTTGGAAAGTGGCTGTGCAGCCCCAATATTACATAGCACCTCTACCTTATGTTAACAGCAATTTATTTCCTATGTGACATATTTTAGTCCTTGGCTCTTATGGTTCCAGTTGGAGTGATCAAAGATAAAACTTCTTTAGCTGCTTGGCTACTGCTCTGTACTGGAAGCTCCCCAGTTCTTGATTCTGCCATATGAAAAGAACATACAAGAACATAACCTACTTCAAACAAATTAGCTGTCTTGTCTAAATATATCCTTTAAAGTGTCAACACCTTGAAAGAGTAAAAGGAGGTTATCATTGCAATATCTGTTAGACAAGAATGTTTCTTCTTTCCCTACCGAGTAGTTTGTTCTCAAGCTTTGCCTAGTTAGTCACATAGGGTAAGGTATAGCAATTCGTAGATTTTTGGAAATTTAAACAGAGCAAAGTGCAAAAATGAAAACAGATAATATAAGATTTATTTTTTTGTAGCAACTTTACACTTCATTTTATTGAGAAAAAAGGTATAAGCAGACAAAAAACCAGTAAAAGTATACTTACAGGTCAGGATCAGCCCTTCTTCTTTAAGGTACCATGTATGTAAAGAAGATTTGCATGCAAAGTAGATAAAGGAAAGGGAAAAAACCTAAATACTAATCACCGATTTTAACAGAAAAAATCTGTGATGCTAACTGGGAAACAAGTACAATAGGAGTCAGATTATTATAAGGCCACATGTTGATCAGACTGAAATAATCCCTGCACTTGTGATCTAGGAGTGAAGATGTTGACCATACTTGAACAGGATGCCAATCTTCCCCAAGCAGAAACACTGAAAAGCCAGGTAAAAAGAGTGCCTTGCTGGCTTTAAGCACAGTAGGAAATTTACCTAGCTTTTTTCAGCCAGAAGTCACTGTTTTGTACTTCGCATGCACTGCAGTTGGTGGTCTTCATTCTCAAATGAGAACTACCATACCAATAATCTTAAACAGCTCATTTTAAATGCACATAATACAATTTTGAAGTATTTTCTATGTAACTTTATAATTTTCTTCTATCAACTGATGTGCCATTAACACAGAATAACATTTTTCTAAGTCTTGTTCTATGGTCATACCCAAGTAGAAGTACCCAAGGAGAGTCCAGTGTGACCTTACATGAATTTTCAGAAAAATATTTTTCTCTAGTCAAAGTCCTCTTTACACTGCTTCCAAAAGGGCCAGCAGCCTATGCCTACATCTTTATTGAGACTTTGAGCATGTTCCTGTTTGAGGTTTTTCTGGGTGGTAACATCACTTGTTGAGAGAAAGAAACATTTCTGCAAAGTTCTGAAGAAACTTGACACTTTCTTTTCAGTGTGCATGGAGACAATCTCTGGATGCTGAGGACAGTGTTGGTCAGATCTAAAAGGATTTCAAATTAATTAACACTATGGATATTGGAATAGAAGCATAAGAATTGCTGGAGTTTTTTTCTCCTTTGCTTTAGACATTTTTTTCTTTAAGAGAACAAAACTACAGTGAAGAGAGATTGAGATAATAAATGCAAATGTCATCCTTTGTTTCTCTTTGCATATATACCAGGCTAATTATCAGAGCATTCAGTGACTCCTTTCTCACACCAGTAAATGAAAGACCCATTTTCCTGAATATGTGTGGTCCTCTCCAGTGCCATTCCAAACCTCATGAAGAGCTCAACAAAAAAAAGTCATTGTTTTAAAAAAATCTATGTAAATGGGTGAATGAATTCTAAATTTACTATACTTTATCTAAACTATTGCACCCTATTTAAAAACTTCACATATATTTCACTGAGAGTTTAATTATTTCAAGATGGTGTGCTCAAAGCCAATCACTAATTACTATCTTTGACACATCCAAGTGTGGCAGATGTAGAGCAGAACCATGCTGTCATAGGAACAGTACAAGCAAACCTATGCATACTGTATTTTTTTCTTGCATTCTACTCACTATTTGGACCCCCATGAGAGTACTGTATACTGATTTCCTTACTGTCATAGAATTGTGAGTTATTTATTTCAGTTATTGTCCTTTGGCTGTCTTCTAATTGAAATATAAACTATTCTATATTCAAAGCAAAATATGCTTCAAATTCATCAAGAATTTTTCAATCAAAGCATTAGCAGCTGGGTATGATAAATAAAGAAAGATAGTAGAGCTTAAACACTGAATTTCTTACTAGGTCATTAGAAAAATATAATGCATATTTGATAGAAGATTTTTAAATGTGCAAAAGAGCAATCTCATTAATTCTTCCTTTTTTTTTTTATACCTGATTGCAAGGTAACAGAGGTAATTAGAAGAAGAAAAGTGAAGGTAGCTATTCATATAACACAAGCTATTTGAATTAGCTAAACCTTATCTCTGTTCTGCACTACTTATGAAGCTGCTTTGAATTTGAAGTGAGAGTTCGTCATATCCACTGAAGAAGGTAGAAATTACTGGTAAAGGATTTGAAATTATACTTGGCTACTGCTGTTCTGTAGCCCATGGAAATCATGTTAAAAGGCAATATATAAGCAAACTCAACATTTTACCTACAAAATAACTCAGGCTGGGACTGAAGGCCCTGGTCTGGGCTTACACAAGCAAGTTCTGTGTGAAGCTGTTCAGGGCGGTTAAGGCTTTGTACTTAACTGCTGTGAGAGTACTTTCATGTAGTACTAGAAGTGAAGGACAGCTTTCATTCCTGACCATAAAATGAGTATTACAGTATTTCTGTAATATTATGTATGGAAATACAGAGAATCGTACAATAACTTGGAATGACATGAACCATGAGAGGCTGTTAGTCCCACCTCTATCTCAAAGCAGGGTCAGCCATAAAGTCAAACAAGGATGCTTAGGGCTGGAAACTCTCTACACAAGCTATACTAATTAATGACTGTGCTCATTACTTGCCTGTGATCATTACTTGGAAGTTTTTATATACAGTCTGAACCTTTCTTCTTTTAACTTATGCGTATAGTCTCTGTCCCATTAGGAACCCCTGCAAAGATACCTTCTTATCTTGATGACTTCCGCATAGATGTTTAATGGTTTTTAAGAGGTTTCCCCATAGTCGTCCCTTCTCCACACTGAGTCAGCCTCTCCTCACAAGGAAAGTGCCCTGGCCAGCATAGTGGCTTTCCACTATACTCTCCCTAGATTATTGATTTCTTTCTGTTTGCAACCAAAAATTAGACATAGTATTCTAGATGCAGTCTAATGAGAGCTGACTAAAGAAAAACAATAATTTCCCTTGATGGACTGGCTGCATTTCTGTTACAGCACAGGAGGCTCTTGGCTCTCTTTGCCAGTGCACACTGCTGGGTGATGATCAGCTTGCTGTCTGGCAAGACTCCCAGGGCCTTTTGAGTAGAGCTGCTTTCCAGGCCATCTGACGCTACCCTGTAATGCTGTCAGGGATTCTTTCTTGCCAGGCACAGGATGTCCCATTGAGGACAACCTGTGGCTCCCGCTGATCCCCTCATCCAGCCTGTCTACATCCTTCTTGACGGTACTCCTGTCCTCCAGCACAGTGACTAGTCCACCTACCAGTTTGGTGCCATCTGCAAACTTGATAAGGGCACATGGACACTCCTCTCAGTCTTTTATAAAGACATTAAATGGGATCAGTCCCAGGACAGACCTCTGTGGCACTGCCCTTGTTACCAGCATCCAGGTGGAGTATCACCCATTAACCATTACCCTGGGTCCAGTAATTCAAATACTTTTCTTTTTTTTTCCCTTTTTCCTTTTCCTGTCTGGTTCTCCATGCATCCAAACAACGTCCCTACCTGGACACAAGAATACTGTTGTGACAGAATGGCAACAGGTATCCTAAAGACTAAAAAAATGGCATCCAGTGCCCTCCTCTTATCTAGAAATCCAGGCATACCATAGAAAGTAATTGAGTTTGTCAGGAATTATTTGTTCTTGATAAATTAATGATGGCTATTCCTAACCAGATTTTTCTTTTCCAAGTGCCCAGAAATTTCAAAAGGATTCATTCTTTGATTTTCTCAGGGACTGTGGTGAGGCTGACTAGCCTGTAGTTCTCTAAATTGTCTTCAGGCTTTTTAGTAGATGAGTGAAACATTTACAATCTTCCATTAATTGGAGATTCTCCTGATAAAAATAACTTTTCAAAATGCTAGAATTGCCTTGCAATGACACTGGCCAAGCTCTCATCACCCTTGGATATAAGGTGTCTATCGCATATCAAGTTGTCTGAAGCTATCCTCGACTCACACCTCATTTACTGCTAGCAGATCTCTTCCTTGAATCCTGCATTTTAACACAAGGGCCAGGGACACCTTGTAGGAGGAAGCTTTCCCTTTGCGTCCCTTTGCTGAGCCAAAGAACACATTAAGTGCCTCAGGCTTATCTGTCTCCAGTTTTAATCTATTCCTCCAGTACAGTCCAAAAAATGCTTCCTTTAACACTTTGAGTTTTCAGCAAATACAAGTATCAAACCCTTTACAATATTAGGAAAAAAATTAATTTTAATACTTTTAAAGTGAAAGGGGTTTACTCTAAGTTTTCTGTAATAACCTACTGGAATACTAGTTTTAAATAGTGGGGGCATTATGTAGATGTTATAAAAATGTACAAACTATGAAACTTAGAAAGCTTTCCAAAAGTGTTGGTGCTCATAAATCATACTTGAAGTAAAATGTCATTGTGGTTTTGGAAAGCCTACACATAATAAATCATTGCTCAGCAAAATATTTTCTCCCTGCATGAAAAAGAGAATAGTGGGTACACTTCATATAATTGTAGTTTTTCCTTCAGAGGGAAGAGGGGGACAGAAGGGCTGTAAACCATATGCCTTTTCAAAGGATATGCATTTAAAAGAATACTGAAAGTAATGGATCTATTCAGTGAGGATTGGAGAAAGTTACTCCACTGTAAAAGTTTCTCAGTTGTTATTGCTGTTGGTAAAAATATATAATACAGATCTTGATTTAATGGGATTTAATAATTTTATTTCATCCTTTCAATATCCTTTCCCTTCATGCTTTTGGTTAATCTGTTGTTGTCATTTCTTAATTAAGAATCACAGAAATACACAATTAACTATGTTGGAAAAGACCCTTGAGATCATCAAGTCCAACCTACGAACTCCTGCAATTGCTAGTGAGGAGAGTTTAAACTCTGTTCTCCTTCCGTAACATTAGCACAAACAAATGACAGGACATCACTTTGTAAGACAGTGTTCATAGTAGGAAGATCATTAAAGGTGTGCATTTTTCCCAGCTGAAAGAACACTAGACTTGAGAGAGCAACCAGCTTCTTAATTAATTTGGTTCCAGACTGTTGCGGTGTGTGGGTTCCCAGTGGTAGCATAGCATGCCACAGCCTTCTCAGAGAGCACAGTGAGGCTTGCTGGGGGAGAGCGGCTGTTCCGCTTCCCGTGCCTTTTCCAGGCTGCCCCTTGCATGCTCTGGCTAGCTGAAGCCCCGCAACACGGTGATGGTAAAGGAGGCGAGAATGCTCTCCGCATGGGGACTGCAGAGGATCCTTTATTCCACAGAGGCTCCCAGAAGCCTAGGTCGAGCACATGTGCAGGCTCCCAAAGGTACAGAGCCAGCACATGGCATGGTTCCCCCAGGCAGAGACTGCTGCTCCGAGGCAGAGTACAAGGCCAAAGAGAGCGAATCACATGGCATGCAGGGTGCTTTATCGGGGGGAAGGGGGCAGGGAGAGCACATGGACCAATGGTCACAGGGCATAGGGGCAGTACATGGGCGGAGTTGGGGTAACAGAATCAATGGGAGAAACCCGCGGGAGTGGTTAAGGCTAGGGAGGGGGGAAGGGGGGACCCACTTGGAAAAGCAGGCAGTTTGGTAAGCGCAGGAGTGGAGAAAAATACAACACTACACCAGACATTGTATTAAAACAATTTTGAACAACTTATTTGTTACTGTTGCTGTTGCTGCTGCTGTTGCTGCTGCTCTTGCTATTGTTGTTGTTGACACTGACACAGGCTGCCCAGAGAGCTTGTAGCTGCTCCATCCCTGGAATTGTTTAAGTCCAGGTTGGATGGAGCCCTGAGTAAACTCATGTAGGAGTGGTATCCCTGCCCATGGTGGAGGCCTTGGAACTATATGATTTTTAATGTCCCTTCCAACCCAAACCATTCTATGATTCTGTGAAAAGGACAGATAGTAGCAATGGTAGTAGTTGGAATAAAGAATACATCATAAAGTTTGAGCAAGTGAAGAATTTTGTGTTTGAATCTTTGGAGCTAGTATAAAGTAGTTCAGAAGAAAGCAAGTAAAGAAAGGATAAAAAAAGTTTAAAAAAATTTACCTTTAAATGGAAATTTTCCAGTTTATTTACTTTCAATGTTATGTATTATTGGTCCCCTTTTATAAAATCTTCTTCCTGAAACTCAGCTGCAGACTGTGTGTCTATTGTACCATTTTCTGAACAAGCTGCTATTGCTAACATTCCTGTAATTGCTTCTAAAATACATCAATTCAGCAGTGCAATGCTACTGCTACTACCATCCAAAAATCAGTCTAAGTGTAATGTTCTCAATATTAGCCACAGGACAGGGAACAGACAGCAAATAAAGGAAGCGTTTGATATATTATATCTAGTAGGTAATCAATGACAAATAATTTGTGAAAATAATGAGGAAAAGTGATAGTAAATTACATTAAATTTTCCTTATATACACGTTGCAGGCCTACACTTGAAAATGTTAGTTGTTCATAACATTTACTATGTTTTATGGGAATTTTGTATTCCTAGGAATTACAAGTTCATGTGCTACTTTCTAAATTTATGAAAAGGAAGATGAATATGTTCAGAAATAGTAGAAAAAACATATTTGAGAGTATCAGCAGTGAATAATGTTTACTGTTTATAACATGTAGACATAATAACTTACAGTTTAAATGATGTACTTCAGGGTTAGTTTGGGGTTGGAATAAATTTTGAAGAAACATTAAAAATGGAAATTATGAGAAAGACAGTAGAAGTGACAAAGGAACTGTTGGTCGATAAGGGAAGTTTGTGGACAGTGACAATTGGACAGTGACAACAGTAGAGGAGACAATTGGACAGAAACCAATTGGACAGTGACAACAGTAGAGGAGAGGAGAACAAAAGAAATTATTTTACTGTGAACAAACTTTGCTAAATTCACTTATTTATCTTGTCCAATTACTTCAATTCACAGTAATATAATCAGCATATTTCAGAAATGTTTAATGGTCCATTTCTTTTTGTACATATGCACCAATCTCTACTTTTGAAAATTCATTTATTATAGTGTTATACAGTACTACTTATTACAAATATCAAGTCATAAATCCTTGATGTCTGCCCCCAAAATACATGTTTTACAGGCAAGAGAGGTGTCTCTCAAAGCAGAATTATGCATTTCAAAACAAATATACAGACCAGGCACAAAGTAATAATCAAAAGTATTTTAAAATGTTATTTTTATTATTTACTAAATAAAAAGTAAAGAGGAACCTGTTTCTTTTCAAGAGTAGATTATGCAAGTGTTACATCAAACACACTAAGGTGTTTTACCAAAAAAAACCCAAAAAAAACCTGTCCTGGGGTGACTGTATGATACTGTATTCCCTATGGTCTGCCCTATGCCAGACATGAATCCTGTGCTTTCCTGTGCCTTTAAGCTGTTTCTCAGGAGAGGGGGGAGAGAAGCCAGGCGAATTTTTCAGAGCGGTTTGTGCTCGAGGACACACACAGTCCCCTGCATTCCTGCTGCTACAGAGCCAAGGAAAGTACCTTCCGCTTTTTCCCTACTTTCGGCTCCTTTTCTCAGGAGGGAGACGGAGAGTTAAAACTCTTTGCTTTATAGCTAGCCTGAGGCAGGGTCTTTTCTTGGGACTGTTCTTCTCTGGTCCGGAACACCATCACCAGAAGGCCCCACACCGCGGCCTGGAGGGGCCCACGCCGAACCCCAGCTCTGGAGAGGGCAGAGCCACACCCACAGAAAGGACTCTGAAATCTTCCCAGGTCTTCTCCATAGGGAGAGGTTTTATTATTTAACATTGTTCATTCTTTTTGGTGCCTGCGTGCACCCTGCTTGTTAAATAAATAGATTTTTTTTCACTTTCCTCCGACAAATTTCTTCCTGAACGTGGTGGGGGAAGGGCTGCTGAAATCTGCCTTCTAACAGAAGAATGTTCATTTCAGATGTTTTCCTCCAAATTTGTCTCAAACCAAGACAAAAATGTAAGGAAGATAGGTAGCTTCCAGTTTAGGCTGCTTTCCGTTATTTCTTAAACCTAAATATTTCCATATTTCACATTTCCCCCTCTACTCTGCATTGGTGCTGCCTCACCTTGAGTCCTGTGTGCAGTTTTGGGCACCACAGTATAAGACGGATATAAAGCTATTAGAGAGCATCCCAAGGTGGGAGTCTGTGAAGATGGTGAAGGGCCTTGAGGGGAAGCTTCATCAAGAATGACAGAGGTCACTTGGTTTTTTCAGCCTCAAGAAGAGGAGACTGAGAGAAAACCTCATTGGGGTCTGCAGCTTCCTTGTAAGGGGAAGTGGAGAGGCAGGCACTGACCCCTTCTGTCTGGTGACCTGTGATAGGACACAAGGGAATGTCAAGAAACTGTGTCAGGAGAGGTTTAGCTTAGATATTAGGAAAAAGGTTCTTCATCCAGAGGGGGGTTGGGCACTGGAACAGGCTCCCCAAGGAAGTTGTCACAGCACCAAGCCTGATAGAGTTCAAGAAATGTTTCGATAATGCTTTTGGGCACATGGTGTGACTCTTGGGGATGGTTCTGTGCTGGGCCAGAAGATCGATTTTGGTGACTCTTGTGGTGCCTTCCAACTCAGAATAGTCTGTGATTCTGTGATTAATCATGTATTCCAAAGCATGGTTTTGCTCAACTTTAGCTCATTCTTATTTAGATAGGAATAAATTTCAAGTATGCAAATATTTGTAGTAACAGTGGGTTTTGGACTTAGATTATGATGATCTTTGTAGTAGATTGCTGTATCAACAGATTGCTACAGTTAGATTGCATGTTATTTTCATTTCATCTCTAACTTCCCAAATTCCCACACATTTGAGGAGCTATTATTTTATCACCTTTTTTTTCCTCTTTATGTACCTTAATTATAGAATCACACCAGAAAATGTATTACACAGTCTTTGCTGTAGCTGCTATAAATGTTGTGAATCAGACCGTATTTGCAAATCATTGATTTCAAGTACAAAAGAGAGTTCAAATTATCTGTGAAGGAAAAATTTGTTGAGAATTGTTGACTACTTAGAAATATTGTTAAATTTCAGAAATTCCTGAGAAACTTAGGATGTGCCTGGGGGAAATACATGTGCTTGCATCAGTCTTATACTCCAGGCATCTACTTTTTTGCTGCTTCTAGAGACAGGACACAAAGTATGGTGGATATTTGATTTAAATATGTAAGTTTTCTTTATGATAGTCTTACTTATTTCCGATAACCTTCTAGTCTTTTTGTTTTGTTTTGTTTTATCTATTTTCATTTCTTGGTTGCTGTCAGTACTTCAGGAATTCATTGCTGTAATCACAATCACCCATAGTGATAACTGTACTTTGTTGTAATCTTATCCTTAAAGTATAATCCATTTAAGGAGATAGTTTTCCTATGATATGTACTTCCATTTGAGTTATCTTTCAAAGATGAAAAAGCATTGGTGTTTGTTAGTAATGGAATTATTAAGACTATTATAAAAAAAATATGCATATACCAGAAAAAGTGGTGTTTTAACTTCTTTTAAAATTACACCACTCTTAAAGAATTTATTGAGACTTCTGTTCCTAATGCCAATTTTCACAAGAATTGAACTGGACACCCCGCAGAAATGTGTAATCACTGACTTTTACCATGAGTGATTATAAAGATGGCATCCTGTGTACAACAATTAGCTAATTATTAAATTAATATATTGAGCAAATGAAGATTTTAACAGAAGGGCCCAGTAACCCAGACAAATGATCAACATAATGATATGAGAGGTGTACAGGCAGTGCAGATGTCAGTGCAACTGCCTGAAGACTCTGCCAATGAACCAGATGCTGCTGTAGAGAAAATATGTTTCTCAGATGACATCCGGGTAGTGTTTGTCATCTGAAAGTGAAAATGACTTAACGTTTGTAATGTGATAGGAAAAATAGCATTGCTCCATCACCATGCAGTCATCTTCATAAAATGTCTTTGGAAATCCATTCTGTATGTGGATTTTACATTTCATATTTCACTTGTGGCAGGAGTACCTTGTGAGTAATCATGGGGAAAGTATTTGGTTGCGTGATAGGTAAATGATAGCACAGACAAATGCATTTTCTATTTTATCCTTGGGAAAAACTGGACTCTTCCTTTACCCTTTGCATTTCAATGAATGCTTTTTCAGACTGTATGAGAGTAATAATTAATATTCTCACTCTTAAGACTGGACAAAGATGAAGTTAAAGAGGTGTCAATGACACTGAGATTCAGGGCCATTTTTCCTAGTTGAAAAATTCAGAAACTTCACAGTTGTTTTTTTTCTTGCTCTGTATGTATCTATCTAGATCTGGATAAATACATATACAGATATATGGATTTATATAAAAACACAGATAATCCCAACTCCCTTGTTAGTCTGTATGAAAAAAATCCAGACTTCATCTTTCAACCTTTCTCCCACTAAAAGGCCTTCAAAACAGAATTATCAATGACCAAGTGTCACTCTACTTCTGACATTATGGCAGGTATGGAATTCTTTAGACTTCAGCAGTCTTAATGGCTTGGCAAGGAATTATGAACATAAAAAGGCCCAAAGTGTTTCTTAACGATATATCAAATTTCTATAAGAATGATTTATTTTTAATATCATCACAGGCAAATTTAAGGTGAAACTCTATGCTCCTTCACTGTAAAGAGATTCAGTGATAAATTACAGGCAAAAAAAGGCAATGGACAAAGTGAAATAGCTTTTTTTCTTGCTAGATTAAGTGTGACAAGTGAATCCAGAGCAGAGAGTGAATTTTGAAAAAATATTAATGTTTTTATACAGCTGAGAAATTTTAAGAAATTCATTGCATAGTGCAAAATTGACCATGGATTTGTTTGTTTGCGATACCTAATGTCCTTAGCCATGTTGCATCACCTCTGTGTGAGTATGTTTGAGTATTTTAGTTGTAGTGTAGGTGAACATACTTTTATATTTCCCCAACACTGAGTTTCTTTGGAGTACTAATAAAACTAGAGTACTCTGTTTAGCAACAGAGAGTCTGGAATTGAAATAAACTATTTAATTGATTGACATTGCCAATACCTTGACCTAATGGCACTGGTGACAGCAATATCATTTATGTTAAATATAGAAACAGACAAGAAAGTAGGAGACATGGCAGACTGAACTGCACTAGGGCTGCCCATTATTTAGACAATCTTCCAGTGGTTTTAGGGATTTTCTGATCTTGAAAAATGACTACAGGATAGAACGAAACCCACATACATAGATGGCCAAATCTAAATTCATTAAGGTAACTGTCATACAATATTTTCTTCCCATTTTGAAAACAAATGGACAATAATTTTACCATCTGAGAGATTCATCAAAAGTAGATCTGTATTTTACCCTGCTAATAATAAGTGTAAGAAAAATTCTACCTTCCAGAATTACATGCAGTAGGTATGAAGCACAATTACTTTTGTACTAGATCATAGAATCATAAAATAGCCCTTGAATGGTCATCTGGTCCAACATCTCAAGGGAAAGGGATTCTAGATGAGAGTATCCAGCACCCTGTTCAGTCACCTCTTGAACAGGGGTTCACCACATGGTGACTTCACCACATCCTTGGGCAACTTCTTCCAGTGTTTGATTGTTCTCACTGTAAAAAAATACTTCTTTTATCACTATGAAACTGCACAGTACAACTTTCACTCATTGCCACTTGTCCTATGCAAATAACAATCAGCTGTAGCAGATTAGCACAAGTTTGTTGAAGTAACTGGAACTGCACCATTTGAAGAAACGTTTCCAGTAGCCCTGTTAATCTTTATACTTGCTCTAATCTCCATTTATAATTATATCAGGATCCGGATCTGTTCTTTAAAGTCCTAGAAAAATTTCTTTTGCCTTAATGACAAAATCCAAATATTATAATCATTTTTATATCAGAAGCTGACTCCAGTGAAGATTTCTGCTTAAAAGCTGGTGCTGTGATATATTCTAAAATTACTTGGTAGAGTTCAGTCTGTTGACAAGAAATGATCCATGGGATAGCACTTCTATGGCTCTATGGTAAATAATGTCCTGATGGAGTATTTTTTAATGGGGGTCCCAAAATCATTTGTAAACGTAGGATTTTATGTTAAAATTTAAGGAAAACCAAAATACAGGAGCCATTGAATGTTTCAGTAGAAATAACATTGCCATTTACTTGTTCATGAGTTTTGCTGTTTGGCTTATATTTACATGTCCCTCCCATAACTAACTTATAATAGATGGGGAAAAAAAAGATAAAATCAATAATTCTGATTAAGAGAATGAATTCTTATATTCATCAGGGGTAAAATATTTCCAAGGCTATCTATTCCACCCATTATTCCAGTTTCTAAATGAAAAAATGAATTCTTTTGTTGTTCTACTGTGTTAATCCATCTTCCAAAGCATCAGCTTTCTTAAGAAAGAATTTTTTTATTTTGCGTATTGGAAAGCTTCTTCTCACTTATACTGTAATATAGGAATAATGAATTATAATTTTTACAACAGTGACAAATGTTGGCAATGCTTGTGTTACAACATTTTCTGATAAATTAAATGGCTATGTAGCATAACTGTTACCACAGATACCAGGAGATTTCAAGGATAAAACAGGACGATCTCAGTTTAACCACCTGGAATAATTTAGTAAAGTTAAAACAATTTCATTGAACTCGTGTTTTTCAAGTGTGTCGAGGGCAGTGCTCCACTTAGAGCACTGTTTTGTGAAGTTAGTAACTTGGAAAAGAATTTGTCAGCCGTGTTCAGCACCTGATAAAATATGGGTTCATTGAGATCTTTCCAACTGACAAGGATTCTACTTTAAAAAAAATAAATAAAATACTGTATGTGGGTCAGTTCCATTAGAACATTTGATTTCTCTAGTGTATTATCATTAAACACACCAGAAATTTCCAGACTAGACTGCTTGGAATAATGGAAGCCCATAAATAGTTTATCTTGTAAATAATTTAAGAATAATTACTAATTGTTTATGCAGTATTTCTAGAAGTATAATACAATGTCCAACTAGTTTGCATTAGGAATGCACGGATTTGCTACTAAAATCTGCTTTAAAAATTCTCTTTAGAGACTTTTTAAAAAAAATCAAATAAATGTTTACATTATTCTAAATTAAATATAAATCCCATTCATTAAAATTAATAATGATAAATGTCTTTTTTTGCGTGCAATGAAAATGCATGATCAGAGAAAAATAGTCAGACAAATTAATTTGTTTAGAAAATTGGGAGATGGTGGGTATGTCAAACAGATGCAGGTAAATAAATGGTTGGAAGAATAGTACATTATCAACTCATATGGAGGCTCTTCTGTAACAGACACAACCATCTCTTTCAGTTCCATGGGGAATAATTAAAAATTTAAACTAAGTATTATCAATATGTTGTTTTTAAAGGGAAAATGAATATGCAAATGAACCTCACAGAGTATCTGATATGTAAAATCCAATTCAGCCTTATCTTTTTAACTTTATTTATTAACATCTTGAGAAAAGAAATGAAAATGAGAAAAATATTGATCAAGTGTTTCCCTTTCTCCCAGTTTTCCTTTAAAAGAAGGTGGTAAAATTTCTAAAATTTGGGGTGCTTATTTCTGAAATATCATACATGATTACTTCACAAAAAAGTTGTAATGCAAACTCTGAAATGCCTGCTGTGTGTGTTTCTATGTACTTCTTCTGTTCTCTGATAAGCTGACTTTGTAACTAATGAACTCAGTGGGAAATTTGATTATCATAATCAAAATATAACATTCCAAATTGCTTTCTGCAAATACAGGGCACAAGAGTTTAAAATGTCCATGAACACTCTTTCTAATAATGGCTGCTATACCTAACAAGTCATAATTTGTCACCAGTAACAATATTGTCTCACTGCATAACCTCATTATCATTTTGCTTTATGTATTTTTCTTTCATTTATTCGGAATCCTCCAATAACTTTATCAAGTCCAGCATTGCATGTTATTTGCAGAATTCTTGACACCTCATATTGCATGAGAGATACTATTTGCTGCTGCCATAACAAAAACAGGATATAATGATTTTAAAATTCTATTCAGTTGCTAGGAGTACTTGACACAGTGATAAATATGAAAGAATATGACTTTATTATTCCACATGTGATCGAGAAGGGGGCTTTACTGCCCTAGGCACTGTACAAATAAGTGAAATCTGAATGAAGCAGTGGTGAGGATGGAGGTATGTGGCCACCTTTCTGTCATAAGCCAGAGGAAATGATGTGTCAGGAATGACAGCAAGCAGAAGCAGGACTGCTGGCTGTTCTCTGGCCAACAAAGTAATGCAACAGCAAAGGAAAATCTTTATCAGTCTAGTGACTTGAGCCATTGGTAGAAATTGCCTTTTTTGAGTTTCTGAGCTATTGGCTACACTAGGTTTGATTTTTCCACCTCCACATCGGTACTGCAGGTTCCCAAAGACATGAGAATGCTCAAAGCACATTTGCAAACACTGACTATTTTTATGGGATGGACAACTAAAAGGTCACTTTAAGGTCTGCTTTCAGGAACTTCTTGGTCTTTGATTCTTTAATTTCCTGTAAGGAAATGATCCAGATATATTTTCAAACTGAGCCAGTGGAAACAAAAACCTACATGACTAGGTTCTTACAAAACAAAATCTGCTCAGACAGACTATCCACTCATTCAGTGTAATAGCATTTTGCAACAGGTGTGCCAGGACATTTTCCATGACTTGTTTATACTCATGGATGATTTTAAAGAAACTGTTCATGTGTCTTTAAGTAAAATTTGATTTTCTGCAAAAACCAACAGATTTAAAACTATGGATCTCTTTTTAAAATTTATTGCCTACCAAATTATGATTATTCTGAATAAAATTTCATTGCACTATAAATCAATGAAATCTTAGAGTTATGAAAATTTAAAAACCAAACCAAAAACTGGCATTGTTTAACCTAAGCAGGTAACTAAGCACCATGCAGACACTTGCTTGTTCCCGCCAGTGGGATGTGGGAGAGAACTGGAAGGTAAAAGCACAATCAGAAAGCCTTCTGTAGCTCATTTCTCACAAGATAACATTTATTAGGTTGAAATTTATTAATAAATTTTACTTACTCAAGCTTGGGTGATTTGAGTTGGTGGAAAAACATGGATTTTCAAAGAAAAGATAATGAGTCACATTGTTCAGCTATAAAGTGAATTTCATTTATTTAAAGCACATTTAGCACCCACATATAACTTACAAGGAGTTCCTCCTGTCTGCTGTTTGCAAAAATAGGAAAAATTACTTAAGGAAAATTTCTTTGTGGGAAAAAAAAACATTCAGCTGGGATCAATAGTGGCCCAATAGAGTCAATACAGTCTGATTGAGTAGCTGTCTGGGCTGGGGTTCTTTGCTACAGCACAGGAAAAAGAAAGGGATATGTTTATAGTCCTGGCAAGCAAGTAGAATAGTCCCAGAGCATGAATAAAAATTACAAGAATGTAATCATTTATATGAGAAGAAGTCATAGAAAATATATTGTATTTGCTTAATCCTGTCACCCCAGGCTTGCAAAGGTAAACAAAGTGACTTAGTGCTAAGTGATTTGTGTTATTCAGCGCTGTACTGTAGTCAAATTTCTGATATTTAAGACAGATGTTGAAAGACAGCTGCATTAACCTTGTCTCTTCATCCCAGATTATGCAAAATAATTAGTCTTTCTGCTTCATTAGGTGCCTAAATCCACTACTTTTGCACCTGTGACGTCTTTCAAGATATATGTTAGTTATCTCGATAGGTACTTGTCTGTTTGGTGAATGTGAACCAAATTGTTTAAAGTAACAAGATGATAGAAATTTCAGCTGAGACCTCTCTGGAGAGCAAATCTCAAGATAAGTGCTCCCCAGGTGCCAGTCTCAGAAAAGATCCTTCCATCTGCAACTATACAGCACATGTTTGGCTGTTTGAGGAGATATTAAAAAACTACATTTCTCTGTGAGCTGAAGACTAACACAGATGTCCAGGGTGATTATCAGGCTGTCTGTTATGAGATATCTTGGTAGATGCCTCTGGCAGACATGTTCTACCCTATAATCAAAGGACTAAAGCAATTCTGAGAATAAAGAAATTGTTCATATTTTCTGTAAAAATGTTTTGAAACTTGGTCTTTCATATCCCTTTGGGAGGATGCTATCTCAAGGTAATGGGTATTCAGGGGTAAGGTGTTGACTCTGTTCTTTCAAGGATATGACAGATAGGAATCCAAAAGCTGTGTAATAACAGCTTAGGAGTAGAGGACAATCATCATCCTTGGCCTTTCAAAGCAGTTTCCAATTTTCCAGGTACAGTTTGGCTAGGATCTGTTACTGAAAAACCAGTTTTCTTATACTAAAAATTTTGTTATGTAAAAAAAGAGAAGCCCCTTATACATAAACACAGGAATTTATTATTACTATTGTTAAAATCATAGCAGCTTGACCATTTCCACTTGCCCTTACATTACATTTCTCAGTAGTCTTTCTCCTGTGGGTGGCCTGGAAAAGCTTATTCATCATGGAATTACAACTTACTAATGAGATAGGCATTTCTTTCATTGCTTCGGTGATGTTGCTTTTAAGAACAGAGCCTATGTGACTTTCCTGTTTGTTAGCTTCCTTTAGAGCTTGGAATGAAAGTTTTTGTCATCTCAGGCTTTGTTTCAGTCATTCAACTTGGTGCAAGCTTAGTCATCAGTTGTGTTATGCTCTCAATATGTGGGCAGAGTTGGAGCACTATGGAGGTGAAGCTGGCAGCCAGGAGATGCCAGGAGAATCTGCATTTGTTGATATGCACTCGGTAGTCTGGCTCTACCTTCCATGATACTTGCAGGTTGCACGCAGTGGAAACGATGTGATACTCACATACCATGATCATGAACTCAGTCCAAAAACTACATAGCATAGAAGGCAGAGAGGTATTATATAATGCAAGGCAATAACATCAGTTGCAGCAGTGGCAGAGACAGGAGCCAAGCTCACAGAGAGCTGTGCATGTTCTCAGACTTTCTGTGAAGGTGGGTTTTTTCTTTGTTTTTTGTGTTTATACATTTCTGTAGAAAGCTATTGATGCACGCTACATGTGTGCATCGTTTTAGATTACCTAAGACCTCATTATTGGTCATCCAGACCCTGAAATAAAACATTTCCTGTATCTAAATTACTATTTGTGTGAACAGATTTAAATATGACAACATAGTAAATAGCATGTTGCATGTATTTTGAGACCATAAGTGTGCAATTTTAAGCTTCAGGAAAGCTTGAATTATCAAGATTTCATAGGGAAACAACACCAGCTTTAGTTTGATTTCTGGTACGCTCCGGGTTGCAATCCTTTGTGGACTTGAACAATCTTCATTTCTGTGCATGGGTTCTGCTCAGCTCCCATTTCCTGCACCCTGCAGGTGCCTGCATTTGTAGGGTTTTTTATTCTGCTTCAGTAATTGGAGTGTGGGATTATGTGCTACACCTACTGAGCTACTGCTGAGATTGTATTTATTAATGGAATTTTGCTTTCTGACAGGCCCTGTTATTACCTGGCATGCACTCTTTGTGGTGATATGTTGGCCACAGGGTGTCCTTCCACAAAAATCATATGACCATGCACAGTCTTCCTTCAGAAGAGAGATACGCCTCTGTGAATCCCTTACGTTCATATACCTAAATGGCTTGCTAGATTGGATTTCCTTCACCAAAGACAGAGAAAGTAAGCAAGAACCATCCTTTGCATTTTCTAGCAAGGAAAAGATGCAGGAAAAGATGCTGGACACTTCTTAAAACTTTGCCAAAGGAAAACAGAACTGTTTGTATGCTGCTTCTGTCTATCCTTGGCTTTTCTACACAACATCGAAAATGTAGTCTTATGAGAATGATAGTTATTACAACTGAGTTTGTCATATTAGTGTACATTTAGGATGTAATCTTTCAAAATACTGCAGGCCTTTTGCTGGCAGTAGTGAATTTCCAATAACATTTAACAATCTAAAGATCAAGTTCTTGTGAAAAATATGATAGCCATGAATACTAATACAGCTTTAACTACATTCATATTTCAAAACAATACTGATGCATAGAGGAATGAGGAATTAAGACACATTGAAGAAGTTGCACAATAAATCAATATCTAAAGAAGAAATTATTCAAGTCCAATTATATTGGAAGTTTAAAACAGAAGGCAGCTAGGAAAGTATCACCACTTCCTACAGTTTACAAGTCTACCTTCCATCTTTCACACCAGATACTAGAATAAAATATGAAGATTAGAGGAGAAGAGTAAGTGCCCTGGGTTCTTTCCTACTAAAATCAGATTAGGAAATGTATCAAGAGAACTGTTCAAGTACCCCAATTTGTCAGTTGTCAAATCTTCAAGCATGGGTTAAATAGCTACATGCAGAAATGTGCTGACATCTGCATACAACATAATTATGGATTTTTTAAAACATACTTTATATGATTCTTGTTTGACCTGCCACACAACAGACCCTTCAAGAATCAGCTCCTCCTCAAGTGAGAAAGAGAGAACATTTTTTCATGTGTGTTTCTGTAGCACTTCAAACATGAACTGAATGGTGATATCATCTTTTGGATTTTCTGATCTGTGAATAATGATAAACTTATACAGGACATCTGAGACTCCAGACATTTGGAGGAGTATAAAATGTCAGTTAGGTCTTTACTTACTATCATTAGCTTATGATCCAGTAAGTCTTCATCAGAGACATCTTTTTGGGGTTTTTTTCCCCCTACAGCTACAACACCTGGTCTCTCTTGGCAATAAGTTCTATGTGTTATACAGCAATTACCTCTGGTATATAAAAAGCTTCCCTGAGATCTGGAGTGGAAAGCTAATTCATGGAGTCTTTTCACCATCACTGGAATATGTATTTAATTGACTATTTTACATAATTTTCAAAAAAAGTTTTGATGAATTCAGCATGTTTTAATTGCAACTTTCAATCTATTTGGAATTCTTGACAGGTTATTGAGGAACGCAAACACACCTAGATAGGAGAAGAAGAAAAACTCGAGTCTGGGACTTTATACATTGTACTGACTATGTGAATTCAATTCACAAAAATAAACTGACAAAATGTTCCTGTAGTATAATATTTTTGTGTGTTTTGTATTTTTGATTGGTTGTTTTGTATTTTAGACTTGTTCCCAGAGGAATGGAAGAGAAAGTTCCTGAAAATTCAGAAAGATATCCTTTTCACCAGAATAGAAATTACTTATTTTTCAAAAGTAGCTTTCTTTTACCAGAAATATACATTAAAATGCTATTGGGATCCCATGTATTGTATTATAATGTACTGACAGTAGCATGATGATGATGTGCTTAATATGACAGTTCCTCTGCTACTTTCACCAAGAATCCGTTTTAATTTTGAAGACCTGCTGTTTCGCTGAGCTGTCAGGGAATGAGATGCAGGGCTAGAGGGCAGGAACAGTATCACGGGGGATGTCAGTGATCTCAGAGAAGAGAATAGCAGAGTTAGAAATGACATAGTGTGCATCAGCCTGAATAGAGAAGAGGCAGAAGAATAGGAAATAAGCATAAAAAGCCAAGGGAACAGAAAATCAAAGTCAAGACTAAAGATACCTCTTGGTCAGGGATGAACCTCAGGGTAGCTTGCACTACCTTTTAAGGAAAAAGTCCAAACTATTTTGCTGATGTACTAGAATTTATTTGCTTTGTTTATGTTATAATATTATTAATTAACCACAGAAGAGAAATCTGAACTTTATCTTAAAAGGATTGGAACATATCAACAACTGTGTCAGAGCTGAAATTCCAGGAGTCTCAGGATTTGTTCCTTCTTTTGCAATGGTGTCCTAGTGTTAGGCAATTTGTTATTTCTTCCTTTCTGGTCAATGCCTAAATTGTGGAATCAGAAAACCTCTCCTCAACCCTTTCAGATGTGGCATATGCACTGCATGAGTGCTGTTAATTTGCTGACCTCCTGTCATCATATAAGACAGAGTGTGGTGGTGTAACAGAGCTACCTTCTTGGAATTTAGATGTTGCAAACAGCACTTTAATGTTTTAAATTTGGCAAGGTTTATTCTTTAAATGGATTGACAATTTTGTCTCTAGGCATAGACAAAATTGGCAATATGACACCCTGGGAAAACAGATAGACTGATTTATGATTTATCTAAGCTAGACTGGTTGCTTACTGCTTGATGGGAAAATTCAAATTGTAACTTCTCAGCAGTGGTAATTTGGGCCAAGAAGGCCCACCTGCAGGAAGGTTTAAATTGGCTGGAAGCAGGAATTCTAGAGACAGAGGGATGGACTCAGTTGAAGAGACAAGAAACAGACAGCATTTACCTGTCTTGTAGTCATTCTACAATGTGAACACTCATGACTACATTTGGGCAGCAGAGCTGACCTGGAGCTTGGACTAAAAGCTGAACTAAGGTGCCCCACATCAGCATTCACAGGACTGGTGCTAATACAAGCAGATATAATTAATCAGCTTAGCATAGGACTCAACTGGGTTAGAAATAGTGTCATCTTTTTTACATAGCAGTGAATTGACCGTGTTTGGGCTTGCCTGTTGCTTTCCTAAGAATGCATCAATAGTAAAATATTTATTAAGGATAACAAAATGACCTTATAACTGTGAGGCAGAAAATATGTAATTATGCCATAGCTTCAAGTAGAAACATGAGGTCTCCAAAAGCAATGAACACTAAATATTTTTGGAAATTACATACAGGTATTTGTGACAAGGATAGCTCCAGAGTAGGAGAAGTCCAAAAATAATGCTCAATAAGAGCTTGAATCTTGTCCTCGTTTTTGCCATCATACTGATGGCGAAGCAGTTCATAATTTAGAATGGGTCTCAAGAGAGGTACAGGTTCTGGAGTGCAACTTAAACTGAGTCTGTCTTACATCAAAGAAATTGAAATATCATTAGCACGCAGAAACCATCTCTCCAAGGTATAATAATGTATTCTACATGTCAGCCTGCTGCCCACAATGAATGCATATTGTCCCATTTATCACTTGTATTATTTAGGGTCTTGAAATCAAATGAAAATAGATATACTACTCCTTCCTTGGTTTTTCAGTAAGGTTATTGAAGAATTGTATTTTTTTAAAAAACAAACAAATAAAAACAACCCAGATAACCAGTTGCTGAGGGGGCTTATATTAACATCTTGAAAAAAACCACCAAACTATGAATTAAATGTGTATATGTTTTATTAAAAATAATAATCCATTTTTATCACAATTGCAATTGGTCATTTTCACCAGTGCAGCCAAATTGTTCTTTGCCTAGGACTATAAAAGACAAGGACAAAGTATTGCTACTTTTACCACTACGGCACACAGTTGCTAATAAACAAAGAACAAGGATCTCTCATCCTGAGGAGCCCAGAACTGGACACAGCACTCCAGTGCCCTGCCTCACCAGGGCTGAGTAGAGGGGCGGGATCACCTGCCTTGATGTGCTGGCAATACTTTTCATAATGCACCCCAGGATATCATTGGCCTTCTTGGCTGTAAGGGCACTGCTGGGCTTGTGGTCAGTTTGTTGTCCACCAGGACCCCCAGGTCCTTCTCCACAGAGCTGCTTCCCAGCAGGTCAGCCCCAGCCTGTACTGGTGCATATCTATTGCAACTTCTTTTTAAAGACTGACATTATTTCCAACTCTTAGAATGACTATAGAATATTTTTGGATGGGAAGGAGGAGAAATTAAATTATAATGATATCAGAAATTAAAAAGTAATGCATATGTATAAAAGCTGGTTAGAATTGAGATAATAAATTTAGATTTGGATGAAAATTGGTAATTACATTTATTCATATGCAAAGTAGATTTTCATATGCCAATCTGCCAGCTGAATAACTAGCTTTAGTATGTCCACTAATCTGAAATTCAAATAAATCGGTATTTGAATAAGACAAAGAAAGCAAACAGATAATTTTAAAATGCAGTACAAATTTATAGGAAACATTAATCTGATGTCTTGAATCCCTTATTTTTTTAAATAAACTGAGGTTCTGACAACCTCAATATAAATACTTGTTCCAGATTCCTAACACTGTTTTATCAAAAATGATGGTGTAATCCCATACATTGCAATACAAATGCAAAAATATGTTACACAAATGGATTTACAAATATTATGAATGTGGTATGCAAACCATTCTATGATTCTGTAGTAGATAACATAAAAGAACTGAACATTCCAGAAATGATCAGGAGCATGTATTACAGATGTCAGACTGGATTTTTCATTCTCTATTGCTTCAAAGGATGCTATAACATCTTTAAAATTAACCATATAATGTTAAATAGTGTCAGTTTTCTGGTATTCATGAAGGAATGAATGTGCCAGCCATTTGAGAAACTCTGCAATGTTAAATTGAAGATTGGTTCAGTCATTGTTGGAGATACAGGTGTGCCTTTTTTAATCAACTAGGGTGGGTATCTACTAAACTTGCAATCGAATTTTACAAAAACTAGTGCAATAGTCAGCCCAAGTAAATTTGTCTATTCTTTATACAGAATAGAGAGGATAGTTAGGGCAACAGAATCTCATCTGGAATTCTTTATAAACATCAGTCTTACCCATTAAATACAGACAGCTTGAACTATCTGAGATGATTCAGCTGCTTCTAGACATACATGAAAAATAGTTGTGCCTTAAAGTTAGATATGAAGATGGATTACAATTTAAATTGCACCTGAAATTCAAAAGGTCATTTTATAGTTGGCTTTGCTACACGTGCTTTCCATGGTGATTTTTGTCATTTCAGTGAGAAACACAAACTTCCTACTTCTGACTGCAGATATTTCAGATGCCGTTGAAATGGTTTTGTAATTTGCAATTTTCTACTCTGAAAAGATTTTTCCTCTGCTTTTAATAATTGGATATATTTTTCATACACCTGACTTCTTGTTTTGAAGATTTTATACCTGTGTCTAGACATTCAAACTACAATTTTTCATCCTGGATCTGTGCCTGAAAAATTATTAAACTTTCATATTAAGTAATTCAGTTGCTTCTTCTAGTTCTAGAAAGTTTTACTTTTCTTATGTTTGAATTGCAGCAGCATAGCTGCAAAGTTGGGATAGACATTTAGAATGCCTTTATCTTAAATACCTCTTTTGAGGTCTTCCTGGAACCTGCTATCATCTGATGGAACTCACTAGCAGTTTAGAAGTGTAATTTTTTTCCTCAGCAGAATAGCTCATGGTTTTGCTGCAGTTTCTAAGCATTCTTAAAACTGCTCTGTTCCCCAAAGCTCTGTAAATACCATTCCTTGTTCCAGCATCATACAGCTCCTTCAAAAGTGTCAGCTCACTAAGAATGTGCCAAGACATAGGGACAGTAATCAGATATGGAAGCTGGAAACTCAGTTAAAGGCAGCTGGGGGAGTTCCTGTAACCCCACAATAGTAAAAAATTAGAAACGTGACCTAGTTGTGGCTGTTTGTCTCATCTCTTTGACCAGATACGAAAAAATTTGCACCTCTCTCCTACATAGGTGAAGTCCTAAAAGAAATAAGGTCCCTATATCCTGACCTTGGGGGATACGAGTTTTTCTTCCTAGAGAGAAGTAGAGACTTCTCAGGATATGCAGTTTGGATGGCTGATGGAGATGAGCAAAGGTGAAGTTAAGGCACTTTATCTTTAAAAAAAATACAAATTAGGCTTTTCTCTGTTGGTTACCCTTGGTTGTTTTAAATTATGGTGGATACCTCAGAGGCATTTGTCCATAAAGGATTCCTCAAACACATGCCCAGCCAATCTGTATACACCCAGTAGTTTAGATAAAGCCAAGAAATAGTTGTTATAATTCTTATGGTTGAAATCTTAAGAGTTTAGCCTACTAGTTCATACCAAATTGTTACAGAAAAAGAAAGAATAATAACATGGTTCAAATTATTACATAGACCCTTTCTACTCCTTTCCTTTCATTATGTTCACCCTTGCCCTTCTCTGTTTTCTAAGACTGGTTGTTTCATTCTGATCATAGTGGTGATGGGGTATTACAGTGAGTGAGTTGTCAGCTCCTGGACGCCTTAACCACCAAGTGGAATATAATGTGGAAGTTGATGATTTCTTCTTCCTCACTCCAGGATCCACTTGAAATAATTTTTTTTTGTATATTTGCTAACAGTTTTATACCTACACTCTTTTTTCATTGGTCTGCATTTCTATATTCTGTTCAAATTTACTAATTATGGTGGGTTTTACCTATGCTGGAGTCACTGTTCTCCTTGTTCCTCTTAAAATAATTTTTCTCATATTTTCCATCTGGCTTCATAGGAATACAATTTGCTACAAACAAACAAATGTGCATCCATTTTAGCATTATCCACCTGTGTAATGAGATCACGCAACTCAGTTTCATTTCTGCTATTCATATTCCAGGTTACTTACAGCCATTTTTCTAGGACCATCCATGTTTCTAAAGACAGCTTTTACTATGTATTAGAATCACGTTGTCTGTTCACTTGCTTTTGGCTCACTAGCTGAGGAAATCTGTTACAATTTTATTGTCAGTATTTGAGCACCTGATATTGTGGGGATAACAACATATTTTAAGCCTAATAACACTAATGTTGAGTGTTATGCCCAGCTGAATAAGGATATAAGGATGATATAAAATGGCTATGTCAGGTACTTACTGATTCTCTTGCATCCTTTTATTGGATGGAAATGGAGCACTGTTATACCAATAAAAAAAGAAGCTGCTTTTTTCTCCTCTTTCCTGTGTTCTCCCATGCCTGCAGGATTTTTTATATTTCAATTCTTATTTAAAGGTCTAATTTTGCAAATTACTTTTACCCTCTTTGTTTAAAATAAAAATTTCCCACACAAATAAAATTTAAAAAAACCCTGTGGAAATTTCAAAATCTACTAACTAAAATTTGTGTTTGAACGTGACTATTAGTCATGATCCTTTTCTTTTACCTATACATTTTTACATGCTTTTTTTCTTGCAGGAAAGAGTGGAGCTTTTTTCAAATTATTTATTGAAAAAAAATTTGTAAATATAAGCATGAAGTCTTTCTCTCTTTTGTAAACACTTATTTCCGGAAGCTGGCCTCTTTGGAGAAAAAAACAAACAAACAAACAAAAACAAAATATCTGAAAAAAATGAAAATTGCACACCGGGAGCTGATAACATTTCAAGCAAGCACCCCCTGGGCAAGCAATTAAGATGCATCAGGATTAAAATATAACATATTTGAAGTGACCTTTTCCTCAGAGATCCATCTGGTACCTGCTGGTGGGAAAGTCAGGTTTGGAAGAGGCTCTACCTGTACAGCTGCTTGCAGAAGAGCTCCCCCTGGCAGTGCTGGATACAGCTAACAGAGGTTAGCATCTGAAAATCTGCAAGCATGCACTCTAATGTAAACAAAACTATTTATTTCCACCCTAGCTCTATTTTTTTTATGGTTCCTTTTTATTTTAATTAATATTTTTCTCTGCATCTCTGTGCAGTCTGACAAAAAAAAACAAAACAGAAGTAATAAATGTTGATAAAAACAACATTAAATATTCTTTTCAATGTGTATACTAGGGGTTTTTTTCCAAGTATTCAGGAGTGGAATACTCATATGCTAAAAACATCACCATCAGGAGATAAATAAAAGTATGATGTGGTGTAAAAAATGGGAACAGGAAATTCCCAGAAGGAAAAAAAAAAAGAAGAAAAAAGGAAAATATCTGAAGGTACAGAGCAATTTAAAATAATAAAGTAAATCAGTACTGTATTGGATAACCTCATGCATTGTTATAGGAATGAATGAAATAACAACAGTGAACTCTATATATTTTCAGTGTGAAAATTCAAGCTTCCTTTTTTTTTGTTATAATATTGCATCTTACATCTCCCTTTGACATTACCTATTAAAACTCTGAAAGCAGAAAGCCTGATATCAGTACATAACCAGGTTTCACAGAGAATTAGAGATTGAAGCACAGCCCATAGACTAAGAAAAGTGATTATCTTCCATTATTCAGCACTTACTAGACTGCATCACTGTGCCCAGTTTTGGTCTTCCAGTATAGAAGAGACATTTAGAAACTGTAGTGAATTCATTGTGAGGCCAGAAAGACTGGAGCACCTGTCCTGTGAGCAGAATCTAATGGACTTGATCAGCCTGCAGAAGGGCCAGTTTTGAGGGGGTGGAGAACTGGTTGAAGATGCGACTTGATAAGAACAGTGCTTGGTGGGTGGATGAGCAATGATCATAAGTTGAATTTTTTTCCCGCTAATGGAAGAGTCTGCTCAGAGGGTCAGTGTAGTCCCCACCCCTGGAGGTTTTTCCAGATCTGATTAAGCCAACTGGATAAACCCCACAGCAACCTAAACAGATCTCACACCTGACCTTGATGAACTAGAGACTTCCTGATTTCTCTTCTAACCGAAATGATTCTATGCTATCTTTAACTGCTGTAAAGTTAAAAGCAATATTCTGAAACACCTGCCAGGTTTTTTTCTGCTTGTTCCAATATCACCTTCCAGTTGTTGATTATGTACTCAGCACTTTTCCTTTTAATGTGTATTAACTGGCGTGAAGTCAGTGTCATCTTTTCCATGACCCAGAAACTCTCTTCTGTGCAGCAAGAAATCTCTGGCTTCCAACAGTCAGCTGCAATGAACAGCCAGGCAAAAGGCAAAAGGATGCAGTAATAAAGCATAACTTCTAACCTTTTCCACACCGTTTTCATTAAAAATACATAAACGATAGGGCTGAAAGACACACCGCTGAAATGACACATAATATTTCATCCTCAGCCTCTACTATGTGTGTTAATTTAGACTATCATCCCTAAATATTTAACCTATTTTGTTTAAAGTGTATGAGAAGGAATAAGATGTTTAGTAGGTCTGCCGGTATCATGAGGTAAAGATACATACGATAATTTCTGAAAAAACTGTTTAATTTCTTCCAGAGTTCAGAGATGTAGTCATAAATTTGAAATTAAAATTGATTAAAACACTGAAAAAAAAGTAATTACAGTTAAATGTCATTAAGCTGTTTTAAATACAACAGTGTACTGAATGATGTGGTGTCCCACCCTTAAGGGGAAAGGAGCACCCAAGATTCATAAATTGCTGTAGTTGACAGGTAAAAGTCATAGGGTCCACAAAACCTCACAGTTTTATTAGTAAATTATACACTTGGCATGGAAATTGGTATGTTAGTGTCTGACCTCCTCTATAAGGATATGACAGTGGGTTTTGAGAAAATGGGTGAGGTGAAAAAGAAGAGAGAAAGAAAGATGAATTAAAGAGGACGAGCGAGAAAGAGAGAGGAAGGCAGGCAGGCAGACAGGCAGGCAGGAAGGAAGGAAGGCACTCTCTTCCCCAGAGACACTCCCTTCCTCCACACCTCACCCTTGCCCCCCAGCCCCCATCAATGACCTGAGGTGGTACAGAATAACCTCTGGGTCCTAGCCATGTTCCCTCCTGGCTACTGCAAAAATTGACACTGTCCTGGCTGGAACCAAGACAAGGTCCTTTCTGATTTTTGGTATAGGTGTATTTCAATTCTAGACCCATTTCAGCAGTGTGCTGAAAAATCCCAAAATTGTGCCAGTGGCAATAGTCACATCAATAGATAAGCTATGTCTTCTTGTTCCTTTCCTTCCCATTCTCTGCAACTAAAAAGATAGATAAAAACACAACTTATGCTCCCAATCCCTTAATCAGTTGTCATAAGGCCCTGAAGTCTATTTTGGCCATCTGTAGGTTTCTCCCTTAGCTACCTGTTAAGGAATCATTCCAAATGATAAATCACATTTACAAATTAAATACTTTCTTAGGTCATCTAACTTATCAACTAAGCATTTATTTTATCTACACATGCATTATTTTTCCATTGTGCATGTCATTTTTGGTACTTGTATATAATTTTCTACATTTACTATTTTGATTGTTATAATGTGGTGAAGCTCCTAAAAGCACTAAATTTTTCTAGGATAAGACTTCAGTCTCTTTCAGTTTATGAGGGAAGATCTCTCCATGACTGCACGGACAGGGGAATGTAAGAACAGTCCTGACAGCAGTTTAAGTATGCATGCTGTTCTGTATTCAGAAGCTTTCACCACGTCTGAACAAAAAGTAAGTCATTACAGGTTGTTTATAATGTTTATAATACCAAGTTTTGAAGACTCAAGTATTTCTAAGAAATTCAAATGTGACTGTTATTTGAGGAGTGCGCCCTGATGCCTGCAGCCAAATTTAGGATAAGACTATATATGTAAATTGAGCGGTTCTGTGGGGTGTTTTCTAGTACTATTTTATTTAGTAGAATAGAAATAGCCTTAATAGGTTGAACAGCTGGGCCTGTATTTTCCAAAGATTTTTCCTCTGACATAACTTTATACGCTTGTCGTGCAACTATATTCAGGTTTAGTGAATTCAGGTGGAGTATGTGAGGTAAATGAAGATACAGAAGGTGAAAATACACTGTCATTACACAGAAGTAGGACAAACTGCCTATCAGGGTGTTCATCAGATGAAGAAAAATAAAAGCAGATACTATTCCTTTTGCATGTGAAACTCAACATCTCTGATGTCATGTCATCTGAAGGGTAAAATGAGACATTTTTGAAAAATAGTATGGGTTTCTTCCAAAATGAAGCCAACTTTCTTCGGCCTATATTTAGTTTCTATATACTTTGAAAGCTTAAGTTCAGCTTTTCTGTCTTCAAGCATCTTACTACTCATCTCTTCAAAGGACTTTTTTTTTAATGGATAGAGTGTCCTGGAGAACAATTATGTGAATTATGCACAATTTCTAAAGATAGTTAATGGGTCCCATTGAACTGCCAAAGCTTTGGAAATACATCTTTAAAATTCCAATTTTTAAAAAATATAATTATGCTGATATGAATTACTACATTATGACACAATTCTGTGAAATAAGAGAATAATGAAAAAATTGCAGAGGGCTAATTTATTTCTAACAATGAGAATCACATAGAAATGAAATAATATGAAGTCCTACCTTTACTAACTATATGTCATGTACCTCAAGACAAAATAAAGTAGAAAAATATGTAATAATCTTTTGAACAGATCATATCAGAGAAAAGTTTCATATTAGCAATATGGGCTGATTTTATTTGCCCCAAGTATTTGACATATTGTGCTGTGGAATTTTGGATTTTTTTCTTGGGCACTGTTTATCTTAACTACTTCACAAAAGTTTTCCAAAAATATTCTTCAATTTCTCTAAATTTTAATGCTTTTGAAAGTATTTTCTACCTTTTTTTGTATACATAAAATGTTAATAACTTTGGTTTTTAAGGATGACAATGTTCAAGAAATGAAGCTCTGTATTTACCAGTGATCATATACACCCCCGATGATTTGTCATCTTAAACTTCAACCTGATGAGAGAAGCTTATTGTATAAGTGAAGTATTTGGAAGTGGAGATCATAGCAGTGCATGAGTGAAGCTGCAGTGCATTTCCTATGATGGTCCATGTCTTAGGGTGACTCTACCATGTGTATCCCCTATCATGCTCTATGCCCAAAAAGTAATATTGTGCCTTTTCTGTGCCTTTAAACTGAGCTTGAGGGAAAAAAAAAAACAAAAAAACAAATGAACTTTCCAAAGCAGCATCTCAAGGACACAGAGATTACACTCCTTAGGGTTGTCTGGCTGCGGGTAGCACAGGGGAAGCACCCTGCTTGCTTTTTCTTCAGCCAGCTGTTTTTTTTTTCCGTCTTGGCATGAGACGGAGAGCTGACTTTTGTTTCCTGGGACATTGGTTTTTTCCCTTATTCTCTTCTGAACTGTTTCAACATCAGAACACACCAGGAGAATTTTCTCCCCGAGGCCCGGGGGTGGGCCCACGCCCTCACCGACCAGCTCCAAGGAGGAGAGAGACCTAAAGTGAATTAGGATTTTATTAAAACCTTGGAGCCAAACTCTCCTTCTAGAGTCACCAGAATAATTCAAGAGTGATTGAAAATATTACAAGAGAAACAGTATCATTATTTGGCCTTAAGGAAAGCCTTACGATCCTATGGGTCAGCAAGATGCTGGACTGGGAAATGAGAATTTATTTCTAATCCTGCTTCTTCAAGTATTTTTAAATGGGTAGAATCAACTACTAGATTATGCAATTTTGCAGTTAAAATACAGAACCAGTGTTTTATACATGTGCAATTTCCATCTGTATTTAGTGTTATTTTTCCCCTCAGTCATAGCAAAAACTTTTTTTAAAACTCTAGTATTAATTCGATGTGTCAAACAGTAATTTTACAGTAATAACAGTAATTTTAAGACAAACATTGCAATTGTTATTCTGATGGGTTAAAATTAATTAATCAGCTCTGCCTGTTAAAATCTCAAGATTTGAAGATAACAAAACATAACATAATTTTTCATTATTTTTAAAGTGTGGGGTTTTCGTTAATTGCTTTTTTGTTTGTGTTTCTCTTTTATCTGTTGGTTTCTAAGCTGTCTGGGTGCACAAACAAGGTCATATTTTCAAAACTGTACAACTTATGTATTTAGCAAATATTTTTGAAATCTTTTTAATGTATGTTGAAAGAGAAAAAACAAACAAGTTATTGAAAAGAGAGTGCAATCAAGAAAATACAGAGGAGGAAAAAAAATTGACATTGTACTTTATTAAAAAAGTTGCGTGAATATCATGAAGGATTAGCTAGTGAGTTCACTTCAGAAATACTGAATATATATATGCATAAAAATATATACTGGTTTTGAAAACCCAGTTTAGTTAGCAGCTGCACTAAACAGCTAGGTTAGTTTTTTAATTTTTTTTGCCTCCCAAGGATATATACTATTGGTTTATTTTTCTGGAACAAAATATGCAACGCTTTCCCTAAATACACACAAAGTTTGTTGTGTTTTGGGTATTTCATAGATAAGATTCATCTGTTTAATCTCACCTGGAATGATAATGCTTGAAATCACACAGTCTGAATCAATCTATAGATGTATCTTTATAAATCTAATTTTAACAGATGTGTAAGTCAAATTGATTCTTATGATACTGAAATATACACATATTATTAAGTGTTTTTCTGAATTGTCTCATAAAGAGGAACATCTGTTTCTTTGCTTGAAGTCTTGCTTATTTCAACATTCACCTCTTTACTTCAATTTTCTCTATTTGGTCTGGAGGAAATTGTTTATTATCCATCATTGAATATCAATATGTCTTAGAGGACTATGTTATCAGGTGAATTTGATGACTATAAAATTTCAAGTGTTTATATAAATTCAGAGGATATCAGAGTAAGCTTTGCTTTTTTTTTTCTGTACTGTTCCTGGAGTCTAGCCCAGAATTCTTCAAAGGGCATGTACTTGGCCTGAAAAATATCCACAATGTCTTGAAAGTCACTGAAGTATAGCACTGGAAAAAAGGCAAAGTACGTGGTGATCAGACATATAGCATGCTGGAATCCAAAATCCTCAGATAGATATGATAGTGTTTGCTGTGAAATAAAGTGGGCTTTAGATCATTCACAGAACTTGAGGATAGGAGCATTATAGTCATTTAGCTAAACTCTCACCCTGCTTCAGCCAGCGATCTGTCACTCATCCTGCCTGAGAGGAACAAGCCCTGGAGTACAAAGTCTCCAAACATCATCTGGAAGAGCATTTGTTGATAAAGGTGAAAAACATTTCTGGAAGCATTTTAAAGTGGTGTTTAAAACATGCATCCCTGTCTGCTTTATTAATTTAGAAATAGACACTTTATACAGCGTACACTGAGAATGGATCCATAAAAGCCAGACAGTAAATTGAGCACTGCTTAATTGAGCATTCCTAGTCAAGAGGAAACACCAAGGAAAGGTACTGTGGCTAACTGTGGCTAATCAGACTGCTATCATGCTGCATGCCTCTCTCTGAGCTTAAAAGAAGCATCTTTCTGGAATGAGAAGCAAGAGATTCACAATCCTACGAGCCCATGGACCTTGTTACTCCAAAGACAAAGTGCCATGGCACTTATTCAGGAGATCAAGATTGTACTGCCACTTTTCTTCTTGTGCAAAAGAAATTAATCCACAACTGGGTACAAGAAGATAAGAAATATACACTAGTGTATGTTTCTTTATTTTTGTCATACTATGAATATTTAAATAGTTGCAAAGTGGTTATTTCTGTAAAAGGCATTAATAAACACTTGTAGGGTGGCTGCAGTGGCCAAGAATGATACCTATTTTTTTTTAACTACAAAAATTTATGGCTAAAGAGTAGCTTTTTTCATAATATTTAGAACCCATGTAGAAGAAAGACAATGAAAAATAAGGTAAGTAATGCACATCAATAACATATTGTAAAATCATTTGAAACCCCATTTAATATATATTTCGTCATTAAGAATTTCCCAACTACAAAGTAAGATTCAGCTCTTGTGAGGTAAAGGATGAATCCAAAAAAGAGAAGAAAAAAATTAAAAGTTCTGAGAAAGGTGTGATCTATTCTTTTGGAAGAAATTACTTAAATTGGAATTTGTTTTGTGTACACACAAAACTTTCATTGAACTCTCAAGTATCAAACCATAGTCTGTTGATACATTTTGGTAGGCTACTTGAATTATTTGAAATTTGACAAAGCTGAAGATCATGGTCTTTCTTTGTAGTCCCTTGTTTTAACTTTCTTCAAGATACTAAGTTTTCAAGTCTTACACAGCTCTCTACTGTTCTGAAACTTAAAGCCATTTTATCCCTGAATATCATCTTTTGAGGGTAGATGGCTACCCCCATTCATACTGTTCTTTAGCCGTGCTTCATCTGGGCTATCAGGTGACTCTGTCCACACTCAGTGGGAATCCATTGTGTTACTCTTCTTCTAACAGTGCTTTTCTCCTGAATATACTGTAACAGATACTCTGCCATCCACTACTGTCTATTCTGCCCTCTGGTAACTCTCCTCCCTCACTATTCTCAACAAAGACTCAGTGTGTGTCCTTTCTGGTTTTAATCGCTTTCCTGTTCTATTCCTCTGCTCCAAATTATTTCATTTCATTCCCCTTTTATCCTTGTCATCTCTTCGTTTCATCTTGAACTGCTTCACTGCGCTCTCATGTTCGCAGTTCATTTCCCTTTGACTCAGCATGGAATAAAGTTCCACCCATCGTCCAGTAGTGAGCTGGGATTGCAGCATGAGGCTAACATATCTCTCCTAGTCTGACACTGGAGTATATGTCCAGACATTTTTACAGTGGACCATATACTGGATCTTTATAAAACCACTAGCATCTTCCAGCAAGTGGTTTTGGTTTTGTTCTGTCTTCCAGAAAAGCTGTCTTCCAGCTTTTGGTTTTGTTTTGTTTTCCGTTGGTTGGTTGGTGTTTTTTGATTGGGGTTTTTTTGTTTGTGTGTTTGTATTTTTGTTTCGGCTTTTTGATGGTTTTTTGTTGTTTTCTTTTCTTTTTTTCTTTTACTTCCTGTGGAAGTCTTCAGTTCTTAGAAGATTTTCTTACAGAGAAACAGTCATCAGAACAACAGTTTTGCAAGACATTGTGTATATCTTCATAAAAACTAATCTGAGTTATGTGGGTTAAGTTTTACTTTTTGTTTAAAAAATATCACAGAAATATCTACCTCATTTTGAATGGGCTCTGGATAATATTTTGTTTAGGTAGCCCTTTTTCTATTTATAACAGTTGAAGCTGTACACACTGTATCTTTCACAACGCAATTCAAAAAGAATGAAACTCCAAGGAAAGATTTTTTTCGCTTGAATGACAGTTACACATAATAGCCTGTCCCGAAATCTCAACAATTAAGGAATTGTTTTGAGGAATGCTTTGGTTAAGAAAGGGTAGTATCATCAACATGGTCACTGTAAACTTCACATGGATAAAAAAGTAATACTTTTATCTCAGACATCCTGTAAGAATAGGGGTTTGAGAAAAAGGCAAGAAGATGAACAGAGATACCAAAAAAAAAAAAATCAGAAAATACCAAAGACATGACAGACACATCTTTAAGAGTATATCTCAGTTGTCAGGTCAGTTATTTTCATAACACTTTATAGACACCTGAAATGGAGTTCACAGAAGGAAATGTTAACCTAGACACAACACCATGCTCAGAAGGCTGTTGGGCATTTGCATCAGAGCTAGTTCTATTTTGTCAATTTAGAGCTCAGTCAGGATAAGCTCGGCTGAGGTGCATGAACAAGTAGCTATGACTTTGAGTGATTTAGATGAATCAGCCTTATCAGCCAGGCAGTTAATGGGCTAGTTAATTGTATGTTTTGATTGAAATTGCATTTTATCACAGTACTTACTCTTAAGCTGTTAAAACATTCTAAAATGGCTACCTTCATCCACAGTAATTTAGAAAGTTAATAACTATCACTATGTTTGGAAACTAGAAGACAATAGTTAAGCATTATCTGTATGTCTTCATCCTAGAATCATC
Source organism: Rhagologus leucostigma (assembly GCA_013397725.1). Taxonomy (NCBI): domain Eukaryota; kingdom Metazoa; phylum Chordata; class Aves; order Passeriformes; genus Rhagologus; species Rhagologus leucostigma. The sequence continues at coordinate 88,416 of VZTD01001254.1, read as the reverse complement.
CTTCTCCATGCTTGGCTTTGATATGAAAATAACTTGGGTTATGTGCACTGCATCTTCCTTAGGGCTTAAATTTCAACATCGTATTCAGAAAAAAGGAAGGGAGAAATGAAGTTTAAATGGATATTTTCTTAACATATGTGAAACTGATGTGAATGCTTTCTTTTTATTTTCTCTAAAAATAGCTATTACTGTTTTTTTCATCTCCAAAGATGTTGCATGTCCTCTGTTCTTTAAAGTTCTCATTATTTCATAGCTTATTTTTTGTTAAGAAAATGTTGCTTGCATATATACCCAAGTGTTACAATCCGGTTTAAACCCAGAAGAGCAAAGAAAATTAAGTCTCTGTGTATAAACCGGAAAGAACTTAGAAGGTTCAAAATATACCCAAAAAATGAGATTAAAACCAAATGAGGTTAGATGTTGGTGCCAAAAAAATGGATATGTTTGATTTAATAGTAAAACAGGCAAGGAGAGGGGAGGGAGGGAGGGAGGAAGGACGGAAGGAAGGAAGGAAGGAAGGAAGGAAGGAAGGCCCAGTCAACATTTTTGTAATAATTTCAGATTGTTTAGGTTAAACGCTGAATTGTGGGCTGTTTATTCAGACTTAGGGAGGGGTTTGTCAAACTTGTTTATTTCCAGATTCTTAAAATATTCTGCTTGATTTTCTGTGGCCCACAATAATCACTGTGTAGTATCATGAAGCATGAGTTAGGAGGAAGGACATGGTAACAGTCTTTTGGGCATCTTCTGTAATCAGCTACAGTTCATATCTCACTCTAATCTTGAGATTAAATCAGTTTCAAGATGATCCAGCTGTAAATGATTACCTGGTCATGCAGGCAGGAGAGTCAAAGACCCTTTGTCNAAGAAAGAAAGAAAGAAAGAAAGAAAGAAAGAAAGAAAGAAAGAAAGAAAAAGAAAGTGTGCGTGGGGGATGGGGGAACAGGGAGAGAGGAACAGGGGTTAGGTGGAAGCATATCACTCTTCCAGGCGTCCCAATGACATCTCGTTGCTCCCCTCCATCTGGTCTTCTGGATGGTGAGGGTCCCCTCATTGCTGCCGTCACGCCACCACACACCGCCACACTCCGAAGAGTATAGAATTCCGTGGATTAATACATGCTTTGGGCCAGGAGGGAACGCCACAGGGCGTTCAACTGGTCCCTTGCAGGGGGCCAGTTTGACACTGTCCCTTGCAACACTGAGGATCTGTAGCATCATCTCCGGTGCAGGGTCTGAGGACCCCTTTGGGGGGGAGGGGGACCTTTGATGGGCCATGACACCCCCTCTGCTGTCCTTCACATGGATGAGGCTTTTCCCTGGGGTGAAGGGCCCCTCAGCTGGGCTCCTCTGCATGGTGGAAGATGGGCAGTCACTGCTGCACCTCTGACCAGAGGTTTTTCCAGAACACACCCAAAGCCTTTTTCCCCCCACCCTTTGGTGGGAGGGTTTGTTGGAGCCTGGCAGCTGAAAGCCCTGGGGCCGTGAGCTCCACTCCTGAGGTGTTAAGTTTGTGCTTTGTGAATGTCCCCAGCCCTGAGTTGTTACTTTATCTTATCTTCATCAATGAGCCTGTGTAGGGCCCCTCAGAGCCCCATTCAGGCTGCGGTAGTCTTCTCTGTAGCTTTTGTAATACAGTTTTAAACGTCTTTCATGAAAATGTTTAAGTCATAAACTATAATATTTCAGTCTCTGACACCAAGAAAGGTATCCAGTGTAAAAACATAAAGGTCCCTAGTTACCTAATTTAATCCATTGAATTATCACAGCATCTGGCAGACCTGTTAAAGATACAATTTCAGACTGAGAGATTTACATTTGTAAATCAGCATATGAAAAGAGTTGGAAGTTTAGTAGGGACAGTGGTAAATTCAGAGAGAATGGATTAGGCACTAGTGATTAGAAGTGATTAGGTCACTGTGCACTGAGCTTGTTGTTACCTCAGGCATTTTAAGGTCAGAAGAATCATACTGGTCGTCTTACTGAGCTGTTATATTAACTCTGTTGTATAGGTTTTTTTGTAATTTCAACAGTAAGATGAAATGTGGATTGCACTAAGGTTTTTGGCTTGTTTGGGGGTTGGAACATAATTTTTGATTTAGCTATTCCCGATTAACACAGTGTTAAAAATCTGAAGCCCATATCAAGTCAGAATTCTCTAATATCTAGTTATTGGATTTTGTTTTGCTTTTGTCTACTAAATGAAATAACTCAATTATACAATAGTATATCATAGGATTGTGATGGAGTTGCTTTTGTCTTAATTGCAACAAATTATATTGATTCCTCAGGTTTCTTATTAAGAAGTGCACTAATGAGACCACAAAATAGTCTAGGGACAGTTTTCAGATACTTATTAAACATTTTTTTATCCCTTTTGTAATGTTGCTTTTTTATCTCTCCAGTGATCTGCTCCCTCTCTCCAGTGCTTCAGTGTCACAAGTAGAAAAGGTCTTAGCATTGTGATAAAGGGCTGGAGAGCATTTTATGTTTTATTCTGCGTGAATGTAGTCAAACTGTGATATTCTGTCTTCCCTAAATTGCAGTTATACAGCAAATTGAATTACAAAAACCTTGCCTCAGTGACCCTGGTGGCTCACTATGTTTTTGAATGCTTAACTCTATCCACCTTTCAAGTACTTGTCAGTGCCATGTAGGTAGATATTACCCTTCTTCATCACTGAATATTGTCCTATTTTTTGACTTTTAAAAAGTCTCACCTTCATATAGAAAGATGTAGTTCTACAGTCAAGTGTACAATAATGTCTCTTCCTACAAAAATATTCAGCTTATAACTTTTGCTCCAGTATCACGGCAACTTATCGTTTCTTTCCCAGTTATGTGCAGAACAGTAGCTGGAAAGTCAGCAGAAATGAGAGCAAAGGATTTCAGAAAGTGTCCTTTGATTTCTGATCCCTTGAAATTTCTTTCTGAGCATTATTTTCATGTGTTTTGGCCAACTAACAGAGAAATAGTAACAAGACTTTTCTCAGCTGGATTCAAAGGCAAGTCTGAATTCAAAGGATTTCAATAAATGAAATAAAAATTCTGTAGCATAACTCAGATGATCTATCCAAAAATGCCTATGATAGAAATAAGCCTATTCCCAGGCTTTAATGTCTTGCAATCAAGCTTTAGTCTGGGAATATCCTCAGATGGGAAGAAATTAAAAGAATATTTAATGCTCCCTTCTCAGATACGTTAAACTTTCTCATTTCCTTTCTGGATTAGCTCAACTAGCCAACTTTGTTTTTCCTTTTTTCCCTTCCCCACAGCTAGAAAGTTCGTCAGGTGTACTGCAGTCTGTGTACATCTTATCTTATTTTGTGTTTATCTCTCTGAATCTAGAAGAAAAAAATGCAACCTTTCTTTACATACACACAGAAAAAAAATCATATATGGAGTTTAGGTTGAATAATTGTCTTCCTCTAAAATATAGAACAGATTTGATTATGCCTTGTAATTCTTCTATATATTTTACTTTCACTGAATGTGAATAATGTATTCATATTTTGATAATGAAATGCATTAAAATGTACTGTTATGTTTAAATTCTGATCTTTTTTTTTTAACAGCTTTCTCACCCAGAAAATATTATTACACAAAATCCAGGAATGATTTATTTATACGTGGGGTTATCTGAATTATTTAATGTGAATGAAAATAGTTTGCTTTATCTAGCATGCACGTTTGGTTAAAAATTCAATCTGTTAATGACAGTGGTGACAGCTTTGATAAGAGATCACTCGTCAGTGTAAACTGGTGATGAGGAAAAACATTGAATTATGGTAGCCTGTTTACTCCCTCACTCACCAATGAAGAATTGCTGGATGCTTTATATTGTCAAGCATTTTGACCAGTCCAATTTTAAATGATTCAGTGATTGGCTACCCAATATTCTCTTTGCTAGTGTCACGATCCGCTAAGACAAGCGGGAGTCGTGATGGTTCGTTAACTGATCTCAGGCTGCAAAAGAAAGACAAACGGGGAAATTTTAACTTTAATCAAAAACAATGCACTTTATTGAGTGCCAACAACACGATTATGCAATAGGAGAGAGAGAGATATAAAGAAACAAAGGATAGAGAGAAAAAGGAGGGGAGGGTTAATACCTACCAACGGCAAGGCGGAATCCTCGTGGTCCAGCCAATAGATCCGTCTTCTTTCCGTAGGGAGTACTCATAGGGGTCTTTTCAGAAAGTCCCTTTATAGTCTTTTCAAAAGCTAGGGGCAGCTGGCCAAAAGGTGCAAAAGCGAGGGGCAGCTAGCCAAGAGGTGGGGGAATAAGACCCATTGTTTTTGGGGTAATGGTGCAGGGCAGGTGCACGGGACATTCTCGCTCCAGTACAGCCCTTCCCGCCTGGGCAGCAAGGAACACCACCAGAGCAACCGGTTCAGCGTGCATTCCTGCAGGCACTTGGCAGACATCCCACCTTGGTCTGGCTAGGACTCCTGTACCCTCTTTCCCTCTTTGGGGTTTTTTAGCATCTTTCAGTCTTTGTCCCCGTCAATGATCGTGAAGCAGATGAGGGATCTTTGGACCGTCTCTTACAGCTAGACACATAGTTAAGCAGTATTTCCAGTCGTGGAAAAAGTATTTCTTTCTTTGTATTTCTGTCATTGTTCCTTTTTATACCTCTCTGAAACAATTTTTAGACTCTTATGCTCTGTTTCAACCTACTTTATATTTGCCTGATTTTTTTGCATGAGGTACTCATCCTTCTGCCTTGCATTCTTCAGGTAAACAGAATAAAACAATGCAAAGCAGTCATTTCAGCTCAGTAAATCTGACTTTCATACCTTCAGTGTGATGAAAAGCATCAACTATTCTGTGTATATGGCTGTGGTGAGTTTTCATGGTCAATTTTTGGTAATTGGACAGATACAGGGGTGGCTTCTGTGAGAAGCTGCTGGAAGCTTCCCCTATGTCTGACAGAGCCAATGCCAGCTGACTCTGAGATGGACCCAACGCTGGCCAAGGATGAGCAGAGATCCACCTGCAGCCCCTGGAGGAGCCTCCACTGGAACAGGTGGATGCACCAGAAGAGGCCTGTTATAACATGGGAAGCCTGTGCTGGAAGAGAGTGCTGGCAGGACTTGTGGACCTGTGGAGACAGGACCCCATGCTAGAACAAGTATGTTCCACACTGGAACAGTCTGTTGCTGAAGAGCTGCACATCTGCACTTTGTGAAGAACTGCAGTACATATGAAGGGACTTGGACTCAATGATTCTTAAGGGTCCCTTCCAAATTGAGATGTCCTCTGTTCACATGATACTTTTATATAACTATACTAATATATGTATACTTAGTGGTTTTTGCTAAGAAACTACTTTTAATACCACTTAATGTTGAAAATTAAAATATAAACACAAATATGAATGAAAATTTATCCGTAAGTGCTATAAAGAACTAGAATAAAAGTTGCAAAAGGGAGTTCACAAGTAGTTTACATGAATAACATGTCTAGCTACAAATTATACAAGGCATGTTCATAAGAAAGCACTGGAACTCCTGAGAAAACCATTGGCATAAGATAAGCAATTATGGTTGTTAATTTTACTAAAATAGAAAACCAAATTTGAGGTGTCAGGAATTCATGAAGAGCCTGATGTCCTGCACGTCATTGTGTATGCTCTGGCTCTAGTAAAACAAAATATTGAAAGGGGAAAGAAGCCTTGAATGCTAAAAACAGCAGGAACATGTGGCTTAAATTTACAGAAAATACTTTTTAAAAAAAAATCCAGGTCTTTTTTTTCCCCACGTTTTAAAAAAGCAGCTTATAGTGAATATATTTAAATTTTAATAATATTTGTGATAATACTGAAAGATATAGGAGAAAAAACCCCTCTGAGTACTGCAAACGATTATTTATTTGGTCTGTTGAAGAAACAGACACTAAGAAACAGAAATAACAATCAAGAATTTTATGGTCAATAATGGCCGTATTGCACAACTATTGTGCTTCACAGAATAACGATATGGAAGGAGGGAGTAGACAGCCTGTAACTGAAAATCACTGATTATCTCAGAGGAAAAAAAAAAGCCAACAGAAAGAACATCAAGAATGTTAAAATTGGATAGGAAAAAAGTAATATGTCCCTTTGTGTGTGTATGTATAAGGGTATACAGAAACACTTGCAATTTCTCTCATAATTTCACTGGCTTTGGTTTTCCATAGTGTAAAATGGAATATTGAAATTTCAGTCTCAACTTAGAGCAGAGAGATGAAACAAACTGTGCTTAAAATTGTATGTTCTCTTGCCCTTGAACTTGCTCTCAGTTCCACTTTCTCTCACCAACTCTGTTTTTCAATCCACCAGTAACTGTCTAATGAAGTCAAGTCTCTCAGGAACAGGAAATTTATCTAGAACTTCAAGACTTGGGAGGAAATAGTAAATAGAGTACCAGAGAGGGGACAATGGAGGGATCCAAAGCCTGTGCACATAGTGGGGCTGTTTCATGCCTGGTAAATTCTTTTGGAAACATATCACAAGGTATGCTTTGACTCTTGGGTTTGGGAAGATACAATTTGGGAAATGAGTGTCACATGGTGAGCTGGCAATACCAAATAAAATAAAACTCTGCTAAACTGTTGTTTGGCTATAACAGGTCTAAATGAACTTGTAGCGGTAGCACAGACACTAGCCTGAAGCTGCCATAATGGAACAGTGGGGTAAGACTGAAAATTGGATGTCTTTGGCAGAAGTTTTTCTTTCTTTCAGTGCCACGTGTTTTTGCTTTCTGTAAAAATGATGCAATAAATGCCCTATGTCATCAAGAACAGAACTTTCCTTATCATCATAAGGGAAAGGCTTTTCCCTGAGTACTTTCCTTTCTCTGACATTGAAAAGGTGACATACTGCATATTCCATGGTGGGCTCTGCTTGCCTTCCTTTCCATTTCTTCTTTTTATTTTTTGTCTTATTGATAGAACTCATTGGTTAATTGAGATACTTTACCAAAGTGTTTTTCCCTGAAACAGTATAAGCATAACACTCAATTACGACATAATGAGTCTCAGTTTGAAAATATTGGAAGAAGAAATCTGAATTAACCGTGGACAAGAACTGTCCTTCACCATGGCTGATTAGGATATAACTATGATTTACTATGTTTGGCAGTAGGATTTATATGCCAAGCTGCCATTAAAATCTTATGATGTGAGATCTCAGGAGTCAGCACATTAGTCTTACTAATGCTGTAACTTCAATAAGCATCAAATGAAAGCAAGGTCTTGAAGTTCAAGTAAAAGTTTTTCCCAAGGTATTTAAAACTGAAACTTAAAACTAAAAAAAAAGACACAAGCTAATCTTTTCTGAAAGTTTTCTTTATACTTGGGAAAAGTCTAATTATCTTAACATATATAACCTTTTGGCCTTAACCAGGTTTTATGGACTACAGATTAACTACAGACTAATGTAGAAAGTACTTTTGAGTTTATATTCCTGGATAATTCAACGTTAAAATTCAATCTTTACTCATTTATTTGAGGATTTTTCTACATTTCTAGAATGTTATCCTTTGGTTCTCACTGCAGTTCCTGGAAGACAGTCAAAACTACTCGGTAAGTAGAAAAGCAGCCATTAAAAAGCAGCAGAAGAATTAGCAACGCATTCTTTACTGTTTTTTGTATATACACAAGGTACAGGTGAGGGGAAGAGAAAACAAGATAGAAAAAGAATAAGAACCAGAATGAAAACAAACTCCCTATTTTGACAGTATGATTGGAGTCCACAAAAAAAAAGCTTGTCTGCCTTCCTTCTGACCAAAAAAAAGAAAACATTTATTGCTGCTAGAGACAAAGCCAATTGACAAAACTGAGGCAATTTTGAAAGAGTAAAGCTCAGAATCCAGTGACTTCAGTGTGACTCAGAGTATAGCAGCAGTACAGAAACAAAAGCTAATTCTGACATGGTTCCTTCACTTAGCCTTAAGGATTTTTTAGCCTGGATTAATTTTTCACTTGTTTAAAAAACTCCCCCATAGTTTTTAAGTCTAGACACAACTCCGAAAGAAGTCGTATGTATACATTTTCAATGGAAATATTCAGCCAGCTAGTGAATTATAGCTTGTAACTAGCTTCAAATACTTGCTCATATTTGGTTTTATTTGGTTCACATAAAATAATAGAAAGGCAGGCAGAGAGAAAGAAAGATCTTTGAAAAGGTCATGAGACCTCAAGCAAAAGCAATGCTAAGCTCTGTCCTGAAAAATATTAAGTTATTAAAAGATCAAGTGATCTGTAAAGCTTCCAAAAAAATTCCAGGTTTTGGTAAATGTATGACCAATACTGAACATTGAAAACGAAGCTGTAGCATGCAAAGGAGATTCAAAATATCAAAAACTGTAGTCAAAATATAGTTCAAAAACCAACTGTACTGAGTTATTGAATGAAAAACATAATCTCATAGATATAATTAACAAATTCAATGCAAATGCTGTTTCTCTGTTTAAACAGTGCAATGTCATCATTAGCCATTAACATCATAAACAATCTTATAGTGCCTTATAAATTCAGTACCAAAATTGGAATGCCCTTTATGACATAATCAGTAATCAGCATCAGGCTATTTAACCATAACATGGCTGGCACAATAAAAATTTCAGGAGGCAGAACAGGGTTCAGCACAGACCGGTTTTTGGATCTTCAAAAAGCTCTGTAAATCATCTCTAATAGGGCTGAGATACCTTTCTTAAAATGTGTAAGCAACCTTTCTCCTGATGATACCTATAATTATTTCCTGTACTGCCTGGCAATTGTATGTCATAATGACAACAACAGCTAGAACTGTAGCCTACAGGCCACATTTTCAAATCAAAAGGGTTCCTGCTAACACTGTTAGTTCCTGTTCTTTTTTACTATTAATGCATTATCTATCCCGACACACTTTTGTGTATGGTATATTTAACCTAAGAATCATGAATAGTCTTAAAATTTTTGTTTAAATAACAGTCATTAAAATTATTTTCTCAATTGTTAGCTTGCTAGGTTCATGCCAATCATTTTTACTTTCATGTGTTGCGTTACAAAGGAAGCTAACATTTGGTAGAACCTGTCTTTGGCCACCAGAACAAGAGGCTTAGTCGTGCACCCCGAAAATTTCAGTTAATATTTCTCTGCTGTAAAGTACAAGGTAGAATCCTTTTCTCTGTCAGGCCTGGTGCATTATTTTCACCGTCACTAAGAATCTACAGATATTTAGCACAGAATTAAATGAGGCATATAAACATATCCAAAAGAACTCTTGATTTCTTTCTATGCAGGAAATAATCAGGCCTGTAAGGCACCTCCAGAGATGTGCATGTGCTTCAACGAGAAATGAGAGGATGGGCATCTTTGGCAAAGTATAAAGATGTCACATGTTATTTAAATTATATGATGAGCAAAGACACATTATCACCCGGGAGGTGCTCAGATGTAATACAGTATTCATAGGCTTTAGCCATGTAACTTTATTGTCACATTCCATCATTTAGAATTACATGTTCTGGTTTGGTTTGGTTTCTTGGTTTGTGGTTTTTATGTTGACGAGCCAGAAAATACACTAATTTTGTTTGAGGAAAAAAAATTTTGAAAAAGCATCTCTATGGAATAAAGAATTGTATAAAAAAAATTTAATGTGTGTGATACCTCTGTACTTCCATGCATTAATGCATGTCCTGTGTCTCAGCATTGTATGATGTAGTATTTTGTTTTCTATCTCATACTTCTCATAAAAACCAGATATAACACACAGTTGTAACACAACGCTGTCTCTGGGCAGAAGAAATAATCAGTTTGGTGTGAGTTTCAGGTCCACATTTCTTACTGCCTCTTGGAAAATGCTACTCTGGATTTTTAAATTTAAAATTACCCATGTTTCAGAACAGTCTATACAACAGTGAAAAAAACCCCAACAAAATAAGCCCAAGTTTTGCTAGGTGATTGGCAAAATGTAAAACATATTCCTCCAGGCTGTTATTTTTTGAAAACATGCAGAACAATTAAAAAAAAAAAAAAAGACTGAAAGAAAAGTATTGTAGAGTCATTGCTTTCTGAAAACTGGCTTCTTACACAGCTGTAACCTCGCACCCATTAGCCTGGTGCTCATAGCCTGCTGTCCTTTGCTGTTCATTAATAAACACCTTTCTATTTCTATTACTTCGTTTAATTCTGAGTATCTGTCTTCAAACAGTGCTATATTTTGTCTCTTGTCTGTCCTGAAACACAAAGGAAAACATTAAAGACTAAATTTTTATTTTATTTTTAGGTTTTCTCAGGCATAAATAATAAAATCAGAATATTCAAAAATTTTCGTCTGGAATCTTCTTGTACTTTATGTTTGTATAATTCCACATAATCCTTCACAACATAGTTACTTGCACAAAACCAGCACATTATAATACATGAGATTTTCAAAAGTAGATCAGGTGAATTTTTGCATCCTTTTTCTGAGAAACATGTTCTTAATTTCTGACACAACGGATACACATAAACTGATCTTTTGGAAACAGGACTAATGGGGACAGAACAGTTGCAGGGAGCAGGGCAGGCTTCCTAAGGCAGCCCAGCCAAGGCATAAGGCACCTGCCTGGGGACAGGGCAGGTTGAGGCCAGTGCTGGGGTCAGGTCCAGTGAGAGAGGAATTGGGGTCAGACACAAACCTGGGATGACGGCAGCTGAGGGGATGGGCTGAAACCAGGCCAGGATGTCAGTGTGTGGGTGAGGATTAAGATCAGAGAGTCCCAAGGCTGGATGGGATCAGGCTGCAACGTGGCAGGAGCTGTATCTCAGGGGAATCATGGCCAGGACCCTGGCAGGACACACCTTGTGGAAGGCAAAGCCCTCTACCTACTGCAACCAGGCTAGTGACAAGTGTCTTCCACTTTCTAAAGCTTTGCTAAACAAGTACTAAATGTTTCTTCTCATGCCTGAGGCATGGCCCACACCTGGTCATGCTGTGACCTGGATTAGAGTGACCTAACAGAAAAAGCTGAGGAAAACAGATGCCAAAATCAGGACACATAATTGTCTTCTTACCAAGTTAGCTATAGCAGCATGAGGTGATTCTGCATGAACCCTTTGAATGACTGCATTTGCCATCTGCTATTCTCTTGCAAAACGTTGTACTTCTGCTTAGCACTCCCCAATGCACGCAAGCAGCATCCAGCTACCTTCAACCACGCATAGGAATGGTGTGGGCTGTTCCTCTATAAAAGCAGCTCTCTTTGGAAATATGGCACCAGCATGAGATAGTAATGAGCAGTTATTATTAAAATTGGTAAAAAAGATCTATTTTGACTATAGTTTTCTGGTATACAGGAATCACTGGTGTTTTGTGAACAAGATTTCCTTGTTTGTACATTTGAACTGGTGAGGGAAATTACATTTGTCAATTATCATAATTCTAGCCGTTCTTTGGAATATTATTTGTGGCACTTTTCAAATAGGTGTTAGTCTGCTTGAGGTTTGTGATCTGTCAGCCTTTATAAATGAAGAAACCTAAAGTCTGAAGACTGTGTTGATCTGAAGACTGAATGCAGAAGAAGAAGCCTCTCGGCTCCCTTGACAAGACATACACTTGGATGGGATTGGTTTACTGAAGCACAGATCAACATTCTGACTTTTCAGAATGTATTAAAAAGGAATCAAACCTCAGGGCAATTACAAGCATGCAACAGTAGTTCCCTGCTGCCTTTCAAAGTATAATTTTTCCCTGTCAAAGGAAAAAGGAAACAGAAATAACCTACATAGAATATATTTTTGGTACTATTAAAGATGTTTTTTATTACAGAGAATAATTTTTAAAATAAAAAATTATTCAATAGCTTGCTAACATTCCTCTTATACACTACCCAGGCTTCTTCTAATATATAACATAATGTATTTTAAATATAAAGTTTATATTTGAAAACATTTAAAACATGTTTTTTATGTAGTTTTTTTCCCCTAGAGCTGATATTTTAATCTGTTTTTTCTCGTCCCAGAAACATTGCTTGAATATTCAGATGTTAAAAATAACTTCATAGCAACTAAGTTGTCTTCACATCCTGTGCAAGACCACTCTGGAAACCATTACTGTCAGCATTCCAGCAGTCTTGTCAACAACTAACTGCTCTCAGTTGCTGATGAAGCCATCTAGAGCAGTTCAGTTATTAGAGTATGCATGTAATAATGTTAACACTGTGAATTTTTATAAATAGAAATAGAGATCTACAAGGTAGAAGCCAAATAGTATTTTCAAAATATGGTTACATTTAATGTAGAAGAGAAACTAGCAAGCTCTAAAATGCTACTTTGAAAAATATGTTTTTCAGAGTAGCATGATACCATAAGTTATTATTTAATTTTGAAACACAGGAAATAAACTTTTGGAGTAGATTTAGCAAAATTTTCCTGACGGTTTTTGAGTCAAATAGCAAAAATATATAAGCTTCCAAATGTTTTGTAATAGAGCTATTCTGTGAACACAAATACATTGGCACTACTTTCCTTTACTGTTAATAATAATGACAATAATAGCAAGAAAAGTAAACATATCTAGGGATATAATTTTGCAATAAGTTCTTTGCTTTTTTGATGGAAGATGACATTTGATATGACTTTCGTAACTTTTCTCTAAAGTTCAGGATCCCCACCTTATGAAATTTAAATATACGAAACTCTTTTTAAGATTAATTGCCTTCATACCTCTATCCTGTAGTAACATTCTGCACTTCCTCTGATTTACTGCTAGATTTTAATAGAAGAGTCTAGATGTAAATGAGGAACTTAATAGCATTAAGTTATTATTAAATAAATGGAGAAAATATACCCAGTTAAAATCAAATTAAAAATGTTTTTCTCAACTGTTGATGACATGTCACTTTGATATAATTTTTTGAAGGGTTGCATATTCATATTATTAGACCAAAGAGTTATCTTCTATCATATAGGCTGTAAATCACCTTGAGTTGAGTTCTTGTTTCACTTGTTTTTCTGAGGTCTGCACTGGGAATACTAGGAGAAATAAGATTTGCACGTATAGTGCGTTGGTTACGAACTAAATTTGCCTTCAAAACCAGATGTGAAGTTTTATAGGAAATGTGTATTCATGAAAAGAAATTAGGATCTTTAAAATTCTGGTAGTTTGGCGAGGTCAAAATTCACTAATTACTTTTTACTATTCTAGAACTTAATTGTAAACTCATTCTGTTCCTCCCACTGCAAAATGTTTGCACTACTTCCACATTTTTTCACATTAAAAAAAAAAAGCAACACTACTTTTTTTTTTTCTTGCAAATTATATTTTAAGATGATGTAGATGTGCATAACTTTTTTTTTTTCACCTCCACCCTTCCTAGGGTAGAATTCCCTAGAAATTATGGAAAACTAGGCTCTGAGTCTGCTGAATAACTGAGCACATAGTCAGCAAAAAAAGTGAGTTTTGTGACTTTGGTTATGCAGACTATGCAGCTTTCAATGGAAGATGAAATGTGGTTCAAAATAATCTTTCCACCTTGCCCCTTTTCATTTTAAATAGTGACTGCTGTAAATTTCTACTTGCATAATGGAATGGGAAATTTAATTTTACTACTAATTTTCTGTTAAGTTAGCACTTAACAGAGGTTTCCCTGACTGACCAGTTCAGTGACTAGAGGACAGGCTTTATTATTAAAAATATATCTTTACAATTAAACACATGGTTCTGAATATTTTTGTATCACCTTGGTTTCTTAGAGTTATTATTTGAATCTGTCATAGACTCAAGTAATTTTGAATATACCTTCAGGTAATATACACATGAAAATGAAACTAATACATGATCTAATGATGCTTGTGGTTAATTTGTCATGGATAAACTGGCAGAGTTGCACAGCTATTACATAATCAGGAAAAAATAATATGCTTAGAATAGGATGTGACCCATCCACAGTAATACTGAATTACCAAAATGGGATATGAAAATGATTCTGCATTGAGCTATGTGACTATATTGTTCCCAGGGGGAGATAACTAAGCAAAGCATAAATATAATGATGCTTTGGGACTGAGCACAGTATCAGCCTGATTTATAAAGTAATGTACATTGGAAAGGTAGGTGTATATTAATAATTCCATGTGGTAAATCTGAATTAATAAACCTAGTTCCTCAGTCAAGGGAGGATTTTGTGCAAGAAGACGAATCCAGCAATTAATCTACTGGCCTCTACCAGTAGTGGCAGTTGGGTCAGTTTGGAGAAGAAGATACAAGGAGTCTATAAATAGACTCAGTTGAGTCAGTATTTTGCTTTGAAGGTATACTGAGTTTTCAACATGCTACTGGGTCTATTCCTAATATAATTTTGGAGTACTTTCCTACACATGAATAATGTATGGCATTACAGTCCTTTTACTATGAAAAAACAGGTTATCACGTCTATTTAGAGTCCATAACAAAATGGTAAACCTTGCATGCATTATTTTGGCCAAATTATCATAAGGAATATCCAAAGTGTCAATTTATTTCTAGATAAAAGGAGTGACGGCTTATCCGTGGAGATAATAATATATTATCAGTCTACTTAAAGTGTAAAGAGTTTAATCAAAATAAAAAAGGTTAATGGTAAGAAAAATGCAGGTGATTTCCAGTTACAACACAGTTTAAATGAACTTAAGAAAACCCACTTCAATAACAGAGTTAAAACAGTAAAAAAAAAGAGAAAAAACTCTAACAAACAAACAAACCCCAAAAAATGAAAAAAAAATCTATTTAGTTTAAACCCCTTTTTCCATGTGTTACTTTAACTTATCCAGTGTCCTTCTGAATCCTCATGTCAACATGTAAAGAAAAAAGTGAGAGGTTAAAACCAGGTTAATATAGCTCAGGACAAGAAAAATCCAGAGAGTTTATGCAACACAGCATGGGTAACTTAGTACAATGTCTGCGGCATTTTCTTAGGAGTGGGACAAAAAATTACATTTAATTGGCTGTGTTGGGAAAGATCTGTGGAGTTTTTCTTCTCAACATAACAAACTAAACTGATGATAAAGTGAGATTTCAGGTGAGATTCAAAGAGGGATCAGGGAACTGTATTAGTCTGTGAGTAGGAATGTGGCATACCAGTAGTTATTTCACAATTCAAT
Source organism: Rhagologus leucostigma (assembly GCA_013397725.1). Classification (NCBI taxonomy): domain Eukaryota; kingdom Metazoa; phylum Chordata; class Aves; order Passeriformes; genus Rhagologus; species Rhagologus leucostigma. Next base: position 73,329 of record VZTD01001254.1, on the reverse strand, counting down.
TAAAATGTAAATATAAATTTAGTCTTGATGGAGGCTTCATTTGACTCTTATACAGTTTTAGTCAGGACTGGCCAAATGTACATCCTTCCCCAAGCCCCAAATCATTCATTCATGCACATCATCTCTTGAGTCTCAAGATCTACATCTTTCACAAAAATGTAAAAGTTCTTCTGGAAACTATAATATATTTTTTATGTGTTTAAGCTCACATCACATATGTCAGGTAAATGTCTGTGCGTGCACATGTACGTTCTTGTTCTTGATATGGAAATTTGAATTGATATCACTGTTTGCCAGTTGCAAACCTAAGATGACTGCAGTCTTGAGCTGCATGTATTTTGACATCACAACTGTTCTTAATGGGTTTTCCATGTGCCCAATAGAATATATTCTGCTCCACCGACAGCTGCATGCATATGTAAAATCTACTTTTTTGTATCTTGTCTATTCAGGTAAATTTTTTTGGCTTATGCAAATCAACTATTGTCTCAAAGCAATGCACCTGAAATAACGAGGCAATGATGTCTCAAAGGAGAGAGCTTCTTCAGAAAAGGGGGAAGGTTTTCAAATAATTTGCACAGTAACCATCTAAATGCACATTGTCTTGGCAGATGTCTTGCACTGAAATTGGAAAAAAAAAATCCATTACAGGCACCGTGCCACTGGAAATATGGACAAAAATGTAAATAGACAAAAGATGAACTATGAGTGTACTGTAGGTTTACTAAAGGTAGGACAGTCTTGCCAGACCTTCACTGTCTACCCTGAGGATATTGCTTTTATGAAGGACAACGTGCTATGTCTAATCAAGCTTCTGAATACATTGTATTTGTTATTGCCAAATAAAAAATTGCCACCAGTGTGTTACACTCAGTATTTCTGACTCTGTCAAGATGTGTTTGTTTCTGAGTCATTATTATATACTGTGGTGTAAAGCTGTCATTTAAGAGATTTTACCTTAATGTGAGATATATATATATATATGTAGCCATGGAGTTCCTTGAGGAGTAATAACTCCTTCTCATATATATATTACAGTGCAGATTATAAAATAATTCTTATAAAATTATAAAGAATGAGAAACTTTTTATATCTGTGATTTCCATATCAACCTTGAGGACTTAAAACACTAAGCAAATGACAAAAGTCAACTAAAGACAATCTCTGTCGCACAACAGCTCACTGTTGAAGTGTAGTTAACCAAGGACAATTACACAGTTTGCAGGTACAACATATCAGCGTGAGCAGAGAAAGATTATGTGGTAAATGGCATACTCACAGTTTACCTTTGGAAGAACAGAGAAGTTTCCACGGGATGTGATTTCAAAAGACACTGAAACCCGATGAAGATAGAATGAAGGAAAAAGCATTTTTTGACTAAGAAGGAAAGTGATTGTATTAAATTTGCTCTTAGCCATTTGTTTCAGTGTGTTTAGGTGTCTCTGTTTAATGAGTTGCTGTGCTCCACTTTAATTTTTTTGCATTATATTAAGCAGGGTGCTAAAGAGATGACTGGAAACTTTGTTAAGCTTCCTTTTTCATCAAATGGTGTGTGTGTGATATGTTAGAGGTGGGGAAATTTTCATGTCAAGACCTAAAGATCATGTCACGAGACCTTCATCATTTAGGACTGTAGAGAAACATAAGATACTAAGTTTGTGTAAATTTTCATTTTTTGCAATATGCCTTTGACCAAAATTAGGTAAAATTCATTATAAAACATTTCTGTGGGCAAGACATTTCCTAGTAGCTGCTTAGTCAAACTGACCTTATTGTCAATGTTTTTGCTGCTACAAGCATTAGGGGATCTGAAGACAATGCTGGTTTTATTTAGCTTTTTAGAAAGTTCTAACATTGATGGCTAATTCTGTGAATTTAAAAGGAGCCACAGAGTTTGATCTGAACTGAGAGGCTTAGTAAACTTGCCAGTGATAGCTCCAGATGGGTTTTCCTCAGAGATTTAGAGATGAGCTAAGCTACAAATAGAACGTGAATTCTCAGGCCTTTCAGAGGAAACTGCTTAGGTTACAGTATCCAGGCTTGGAAGTAGCCAGTGGTGTAGAATTTTAAGAAAGCTGTTGTGTGGACACTGAAAAGCTTTAGCAGAGGGATTTTTCAGCCTTCTGCTGCATTCTGTGAGAAACATAAGGTTCTCACAGAAACTATGCAAAATACTGTTAAGGGTTTTTGTAAACTATTTCTCTGTCTTTCCACCTGTTGTTTTTCAAGGAACTGTTTTTAAGGAACTGTTATGATATCCTAACAAGAAATATTTTGAAATGGGTGTTCTGTGGACTGACCAATCACCCTGATGGGTGGTTGGTCAGAGGTCCAATAATCTTTTGCCATGCTGGCAACTCAACTTATAAAAACTGATTTATAATTAATTAAATCAGCCATTTTCTCCGGACTTTGGTCGTGCCCTTCCTCTTCGTCCCAGGCTCGACAGCGACATTGTTGCAACATTTTGAAAGATGAAAAAAATAATGCATTGCCCTAAATGCCAGAGGAATATACCCTTTCAATATGAAAAACTACTTTCGATGAGATAACAGAACATTCTGACTACAGACAGTCCTTTTCTTTGCTGTAGATTCAAAGTTACTAAAAGCCTTGATGATAAAGCAGATCTGCTAAACTCTATTGGATATAGTTTTTATTACAGACCTGACATAGGGATTGGCATTTTAGCACACCAGAATTTGAAAAAAGATTCTGGGTTTTGCTGTAGGACAGATCCAAAATGTGACGCAAAGAAACTAATTGATGTAATATGTTGTGTTTCAAAGTAGTTATTTTCTTATCAAAATGTTTGAGATTTAGATCTAATGTGTTCTCTTAGAAGTTGAACTAGAAAGAACAAAAAGTTACGTTTTTACTTGCCTCAGAAGCAAAATGCCCACTTACGGCTTTCTTATTTAATATTAGGGTTTTCTAAGAACTTGAAAGTCTGCAGAAATGCCTAATAGTAGAGATAGGTCCTGATATGCTGCATTATGACCTGAACTCAGTTTTAGATATGTCTGATCATTTCTTTCTTGTTTCTGAGATGTGGCTAATCCACAAAGCATATTCAAAGCAAACCTGAAAAGAGTTAGACCTCTTTCAATTTGTCTCCAAATACTTATTCCATGCAATCATTGTCTGATAAAGGGGTTGAAACAACACAGGAGCCATGAACCACCAAAAACTCCACTGTGCTGTTCAGTGGCATGCATCCTGCTTGTAAGGTACCTACTCACAGAAGATGTGTAAGGACAGCCCAAGGACTCACGACAGCAGCGCTCAGTGTGAAGCCTGAAGTGTCTCAGCTGTACAGAGCAGTGGAGTTTGCATGTGTCCTTCTTGTGCACAGCCCTTGGCCAGTGCTTGGTAGCTTATCTAGGCTTAGGATGGTACCAAGTCTTGACATGTCAGGGATATTAGATAGCAGGGGTTATAGCACATGAGAATTTCTGGGAAGGAATGGACTATGCAGAAAATGGTAGTAAATAAGCCAAATTTATTTTCAGGGTTGGTTTGGAGACTGTTTGGGAGTTTTGTGTTTTGTTTTCTTGTTGGTTTGGGGGGTTTTTGGTGGTTTGGGTTTTGTTGTGGTTTTTTTTTTTACATTCTCCCTCACTATAAATGACTATGCGGAAGTTTTCTAAAATTACAGATGTCATAGAATCTTCTAGCAGAACTCCATTATAAGTACTGTGGAAAATTATTTCCTTTTACTGTCATGTGAAAATTCAGTACCTTAAACACACATAAGCTTTACTAATATAATAATAATTTCCTTTAAAAAACTTCAAACCTATGATTGACAAAATATAATTAGCTTTTTTCCCTATAGATGAAATATGCTGAATGACACAGAAAAAAGAAATCCAGACAAAATTTAGCAGTTCCCAGTTGAATCCAAATTTAATTTACAGTGACACACAAGCAATGTCCTTTTGGAGGGAGAAGAGGAAAATTTATTTTCACCTAATTAGCCCACCTAAAAGTAAATTGTCAAAATTAATCCCTTTCAAATTAGCTTTTATAGAGGCATTTCATGTTAAAGTGCATCAACAGACATAATGAATTAAATAGCCAGGACCGCAGACAAGGAAAATCCTGCTGTCTTTATCAGCTTGTTCACAAACAATAGAATCCTGGTAAATCAACAGAACTCCTTGTGGGTTCCATCATGTACCATTTAATTTAAATTTGCTATACTTCAATAGTCCTTTTACAGTGTGCAGTTCTCCCTTCATTTATCCAACATGACACACATCCAGCACCCTAAATTAAGGATTAAATTAAATTATCTGTATTTTAGAGACTCTTCTTTGTCAGGACATTAAATTATTTATATGGAATAAAACATGTTTAGCACATAACAAACTATTTGAAAATTCTAAAAATGTTATTAATGACATTATTGTAGATAAGTAGATATTATTTTATAGAATCCTATAATATTTATTGGCTGTTTTTCTGACTGATTCAGAGAAAGTAAGGAGAAAAATAATTTTAAACTACCTTTGTGGACCTCTTTTTGTGGGATCATGCAGCAAATTGCTTAGCATATAGAAGTTTTTTAAACACTTTCTCAACTGTTTTAACAATTGTATTTCAAGAAAGAGCTCATTAAGGTAATTCCTGAAACTGTATTCTGAAGATCTTGTTCCATCTTTGAATACGGAGCAGGATGTGGTTGTATCTTGAATCCTCTTTTTGCCTGAAAATTCACTATCACAGTACATTCTCAACAGATTTTCGTTTTGTTTTGTTTTGTTTCTTTTAAGACATTTTTCATTTTCAAAGAATGTGAAAGACTCTTGTTGAAAATAGAAATACAGTTTTTTCATGTCAAAGGCATGTAATAATATTTTAGAATTGCTTTTAAACACTTTCATAGTGGCAAAATGCCAAATGCAAAAATTTTATAGAGTACAGAGACAATGATAAAACTCCTGCTGTAGAAAACTCCATGATCAAATTATGGATGGAAATGTTCTTTGACATATCTGCCAATGGCATTTCAGTTAGTTATCTTCAGAGAAAGTCCCATACACTCCATGTTTTAAAATGCTTTTGTAGTTCATTGACATTTAAGCACAATGGTGCAGGGCACTTCTACTCTTCTCTTCTTAAATCTGAAATAAAGACAAACTTCATTCATTTAAGTTCTTTTCAAATTGAGAAAAGGTCTATCTTTATTTCTTCTGTAAGATATTCCAGCCAGAAATTAGTGGAAAAAAAAGTGCTAGTCTTACTTTTACTTCATTTTTATTATTGAAAGCAAAGCATCTACAAGTTCAAAAATTTATTTTTTTTTTAAGTCTCTCCTCCCAAAAATGAAGTGGAATTGGAGATAGATTTTGCTAATACCCATGCAGAACATTATAACAGAAAAAGCTGAATAATCAATGCTACATTGATGGTTGCATGTGTCATTGGATTTTTCATGTGTGATTGATGATAATGGTGGATGAAAAAGAGGTGGTACAACAAATTCTCAGGTAACTGGAAAGCAAAGACCGCTCAGTGGTCTGAAAACTTTTAATGAAAATTTCTTCTTGCCTCGTTTTCCTTGCAAAAATTGCAAGGAAATGTGAAAACCACTCTTTAGCTAAGATTTTTGTCAATTTCATTAATTATAGTATCACATTTTGCAAGAATCCTTAACATCGTGTGCTATAAAGTATATTAAAAACGAACAGAAAAAACTGTCTTCTTGTGACTACTGTTCAGTGATTCCAGCTAAGACACAAATGTAATAGTTGTTTATGTTACCAAGACTTTTTAAGAATTTAAAGTAACCAGAAGTTTAAAAGGCCTCCAGACACATTTAATAAGCATTAGATATTTCTAAGTTATTTAAGTTATCTACTTAAAAGAGATGAACAATTTACTTATGGGGTCTTACATATCCATATAGATATCCATATAGATGTTGAAATTTATACAGTATACTTTCTATAACAGTATCTTATCCATTTGTTAAAGTAAATCCCTAGAAAGGTTAGTTTCATAATATGACTATTGGGTGGGGTCTTGTTTGCTCCTTCTTTTTTGTCAGTGAAACAGACCATGAATAAATAAAAAGCAAGTTATTGTATTAGAATTTCCTTTGGTGATACAGAAGCCAATTGGGAATTTCTGTGATGTTCTTAGTGCTTGTCTGTGTCTCACAAGGCATGATTTATTTCCAGTCTCTGAGGGAAAGTGCCTGAGTAGCTGACTTAAAGCCTGATTATTTTATTTATTTATTTTAATACATGAACCAAAATAGCAAAGGGAAAATACAGTGGAAGATTATTATTGCAAATACATTTCAAACCCAGACTGCAACTATCTACTACCAGGATAAAAGAGTTTTCCTATCTGCATGATATTGAGTTATTTAATGTTTTGTGTATGTTGGCAGTAAAGGTGGAAAAGTGTGATTAAGTTCATGGTTTTATTTGCAAATCTGGTAAACAACTCTACCCTGGGAACTGGATTATCAACTCACTTTGTGTTGGTCAGGAGATAGTTATCAGTCATAATTTTAGGGGCTTAGTTAAAAGGAAAATGCTGTCAATTTAAGTCCAACCCCACTCACAACACAAATGTGTCCAGTTTGAGACAGAGAGCATCTATACTTGCCTAGTCTCCTGTGAAATTTCTGGTCTTGTGCAGCAGATGTAAATTCTGGCAAGAGGTATGGCCAATTCCCTATCTTGCTACACGAGTCATATTTGATTCTGTTTTTCATAATTCTGTGCTTCATTTCTTACTTTTATTCTCTTAGAAGCAACCATGAGTTTATCCACTGTCAGTTTGTATTATTTTCTTGTCTTCACTTTCCTTTAGCTCTTTATATTTGCAACCCTAGTTTAATTATAGAAAGAAACCTATATTTCTTTCCAAATTTACATAAGAAATAATTTTAGGCTTCCTTTTTCCTTTTCTAAAAAAAACTTTCTTTACCCTGCACTTTTTAAACAGGCTTTTTCTGCATTTATTCCAGCTCAAAAATATGTTTCTTAAATATTGATTAAACAGCAGTCCATACTGCATAGATGAGCTGTAATCAATGCTTCGTACGTTGACAGTTATATTACCTTATATCTATATTGTGTTTACTATATCTAGACATTACATTTGTTTACTTTCATAGCTTCATCAGGTTGGTAGTTTACAACCACCTTATTATCAGTTCATAAATCCTGGTCTTATTTCTCCTCTGCTTCAATCTAATGAGTGCCCTGTTCTTATTAGCATCAATTAAAGAACTAGGCATTGTTTCACTGAATTTCATTCTTCTTTTTCCATCCCAAAAGATTATCCATCCCTTCATGAATAATATTCCAATTCTCTCATATCTTGTTCTTTTCTTTTAATTTTATGTTATAAATAAGTACATTATCATTCTTCTTCCATCAAGAAGGCTAACAAAAATTTTTATATTAATATGAGTAGTCCCAAGACAGATTCTTTAGGAGTTCACCACATTGTTAATTCCGCAGTGTTGTAACACCATGACTAAGTCCATAGATTTATTATGATCTCCTTCTAAAAGTGTCAGTAGCCTTGTAATACATTTATTTTAGTGTTATGGGAGGTTATGCTACTCTCTCTGAAATATAGTCAAACATAGCACAGTTCCATGGGTATGCTTCCATTTCCATTAGCTTTTCTACTTTTCCCCTGTGTTCAAAATTATCTTCTTTTTTGATATCTGGATGAAGAATTTATGTAGTTTTTAGGCAATACCTAAGTTAGCTGTAATCTCAGTGCTGTCTCTGTGACACAATGGCATACATCTCTCATTGCATTTAAGGTTTGATAAATCATATTCCTCTTGCTTTAATTAAACTTTGTAAGATGTGTTTTGAAAGGCTTTATGAAAGTCTTAAATGATAGTCTCATTTTCTACATTGTTTGATAAAATGAATGTGAAGTCAATCATTTTTGTAAGTAAAGAAACTGGCCCAGATTTAAACCTCACAGTGAAATTCTATACCAAGCTCAAGCTCACCCTGCTATATCCGTTTTCCTGGTCCTTGTTTGTTACATACATATTGAAAGACCCCTGTATGACTTCTATGGATGTTAATATGAAAAATAATTTATTGGCTGTAGAACACAGAAACGTCATGTCCTCAGTGCAGCACTTTGACATTTGAAGTGGGATATGTTAAATTTTACTGTAAACACATTAATTTCCTCAATTCAATTCAAGGAATTAAAAATACTGTTCCAAGATTTTAACAGATCATAAACAGCTTTTGTAGTCATTCTAATACAGGAACAACAAAAATACAGTGTTAAACATCCAATTTAAGCACAACTCTTAATCTCTATTAGTTAGCTCATGTCTGACTACATATTTAAAAAATGAGTCTAAACCCATAAGAAATAAGTAAAGTGAAATAAATCTTTTTGGAAAACAGACAAACAGACAAAACTCAAACCTCCAGCATTTAATTAATTATACAAATAATAATAAAAAATGCTTATGCATGTTATATATTAGCCAGTAAATTAGTTGTCATGGTAATACATAAAATGATCAGATCTTACTAATTTTTTTAACTCTATATTATAATATTTCATTTTGAGGTTATCTGGGTCAGAAAACTGTCAGTAAAGTGGTTGTTATTGTCTCCATGTGTGAAAGATAGCTCATTTTAAATACCTAGCGGCATGTTTCTACTAGTAGTGACGCAAGATATTTTAATAGACTATTTTAATAATATACACTCTTGTATTTTTGCTGCTTTGAAAAAAAATGGTGTTCATTTGATTTTTAGCAGAGATGAACAGAATAAAGATTTCTAAATTAAGCCATGCCATTGGTATCTTTAACTTCCCTAAAATGTTAGTAAATAGAAATGTATGTAAACAAACAACTGAACCCCATACATAAAGTATGTGATTTAAACTTGAAATGAGAAAGTCTCTTCCTGCAGGTTAAATAAATACAGATGATTGACCAAAGTTAAACTCCTCATGAGAAAAAGACAAGACCCAGGACTATTTATTTCATCTTTCTATATATGCACAGATTATATATTAATAAAAATTTGAAGAGCTTACTATATTATGGACTCTTTTAAAAGTCTGAAACATTTAAAACCCATGAAACACATAGATATTAGACATGTAAAAAAATTCCAACTTTTTAGTCCACCTTAGTGAAATTTCTATATCATCTATATTGTTAATTATCCAGCAGTAGTGCTTTGTAATCTAGCTGCTGCTTTCTGAAACTCTCTCAAATATTTGAAATGTTTTCCTATATATGTATATGTTGTTTTTATGCTTGACTGTAGTATAATTTTGAAATATTGGTTATGGAGCCTTATGCAGCATTCAGCTACGAATTACAAGGAAGGGATTTCATCAATTTCTTTCAGTTCTTCGGGGTAGTAGTCAAAGATACACAGAATCTGAAGCCTTGTTGGTTGTCTACTGAAAGCTTTTGAAGTAGTTTTCATGTTTCAAAAAGTGATAAACACATCTTCATAAAGATTTAGACTTCCTTGTCCCCTTTAGCCAGCTTAACTACAAGACTACTTCTCTTTTGCTTGTAATTACTTCCTTCCTACAAATTTCACTGAATATTTCACTTAAAAAAAAAAAAAAAAAAGCTGGGAGAAGTCAAGAACACAGCTGTAATGTGTTCAAAGTCATGAGTCCTGAATCATGAAGAGCATGACATTTATGCTGTGGCTTTCTTCCCCATTAATCTTGGGCCACTTGGGCCCATTTTTATGCTTGCTGAATGCAGTCTGTTTGTGTTGTCTTTATTTTCTTTGTTTCCTAAATACTGAATTTTTCTGTTCTGTTTGTTATCAACAAAACTATTTTATCTGATTCACAAAATTGCACTGCTGCAGTGACCAGAAACTGAGCACGATATGTGGGACCATCTAAGACCTGTGGTATCATCTCATTTCTCTGATTTTTGTTCTAGGATCACAGCTAGTTCATTCTACAGAGAATAACTACTCTTCCTATGAACTCAACCAAATTAAAAACAATTAATGCAGAAATTTCCGATTTGCAACACAGTTTTTAACACAGATAAAACAAGTCCAGATTGCCTAAATTCACAACAATCTCATGCCCTGGACTGTCAATATAAAATATGTGGCCCTGTAGTAGCAAAAAAACACTGGGCTGCAAGTGATGAGTTTTTGAGTCAATTTGAAAAGTAGAGAGTCCTACGGCTATGTTATTTTCATGTGTCAATAGAGACTTTCTTCTCAGGAGAAATTTTGAAATATTTTGGTACACTAGACATCTGCCACTTCATTTAATGCAGTAAATGAGATTGGATTTTCCTCTTTAAGTTGAAGTATATCAAAAAGTTAATTCTATCTGTTTCACAATTGCTATCTGAAAATGGAATAGTACTGAGGCCCTAAGTTTTTGGATGTCACTTAAAATTTTAGTCTTTGTGTATTGTAGGTTCATCATTCCTTTCATCAACAACATAACAACTTAATTTATCTCCTCATCCTCCTCATGACTGCTGCTCAACACCCTTTATCAACACCTGTTCAGATCATCTTGTTTGTCTTTCCTTGTGATTTAATCCTATGACCTAGTCATGCAAAATGTCAACCCTGCTAAGACAAAGGGAAAACCCATAAATATTACTACACTGACTGCTAATATCTGACTTCTGCCCAAGGGTTTTTATTTTTGGCCACAGGTAAGTCTCTAGCTGTATATTAGGAGATTCATACTTTCTCATTTGGTAGTCAAGGTACCTATGTGCTTCTTTTATACCTTACTATAATCTAAAGATTCACTGTCTAGTGTTTGGTTTGCCAGATTACTTATTTTATGCATGAGTTACGTTGTGAGTTGCATCCTGTAATATGTCCATATTTGGCAGCAACGTGTAAGGTATTCCATCAAGAAAGAGATTGACAGAATTAAAGACTTTAGGTATAAACTAGAAAATATTGGAATCCAAGTCTGTGTTGTTCTGGGTCAACTATTTATTATAAAAGTTGCAAAAAGTTTTCAGAACTCCTTTTTACTTGGCTGGAAACTTCAACTAATGAAAATCTTACTGTGGGAATGTGGCAGGAGAACATTTGGACTTGGAGATATACTGAGCTGTGTAAGCTGCCTTTTTATAGGAATTTTGGCTAAAATCACACAAACTGAGTAACAAATACACCTCAATAAAACATCAAATGTCTGGATCTACAGATAGATGAAAGCATGAAAAACTGCATTGGAGCTTTCTGGGTAATTAGTTTTCTGATTTTATAGAAACATTAATTTAGGAAATTCCTGTGCTTCTTCCGCCTGTGTTACTATTTCTCACCTCTGCGACAGAGATTGATGCTGTCCTGCATTGTCAATACTGTTTTTGCATGGAGAAAAAAAAAGAGAAATCATGACCCCCCCCAAAAAAATACTAACCCATTTTTTCCCTAGGTTTTGTTGTATATGTACATATACATGCATATGTCATTCATTAATCTAGCTCATGACCTTAAGCAGATGATAATGTCAGAGTCCTCATACCAAAAAATCTCCCTCCTTTACACATATTTTGTATTGTTGCTGTCATTAGTTATTTATGTTATAGTAATTTACAACTGCTGTACACATCATATGTATATAAAAATTCTAACTCATACTTTACAATGAATGGCAAAAACATGTACAGAAGTATGCTAGCAAGAACACCAGTAATATAAAACATTAATAATTGTCTTTATGTTTTTTGGTTTGAATTTGTGCTTGCTCCTTGAACAATTTAATAAGACTGTATCCTTTATCTGGAATTTTAGGAGATACAAATTTTTCTTTTTTTAAATGACTGAAGTAAAGAAAGACCCTTTATACTGGCTTCAGATGAACAGAGACTAGGATCCTTAATAAAAGTATTTTTGATATTAGGAGCTAATAGCCATGCCCTTAGTCATAGGCTGTTAATGAGATACCTTAATGTTATTCTGTTTACTTAGAGAAAACATAATTGTCTCAATGTTCAAATGGAGTTAAGATTTTTCTCACAACTGTAAGAAATATTCTAACCTAGTAATTAAATGGGGATATTGAGAAAAAAAATACCTGAAAGGCAAACCAACTACAGCCGAATTAACCATGTAAGAAAGAAAGCTGGATTTGGGCCTCTATGTTTTCTTTTTCGTTATCAAGAACAGATATATTTGCCTGGACACTATTCCTTTAAAATTCATTTGATTATATGCTTTCCGCTAGTGATTAGGAATTCATCTTTAGTTCTGTCAGTCAATGTCATGATCCGCTAAGACAAGCGGGAGTCGTGATGGTTCGTTAACTGATCTCAGGCTGCAAAAGAAAGACAAACGGGGAAATTTTAACTTTAATCAAAAACAATGCACTTTATTGAGTGCCAACAACACGATTATGCAATAGGAGAGAGAGAGATATAAAGAAACAAAGGATAGAGAGAAAAAGGAGGGGAGGGTTAATAGCTACCAACGGCAAGGCGGAATCCTCGTGGTCCAGCCAATAGATCCGTCTTCTTTCCGTAGGGAGTACTCATAGGGGTCTTTTCAGAAAGTCCCTTTATAGTCTTTTCAAAAGCTAGGGGCAGCTGGCCAAAAGGTGCAAAAGTGAGGGGCAGCTAGCCAAGAGGTGGGGGAATAAGACCCATTGTTTTTGGGGTAATGGTGCAGGGCAGGTGCACGGGACATTCCTTCTTGCTCCAGTACAGCCCTTCCTGCCTGGGCAGCAAGGAACACCACCAGAGCAACCGGTTCAGCGTGCATTCCTGCAGGCACTTGGCAGACATCCCACCTTGGTCTGGCTAGGACTCCTGTACCCTCTTTCCCTCTTTGGGGTTTTTAGCATCTTTCAGTCTCTGTCCTCATCGATGATCGTGAGGTAGATGAGGGATCTTCGGACCGTCTCTTACAGGCAGTGTTTATGATTTGGGCTTTTCATCAAAATTGCCCTTTCTACTTTCACTCAATTCTAAATTTTGATGTGCTGTCTTGAAGTAATTAAATAGGTAATAGTATTTTCCCATGATAGATATCTGCATTATAAAATTAATAGAATATTTAGAATGAACTATATATAACAACAAATAATTTTCCTTTGACTCATCATATAGTAAACACCATTTTTGGCTTTTAAATAATCTTGAAGAGTATCTTCACCTTGGTAATAACTTCTATTTGTACTAGATTATAATATATACCAAAAATTCTACTTCTCCTCAGACCTTTAACTGGAATATTGTTTTATTAGCCAAGTTATGAATTTTTTACTAAAAAACCTCAGAATTAATAGTTTATCGATAGCATCCAGGCCTCTAATGTTAATTAAGTATAAGCAAAGGCTTTGGTATTTGTCTGTTTAATCATCTTTACCAGTTTTTCAGTGACTCTTCAACCTATACAAATTTTAGCAAACGGACTACTGAATGAGTGTTTTTGATGGTTCTAATGTGAGAACTGAAATTTCACATCATTTAATTGGAACTGTAATATTAGTAACTTTACCTATAGGATATTATTTCTCTTCTCCTGCATAATCCTTATGGAAATGACTGTGGAAACACATCTTGTTATCAGAGACAAAATTCTGAACTCAAGACACCTATAATGTGAGATAAGACAGCTGGAGGATTCAAGATGGGCATTTTGCAATGACAGTGCATTGTTTTGTTTTAATTTTCTTTATTCAATCATGATATAAAATTTTCGTTTCCGGATGCCATTTGGGGAAGTACAGATATTAGAGGAAAAGAAAACTCTCACTGGAGACTGAAGGACTTGTTCAGACTTTATTCTTGTTAATACACATTGTTCAAATTTTAATGTCCTAGCAGAAATTGTATTTCTTTAATTTGTTCTGTTTTTTCAGTACTCACGATTAATGCTGCTGAGATCTAAATTTCTGGTATTTCTCTGAAGTTTAGTAGGGTGATCCTGCCAATGAAGGGTTGATTTAAATTTGCAAGACAGAAAAAAACAATAAAAGAACACATAGAATAAAATGTCAAAGAAAGAGATTGAAAGATGAAATTTCCAACGGTGATGAGGAATCAGGGACTGGACTAGATGATATGGTGTCTTCTTTCATGAAAAACAAACAAATTAACATGAAATTAACAATGATGTTTAACGGGCTATGGGCTGAATTCACTAAGGTGAATATAGACAATTTAGTCTATTTTGTGTAGCACTATATATTTTACTGTGATTCCTGATGCCTCAGCTGGGAAACATGGCAAATAGGACTGGTTTGTCTTTCCTGCCACCCATCTGCTGCTGACAGCAAATACCACTGGACAAGAAGCTTCTGCAGTTAGTCTGCAAGACTCTTACTACAGAAAGAATTCGTTGAGGCTGTTTGGAGAGCAGTTAATATCATCCACAGGCTTCAGTGGGAGCTTTCCAACATTTCTAAAATTCCAACATTCCATGTAGTAAACAAACAAACAAACAAAGACACACATAAGTAAAGAAAACTCTCAGAAGATAGAAATGGTGACTAAAGAAATTGCCTGAAGAAAATATATCAGCATCTTAAAAGAATGAAATGAAGAATTTAAACTATCAAAATTTCTAGATATTGCAAAGAAACAGCAGAAACTGAAGAGGAGAAAAATATACAACGGGCACAAATCTACCCAAGATTCCCCCAGGAGCATCACATCTTGTTGTGTAACATACTGAAAAGACCAAAAAGGTTCACATACTTCTGCAGTGTTAATTTTGACTGAGGTTACAGGTACATGCAGAGATTGGTTAGGACTTTCTTTCTCAAAAAAATCCCCAACTCTTCAAATGATACCATACCCAATTGAATCACTAAAATAGCAGGACACATAACAAAGAATTGAATGTATGAAATGAGTGAAATATTTCTCAATATATTTGCTATATATAGAGATGAAAATACTGCAGATAATTAGTTCTTGTGGTACAGGAAGGATACTTTCGCAACGTTATATATGAAATATGACATCAATTAACCAATCCTAAGAAGATATTATTTCATTCTTATAAATGAGAACAGGACGGGATCTGCCTCTTGTGACTATTCATCACAAATACTTGAGGGTATTTCTTTTACCATTCTCGTTTAATATTTCAGTACTTTGGCCTCATCTCATTAACACTGTGCCTTTTTTTATGTAGTTAGTCATTTGCTATTTCAAAACACTTCAAATAGAGCAATTTAAAGTATTAGAATGTGGTGCTGTGTAGCCTCAGTAAAACCTCAAATCTCCTACATAACTTGTCCAGATGATAAAAATTTTAAGTATAATCTCAACCTTTCAGAGACAGATCTATACTAACTCCATTTTTCTACCAGCGGGATCAAGAGTGCAGTCTGCTTTTGGGGGTTTTACAGTGCTTCTATGGTTCTTAATGTGCAATTAAGAAGCTATCTGTCCATGAAGATCCCTTAGACCTGAGGAGCAAGGACTTTGGCTGCAAGGACAGACAACTTTTTATTGAAATGTATATAATTTATTTAGAAAATACCAAAACATATGGTCGGACAGGAAAAGACCAAATTTGAATCTATTGTAAATAAACCTAACAGACTGAACATGCTAAGTCTGATTTTTGTTGACACAAAACTTAGTGAGTGTGCCATGAATGAAAGCCAAAAGAAATTCCTCCCCATATCAGATGTAAGGCCCCACTGGCTGACTTGACCGAGAGAGGTTTCCTGTTTGCTGGGGCTCAGACCAAGGACAGTCTGACGATTCTCGTCCAGACCTCAGACCACTACCCACTGCTCATCTCCCATGTAGGTGCTGACACTGCCGTGGGAAAACCTGGAGAGTATCAAGTTTGCTTGCATGACTCTAGAGGTGACAGCAAAGGGAGTAGAGGGATTAGGCATTTTTGTCCTCAATCCTGTTGATGAAGGGAAATACCTTCAGATGCGACAGTGTTCTGCAGGTCAACAGCTGTTTGCACACTTGGTGCTGATGAGTGTAAGGATATAAGAAATGTCAAAACATCTGGTTCTTGTGTTTATCTGCTTAAGGACTATTCAGTACAAAACAAAAGCAAACAAAAAGGAAACTGCTTAATTAAGCACACAGACCCACAGACTCACAGTCCCACAAACGTTAAGTATTGTGTGGCAACAGGGACATCAGAGAAGACCAGAACCTATCACCCACTGAGAGGAGAAGCTCAGGCACTGCCTTGAAGAGGATTGGCCTAAATTCATCACTCATACAAAGGGGGAAACAAGAGTGACATGAGTATTTTGTTATATTTGCTGTGACTTCTGGAACTGTATAAATCTTACTGTTGGATATTTGAGGAGATTTGTGGAATATTCAGGTGAAGAACAAGTATGGTAAAAGAGAGACAAGGGGCCTAAAAGTGTTAACAGTTTGTAAGCCTGCAGCCAGCCAATAAACCTGAGAGAGCCCTACACCTGAGGGCAGCAGTTTGTCTTATCTTATGAACTATTACTATTTCTTAACTTTTTTTATTTGTAATCCCATTCTACCCTACATGTGAGAGCTGCTGGAAGAGAGGCCTCAAGTTAGATGTCTTGTTGTTCTGTCTAGTATTCAGCTTAGAAGAAAGCAGTTAGTGATCCATACAATGGCTAATCCAGGGTCATATATCTGTGTGATGGATAGCATCTGACCACTGCTTAATCAAGGTATATGCAACCAATAGTATAAGTAATTCTTGTATTCATAATCACTACATAATTAGTCAATGTACATACAATGTGCATTTAATCATAACTATGCATAGAGTAATACATTGTCCTGTTGAAATATTGTAAGAACTTGTTCATGACCTCAAAATTTTGTAAGAACATTAGAGTGTATTGTCCAAGGGAATGTTCAAAACTGTGTCCACATTCCAGATTTGATTGATGTCTGTGATTGATGGATCTGTTTTGTGAGCGAGGACCCATCATAATACTAGTAAATTTAATGAATAAACCACATCACAGATGGAATCTGTGCAGCATGCCATGCCCTGAACAGAGGTACACTCAAGATTTTATCATCTTGGGGTTCCAAGCATTGGAAGCTACACTTAAAGCTTTATCATCCATTTTCCCAGCATCAGAAGTGATGTAAGATTTTATACCTACCTATCACCCTTTCCGGGCTACTGAGAAATAGCTATTTGCCTTGCAAGTTTTTATGCCTTTTTTATTGACATTCAAAAAGAATCAGCACTTCCCCAGTGTGAAACAGCCTTGATGTTAACAAATGGAGGGACTAGGGTGTCAATATATATGCAGTATAAAATGTGTTAAAAGGTATGAGTGGAGATAGCTGGAGACACCATGAACCACAGAACTCACAGGCTTGTATGCCAGCACTGAAGAGGCCAGGGTGTATGTGCAAGTATGAGAGGTCTAAATGCCAAGAGCTAGGATTGTCTGGAAGTATGTACATTTCCTCAGTGAATTCAACCTTGCATGCATGTCAGTGTGTTTAATTCACTAGCAAACTCAAACAAGAACTAACTGAAGAGTGAGAGAAGACCTGTACCCGGAAAGATGCAATGCCTGAGCCAGTGGTTGAGTGAGCTCACTCTCTGAGAATGGATATTAGACAGACTAAGACTCTGTTCTAATATGTGATTATGGAAGTGCTTCTGAGATGACTCTGCAGCATCAAGCTGGACTATCCAGAAAGTAGAACACCTGTGTTCTGGGTAAGGAAGCCCAACATCTGAGCATGGTTATTAGGTGAAATTGCTGTGAAATATAAGCAAGATCTTTCCCCTGTCTTATGAATGTAGCAAAGTTATTCTTTAAAGCACAGTCTTTAAAGTTAGTCTTTAAAGCACAATCAGGTGACAATAAATCCTCTAAAAACAAAAAGTTGTTGTAGTTAAACAGAGAAGTAAACTGATAATTTAAAAATTCACATCTACTCAAAGTAAATAGAGGATTATTCTTCCTGTATTTCCTGAGGAGTATATTTCTAGGGCTAAGTCTGAGCAGTTCTTAAATTGTTTATTAGAACAGGAATAAATATTTGATGTATACTATTTTTATGCTTAATAGAGCTATCAATACACAGGGACAAGTGTTTTCAGGATGCACATACAACAGCAAATAGGGAAACTATTTTAAAATCAGATAGTTCTTTAAGATTATTAACTGAACTATTGCTTAACCATAAAGTTACTATTCTACATATTCTAATTTAATTATAAGTACTTGTAGCAGTTTGATGTATTTAAGTCTAAGTTTTTGTAATTGGGTTTCAAAAGAAATATCTTCTACTAATCTGAGACATGTAAAAATAGACGTGTTGATGTCTCACATTCTTCACAGTATCTACTATGGGGCTATGGGCTATGGTCTGGATTTGGGCTGAAAACAGTACTGATAACAGAGAGATATTTTCATTATTACTGAGTGGTGTTTCCACGTCACCAAGGCCTTTTCTGCTTCTCACTCCAGCTCACCAGTGAGAGGACTAGGGGTGCACAAGAAGTTGTGAGGGGACACAGCCAGGAGAGCCCACCCCAGCTGACCACAGGGATGTCCCATAACATATGGCGTCATGCTCAGTATATAAAACGGGGAAGAAGGCAGAAAAGAAGGGACGTTTGGAGTGATGGCATTTGTCTTCCCAAGTAACTGTTCCGTGTGATGGAGCCTTTTTCCAGAGCTTTCTTGGAAATGGCTGAACACCTGCCTTCCTCATGGGAAGCAGTGAATTAATTCCTTGCTTTGTTTTGCTTATGTGCACAGCTTTTACATTACTTATTAAACTGTCTTCATCTCAGTCCATGGTTTCCTCACTTCTATCCTTCCGATTTTCTCCCCACCAGAAATTTCCATAGCTCCCAACATATTAAAAGGCAGAAAATTCCTGTAGTCATACAGGTGCTCAGAAACAGAGCAATGTTGCCTTCAGTGAATAATTTCTTGTTCTTTTTAAAGCTGTTTTTACCATTGTTCATACTTTATGTAAATTGAAAGAGCTTGTATAGAGACTTGAATATACAGTGTGTACTTATTTCTAGTGATTGTACACCAATTTATATGTTGATAATATAACCTGTTAAACTTCTTAGTTATGAGATGTAATCTCAGTCTTTAGAGATATTTGAAAAGAATTATTCATGTCAAGTCCTTTCATATTCACAAGAACACCTACTGAGTTATTCTTGATGTTTTAGCGAAAATCATATTCTGATCATCTTCTGAAGAGTACTATCTTTTATCCTGACAGTAACTATCTGTAATATCAAATTCCAAAGCCATTGATTTTAAAATTTAGTTTTTAGAAAATTAAACCACTTGTTCCATCTCTTTCCTTTGGTTATATTTAAAACATGCTTTAATTCATCAGTCTTTACTGTAATTTCTTCAGTGTTAAGTAGTACTAACTTCAAAGGCTACAGAAGGTCAATAAAAAAAATTCTGAGGTCAGAAAATGAATATGTAATTTTGTTTACTTAAAATAAAACACAAGGTATTATTACATAATAAATTTTTACAATTTATTTTTAATCTACATAATATTTCAACAGTTTAATCAAAACTCTTTAACCAGTTATGATGGTGCTAGCACTCACAGTCTGAAGTACTTAATTAACACAAAATGTCTCTCTTAAACATTGTTGCAGTGGAAAGTTTACTGTCCTAGTATCTCTTATGTTTCCTTTCTGTTGCATTCACCCTTGGACTGTTCCTATGTACTGATAAAGGATTGTGGAGCATGGCTATGACAAGTTGTGAGCCTCCTGATGTCTTTCCCCAGAATGTAATCATTGTCATGGTGAGAATTTCTTCCTTCTCTTTGTCTGGATGGCCATGATGTCAATGATGATAATTCGTTCTTCTTTGCCCACTTAAGTCCATTGTTCACCTCTCTTCATGAATATTGGTCTTCCTCCATCAGCTTGCAGCTCTCTGTTATTTTCAGCTTTACTGTATGCACAGCTTTTAATACGTGTTAGATACTTATCTTTTTTTCTTATTGCCCCTAAAAATGACGTTTTCCACCTCCTGAGTTTACACTGTTACCGCTAACTTACCATGCATGAGTTCTTGATAATTTTGAAGCCCTTTTTCATCTCTGGTATCATCTAGCTCATTGCTTCCAGGTGTCTGTTGTCACCCCAGTCTTGTATTCCTTCACATTCATCATAACCTGTGCAGAGGATAGCAGAAAGGCTGTGGATGTTGTTTGCCTAAACTTTAGTTAAGCCTTTGATACTGCTTCCCACAAAATTCTCCTGGAGAAACTGGTTGCTCATGGTTTACACAGGTGTATTGTTTGCTGGGTAAACAACTGGCTGAATGGCTGAGCCCAGAGAGTGGTAGAGAATGGGTTTAAATCCAGTTGGCTGGTCAACGATGATGAATTCTCAAGGGCTCCTTACTACGGCTAGTCCTCTTTAATACCTTTATGAGTGCTCTGGGTGAGGGAATTGAGCACACCCTAACTAAATTTGCAGATCAAAGGCAGTTGTGTGGGAGTGTTGATGTGCTGGAGGGTAGGAAGGCTCTGTAGAGGAATATGGAGATGCTGGATTGATGGCTGAAGGCCAACTGTAAGAGGTTCAACAAGACCAAGTGCCAGATCCTACAATCGGGTCACAGTAAACCCATGCAATGCTACAGGCTGGGGGCAGAGTAGTTGGAAAGTGGCCCAGCAGGAAAAGACCTGGGAATGTTGGTTGACAGCCAGATGAACAAGAGCCAGCGTGTGCCCAGTGGCCAAGACAGTCAATGACATCCTGGCCTGTGTCACAAAAAGTGTGGCCAGCAGGACCAGAGTAGTGATTGTTCCCCACTGTACTTACCACTGGTGAGGCAGCACCTCCAATACTGTGTTCGATTTTTGGCCCTTCTCTTCAAGAAACATATGGAGGTGCTGGAGCAGGTCCAGAGAAGAGCAAAGAAGCTGATTGAATGGTCTGAAACACAAGTCTTTAGAGGAGAAGCAGAGGGAACTGAGGTTGTTTAGCCTGGAGAAAAGGAGGCTTAGGAGAGATCTTCCTGCTATCTACAACCATCTGAAAGAAGGTTGTGGTGGGGTACGTGTCTGTCTCTTCTCCAAATTAACATGTGATAGAACAAGAGGAAATTGCCTAAAGTTGCACCAGGGGAGGTTTAGGTTGGATATTAGGAAAAAATTCTTTACAGAAAAAGTTATCAAGCTCATTAGAGTGAGCTGCTCAGGGAAGTGGTGAATCTCCATCCTTGAACGCATTTAAAGGAAATGTAGACATGGCACATGTGATGTGGTTTAGTGGTGGACTTGGCAGTGTTAGGCTAACAGTTGTACTTGATGATGTTAAGAGTCTTTTCATACCTTAATGGTTCTATGACCCTATAATTCTGTTACTCTAGGACCATAGACAGTTCCTTCTACATAGTGTAGCCCATTGCTATGTATATCACAGATAAAAATAAGACATAAACTACACAATTACACAAAGGTTTAAAAATCACTGCATTCATCAAAAAATGCAGACTTGAGCCCCTGTTGAAATTCTTGACCTTTTATAATTATCTTCTGATTTTCTCTTTTCCCATCAACCACAATACTAGGGTTTTTTTCACCAAATGCATTGGCAAAATTGTCAGTACAGCCATCTGAAAGAAATGAAGGCTTGTTAATACCCTGTTTGACCTCAAAGATTTGCAGCAGAATACATTACAGGACAATTTGACTCCCTCTGATTGATTTTGTCTGACCTTGTGTAAATAAAAAGAAATTAAAATAGTAAAAAAACTCACACAGAAGAAAACACTCCACAGTGCAATTCTTTCACTGTTTTCTCCATCATGCCTATCTGGCTAAGCCAAAACTTTTTTGTCTGTAATGCAAGTTAACAGCAAGTTTTTAAAACTGACGTAAGACACTTTTAATATGGCAGTTGAATCCTACAGAGACAAGAACTCAAAAATGTCTGAACATGGTGTAGATTCAGAGGGAAAATAATTGTATCATTTTACTAGAAATGGGAAAGTAGAAGATAGATATAAATCAGGACAGGAAACTGTCTTGAAAAAACCATGCAGGAAGTCTGCATAAAGAAATCAAGTAAGATATTTTGTGAATAATAATCCTACAGGCATCATTCCTTTGTTTCTTTCTATTCTGTGTATTTTTATTTCCTCTGCATTGACACCAAACATGTCCATCATAGCTTAGAATCACCAACTTTTATTCCCAATTTTCTGTATGCAGAAAGGATTTTCTAAAATTACTTTCACAATAACATAGTTCTTCTACCTAAAGAGTTTAATTAGATCAATGTAATTCGTTTTCATTCTTTCTCAAGAAATAAATGTTTCCCTTTTTTTTCCAATTCTTCCATCACAGTAATTGAACTCTGCTAAATTATTTTCCTGTCTGCATATGCAATCTTTCCTTTAAAAAAAGAAAAAGAGAAAAAAGAAAAAAAGACATGCCTGCCTCACCCTTTTCTGTAGATATAATAGAAAAACCCTTAAGGTGATCATCAGCTTTGTGCGAGGCTGAGTTGCAGAGAAACTGCTACTTCTATATCTTCTTAAAATATTCCAGGACTTAAATGGTTATCCCTGAAACTTTTCATGAAATTAAGCTATTAATTTTCTTTAATATTTAATTTTTTCAGCTATTCTGTGGTAAGTACATTTATTGTAAAATCTGTTAATGTCAAAGAAGATATATGTATTGAGTTCACATGGCCTGGTTTTTGGTAGCCGGGGGGCTAGAGGGGTGGCTCTTGCTGGAAGGTGCTGGAAGTTTTTGTAATGTCCAAGTTTCTTAGAGCCAATCCCTGGTGCCTCCAAAGATGGATGTACTGCTGGTCAAGGCTGGGCCAATTAGAAATGGTTGTAATGCCTCTGTGATAACAGATTTAAGAAGAAATCAAAACAAAAAGTGGTGGCACAGTTTTAATTTCAGCCAGAGAAGAGCAGAATAAGATCATGTGAGAAGAACAACTCTGCAGACACCAAGGTCAGTGTAGAGGGGGAGGAGGTGCTCCAGACATTGGAGCTGAGATTTCCCTGCAGGCCTTGTTGATGACCATGGTGAGGCAGCTGCGCCCCTGCAATCCATGGAGGACCATGGGGATGCAGAGATCCACCGCAGCCCATGGAGAAGCCCCACACTGGAGCAGGTGGATGCCTGAGAGGAGGCTGTGACACTCTGGGAGACAAGTGGAGAGAGGGGCCCTGCTCCCATGCTGAAGCAGCTTGTCCTTGAAGGACTGCACCCTGTGGAAGAGTGACCCACACTGAGCAGTTTGTTGCCCATGAGATGGATTCACATTGCAACAGTTCCCAGGGAGCTATTGCTTGTGAGATGGAGCCATGTCAAAGAATTTCATGGAGAACTGTCTCCCATGGGAGGGACCCCACAGTGCAGCAGGGGAATGACTCCTCTACCTGAGCAGCAGGAGAAGCCTCGGGTGATGAACTGACCATAACCCCCATTCCCTGCCTCCTTGTGCCGCTGGGGTAGGAGGTAGAGCTGGGAAGGAGGGAGGCGTGGGAGGAAGGTGTTTTTAAGGGCTTGTTTTACTTCTCATTATCCTGCTCTGGTTTTTTAGCAGTAAATTCAGGTCATATCTCTAACTGAGCCTGTTTTGCCCACGATGGTATTTGATGAGTGATCTCTCCCAGTCTTTATCTCAACTCATGAACCCTTTGTTAAATTGTCTCTCTGTCCAGCTGCAGAGGGGAGTGAGTGAGCAGCTTTCATGGATGCCTGGCATCCGGCCAGTGTCAACCCACAAGATGCTATTTTTGCCTTTAGAATGCAGAATCAAGAGCAAAGGTGGAAGATAAAACACTGTCTAACCAGAGAAAAACTCTCTGAATCCTTGAACCAAGGTGTATAAAACCAAGTTACTAAGTGGAAACTTTAGAACCTAGATTAATAATCTTATTTTCAAAAATGGAGATATCACTGACTCCCACCGCATTTCTGACAACTGTGAAATTCTATGTTGAAATTCTGCCTCATATAAAGATGAATACCTGCAATAAAGTGAATAATGTGGTCATTAACTCATCCCATCTTTGCCCCAAGTCTGAAATGACCACCAAAACCAGCACACGTTCGTCCACATTTGCATTGGATCCCGTGTTTTTCTGTTTACACTATAGTTGTAGAGTTGTTTTGTTTGTTCAATGCACGTCAGATACAGTGGGACTTGTCTGGGCTCGCCTTAGCCAGAGTTGTGTTTTCCTCTTTTGAAAAATTTTCTAATGGCTAAGTGACTCTTGATTAACTTGTCTGAGGTTTCTGTCTCTGACTATCAAATATGGTAAAGTTCAAACAAACCCAGGTAGTCACTTCATCACAAGTAATCAGCTTCCATGTTACTTGGAGTTGGCAGAGGCTCTTGTGCAATAAACAGTCCAGTCAAACTTTAGCTGGGGATGAACAAAAAGCAAAGAGGCTGTGATAAGAATGTCCATGACAGGAGCTCCATTGAGGAGATTGAGGAGCAATGGACCCCACCATGAAAATCGTTTCTACCAAGTGAAGATTTTAGGACACTGAATTCTCTCTCTGACATTCCATCACCTCTCTGCACAGGAAAGACTGTTTCCATTGACCATGAAATCCAGAAAAACATTGGAAGGATGCACAGTTAGAGAAAAACAGTAGCTATCAGAAAGGAGATTTTTTTCTATAACAATATTGATGTTGTTATTATTAGCAGTATTTTTAGATTAGTTTGAACTCTGAGTGTTTGAATTACTGTAACTAGACTAAGAGGAGCTGTTTCTTGTATTTTGATTCAAATGTTAAGATTTTAATTAGTCCAAAAATAAATTCTTGTCTTCATGTGTATATGGCTTGCTTCCTTAGTTTGTTACCAAGGTTATAAGTGCAACAATGATTACTGGGCAAAGGTTCAGGTATTTTTCTAATTATAAAACTTTGCATATCATGGAACGTTCATAATTTTGTCCAGGGTCAATCTGATAATTTCGTAGAAGAATGCTAGTTGCAATTATTAATTAGTTCCTCTTTCTTTTTGTGTATTTTTACATCTGATAATTACATTGTCATTTAAGGCTATCTGAAGTAGACTTTCACTAAGAAATGTAATTAATTTATTATTAGTTTTGTTTATCTCTAAGTGATAAGATAGATTTTCAAGTTTTTGATAGCCCAAATGGAAGGGAAATTGACACACTAACAATATGCAATGGCATTCACTTAAACCATCTGCATTTCAGTAAACTGGAAGTAAAAGAAAGGACAGAGACAGGAATAGCCTCGGAGAGAGCATATAAAGTTTGTTTTCTTCTTTTCTAAGGATGATAATAATGAAAAAGTTGGAAGAGCTGAGGAAAAATCTGGTGATGGAGCTATATCGAGAGGGAAGAAGAATGGTAAGGAAGAGTTAATCTTGCATGTAGAAGAATATAACAGAGAAAAGAAAGGGAAGTCTTAATGGGAATAAAGTGAATAATGAATGAATAAAGTCTTAATGGGAATAAACAACAGGTGAGGAAACTGATATATTAGATTATGATCCTTAAGTTCATAGAAAAGTCAGTAAATGCCACATGACTGAAGAACAGGCATTAAGGATGGCAAATGCTGGAATTACACTGTAGAGGTAATGGAATTTAGAACAAATTAAGGGAAGAACAGTTTAACAAGGAAAATCAAAAAAGTCAACAAAACATTACATCACATATCAAGTACAGAAATTAAAAGCATTTTCTGTCTATTAAAACTGAGTTTACTAAACTTTAATGCAGTAATACAAAAAGGGACAGACTCCCAGGTGTTTAACAGAAGCAAATATGCAGTATGAATTAACTCTGTTGATGAAAAAAAGGAAGTACTGGAAAATAAAAAAATTAGGCGCTTATAAAATAATGGACAGGACAATAATTAATGGATAAAATAATGGACAGAACAGTTAAAAAGTCCTGGTTAGAGTATTAATAGGATGGAAAATAGAAGAAATGTATGAATAGAATGAGCTGCTGGTCAAAAAAACCACCTTTTTAATAGAAAAATCTGAGGATGAAATGTTGAAGAGTGGAATAGATGAGTATGACTAAGAATCACACAAGAAAATAAGGACAAGGAAAAATGTACTGGAGGCACATTTGTGACATGAATATGAATGTGAAAATCACCATCAATGAGGATGGAAGATTAGATTCTTCACTTTTGTGCTTTCTCTCAAAGTCAAAGTCCTCCCATATCCCAGCTTGGTTGGATGAACTAAGTGCTTCTTCTTGCAAAACTTTGGCAACCTAAGCAAGCAACTTTGTTATGTGTAGAGCTTTAGCACGTGACTAAGAGGCAAATGCACACTCAGATTCCAAAACTGAAGCTGATTTAGGAAAATTAGTTCAAACTGTGTCTGCATTTAAGATCTCTAAGTTCAAGAGACATAAACAAGAAAGTTAAGGTCCAAATAGTCAATGAAATACATATATGTAGATAACCATATTCATGAACTCAGAGACATCTTTGACAAAAAACAAATTCGGGAACATGGATATACAGGAATAAATATTTTGTTATAGATTTTCTTGAAAATACTTGCTGATAAGCTGGCATTTCAGCTGAGAACAAAAGAAACCATGTATTTTGTTAGTTCTTTGTAAACCTGGAAACTTCATCAGAAAGGCAATAATCCCAAAATTTCACTGACAAATGGGCCTCCTAGAGTCTGGAATGTTATCCAATTACAATTTAAAGAAATTTTTAGCAAAGATGATTGACTAAAAGTCTCTGAAATGATTAGGAAAAGAGAAGGAAAGAGCACTTCCCTTTCTAATGTGAGTAAAGTGAGGAGAATTATATCTGTCCTTCAGCGTTATGTTCAGTGGGAAAAGTTCCCTTCTCCCTCTCTCTCTGCTCTTTGCCTTCTCTCTCTCTCCTCCCTCACTCTCTGTGTGTCAACATCATATTTATATGAAAAATTTTATATTTACACATTAAACAAAAGGTGCTCTTAATATAGAAGCTCTATTTTGAGTACTGTCAACAGAAAATTAAAAATTGGTGTTAATCCTGGCCTGAGTCAAGGGAGTGGCAAACAGTTTCTTTTCTGGGGAACAAAGAAGGAGATCCAGAGAATGACCACTTTGAAAATCTCATCCATATCAGGATTACCAGAAGCTAGCAGCTCCTAATGAGCTAAGAGCTCTTCGTAGCTCTGTCTAGGCACTGAGAGCTGTCCGCATAAGGAAACTCTGTTATCATGCCTGAACGGAAAACTGCTTGATCATGCATTCCCATCCTGTATCCATCAAAGCTATTGTGAACTCTGAACTAGCACAGTGTCCAATTGATTTAGAAGCATTTGAGGTTTACCGCTGATCAAACCCATTTCTTCTTTATCACTAATAGATCCCATTCACGTCATCCTTAAGCATGGATGGAATAACCTTGCATTTTAACGCTTACAGCTTCAGATCTGAACTTCTATTTCAGACACTCTCTCTGAGAGTCAGTGGATTCCCTGGGCACAAGCAGGGAGCTCACCCTAACAAACTCAGTCATGATTCAACTGTTGAAAGCAAAAATTGTTTCCATTCCAAAATTTATAGAATCAATGTAAGAAAGGACATACTAGTGGCCTTTGAAAGCAAGATCCATATTTTACATAACTTTCCTGTAACAGATTTTCTCTAGCTTATAGAAAGTGTTGACCTCTCCAGTATCTGACATATTGCCTATACCTGGTTTGAACCTTGAGATGCAGGCATTAAGCTTAGTACACTGTTCAAACAAATGTCAAGATTATGTAGAATGGAGAAATAGGGAGTATTCTGAAAAACTGCCATCTTGAGATACGTAAAAGAAAAGCCAAGATTTTGCTGTTCTACATACTCAAGAAAAAACGCTAATATTTTATAATCCTCCTCCGAATGTACGCCTTTTTATTCTTGTCAAGTTTCTGAATGCTGGTCTCAGCAAAATGAACATAATTTTCTTTCAAAATAATTTACTATCATATTTAATGGCCGAAACATGTTCTGGTATTTCTTGAGAAAAAGAGGAACCCAGAAACTTTTAGAAGGTTACCCATTTTACTTTAAGATTACATTTGTTGAAGTTGTATTTGGTTTTGACACACTTCGATTTTGTTCCTTAAAAAAATATTTTTTTCTTCTTACTTTTCTTCTAATCATTTGGAGAGAAAGGCAGGCAGAAATTTTACTAGATTTACTTGTTGCTTTTTTCACCAATAAACCAAAAGAAAATAATTTCTTACTATGAAATGCAGCATGTTTCACAGTAAATCAAAAAATAAAGTATCTCACCTCCAGGATATTTAGTCCCTTTGGCTGATAGTCGGCACCAGCACTCGGAAGTATAAAATATGCTGCCACCCTACTTAAAATAGTGAAAATTCCAACAATTTCCATCACAATGGAAATACTGTTTCACTCCCTCTGTTTCAATAATTCCAATAATTGAGAAAATATTCAATTTCCTATTAATAATGCTAATATTCAGCTGGCATTTGCAGTTTAAGCTGCTTACCAGTTTGCTACTAAATATGTTGCAATGACTTATTTACTGCCTTGTTCAAATCATAATGTACAGATGTATGGGGATTATTCTTTACACCTGCTGAGATATAATAACTTTGGCTTGGAATTTAGTGTCTATTCTAAGCATTCTGTCAAGAAAGTAGATTAGTTTAGGGACATAAAGATATTTGATTTATTATAAGGAAGTACAGAAAAAAAATAATGTCATGTCATCTATAAAGTTTAAATAGAGGTATATCAGGATATTTCTTTTGTCAGGGTCTGATCAGAAGAAGTAACTAGAATATAATATGAAACCTTCATCAGTAAACTTGAAACAGACATCCCAAGAGGGAACGACAATTACAACAAATCTTCCCTTACTTGGCATATTTTAGGTGTCAGTATGAGATGAAACTATGCATAAATTTAATCTTACAGACAAGACCTCACTGTCATTAGCAGCACATGGAGAAGTGCAGAAGCTCACTTTAATCTCTCACTGTCAAATAGGTTTTGCTACTTCCATGTTCTTTTGCAGTCTTGCAAGTTAATAATCTTGATTACTTCTACTCTACCAATTCCAAAAGATTCGTACTGACTCTTCCTATTACAGGAAATAATCAAAAACATGTAAATGGCATGTAAATGGCATATAAATGTCTGAAGTGGTTATAACACACCTAATATATCCAAACACACAAGTTTCCTTTTAAAAAGATGTGAAGAATAGCTATAAAAAAGAATGCAAAACAAATAGAGTCAGATATTGGCATTGTGTGAACTTTCTTTCCCATACTAATAAAATATACTTCAGTATACTTTGAAAACATTAATTAAGGAATTCTTTCTTTTCCCCAGACAGTTGGCAACTCTTACCTGCACTTTCTTTTTATAGAAAATTTGCTTCATGTTGAAGAGGAACCTGCCATCATAAAAATCTGAGTAAACATGAAGATGAAATTATCTTTTAGCCTTCTTTGTCTATTGTACCTCTAAACAGATAGGATGTATACATATTTTTTATACATTTAATCACTTGGATACTCACATTTACGTAAAAATTAACTGGAAGAAAACTGAAAATCAAGCCTTTATTTTTCACATAATTGAATAGCAAAGGAAGTTTAATATAGGAATATAAGACCTACAGCTTTTCACTGGAGAAGTCAATGTGTAAGCATTTTCTCACTGACTTCAGTATCTCACATGGGGGTCAATCTAGCCAGAAAATCTTTCATTCCTGAATTACTGTACTTCCAAAAAGCCTCTGATCTGAAGAAAAGCCATCTGAATCAGCACAAATCTTAAACTCCTGTGGAATTTCACTCTTTAAAGTAGATAAATAAAAATTTAATGTACTTCAGAATCAATATCGTTGCAAACTATAAGCCACCTAGAAGATGGGTTTAGGAAAAGTTTTTTTCTTTTCAGTCCTTTGTGATTGAAACTCCCAAGATACTGCTAGCAGTTCAATTCCCAATCACCTAGCAGGTCCCATGTGAAACACAGGCTGCATTCCAGCTCAAAATCAGATTTTCCACAAGACTGTTGCCCTTTTCATTTACAACAGAAGGAAAAGTCAAAACTTCAAAGATGGCAGAAGCAGCATGTAGTTAGAGTACTTTCCTGTACTTTCATGACTTAGCTGGCTGAAATAAGTTGCTTCCAACAATTTCTTAACAAATGTAATGTTGCCTGGTGTTTGAAGAAAAGAGTTTTGTTTTAGTTTATTCCATAGGACTATTAACTAAACCATTAATAAGGGTAAGCTTAAAATATTTTATTTTTAAAATGATTAGTGGTCTTGAGTATTCTTCTTTGTACCAACAGAGCTTTACTTCAGAGCTTTTAGCAGTTATAGTAAGGCTGATGCTTTTCATATCTCTCACTTTCACCCCAAATAAGTTTTAAATTAAACTTTTTCTTCTTTTAGGATAACAAGGGAATTTCAATAAATTCCTTTTTATTATGTCATCCTGATAGGCCTGTGTTTGTGCATTAGATACAATACATATGTGTAGATCCAGCCTCTGACGTGGAGTTTCCTTTCTTTTCTTTGTTTTAAGTCAATATCAAGTGTCTTAAGTGCCATGGTACATTTGAAAATTGGTCCATTACTACTACAAGCAATACAAGTCATAAACCCAAAACCTGACACACTTTTCATATTGCTTAATTTTTAACGTATTATAGCTTCAATGCCAGGGAATCACATACATATAACAATAAGGAATACACCATGTCCTAGCTTTTAGGGAGTCTTGCAGAAAATTTTGATAAATTCAACAGGTATCAGAAATACCTTAGGTATTATTGTACAGATATGGTTAGAGTTACACTGACTACAGTTGCATGTATGTATGATCCACTTGTATCATTTAAATTCAGCTGTAATTAAGGGTTATACAGGTGTAGGAAACTGATAAATAATGATGTATCTGGTGGTGCTCATTGAAATTCTGACTGGAGGAAATTATAAGGTAAATTAGGGACATCTGGTGCTATGTAATGAAACTTGCAAAGAAGTATTTGTGAAAGCAAATTAATTTCCATCATACTCTTTACTGATTTTTCATGACAAGAGAGTGATTTTTTTCCCCAAGAAATATTTAGAAAGTGAAAATCTTAAGAAACACCATAAGAATGTGAGAAAATGGAGAGAAACTTGATTACTGAATATTTGGTGTGATGCCTTAGGTTTTAACTTTAATATTTTTCAAATTCTGTATTGCCTGGTGTGTAACTCTGAAGTTTCTTATAGCTCGTTAGCTGCTCTCTTAGGCCAGATAGACACAACAAAGCTTCTCTGAGCTTGCTATTCAAGGACACTCAGACTGTCCTAGGCCCAAAAGGTATAAACCTGGGCCCCTAGAGAGGTGGAGAAAGTGAAGAAATTACATCATTAGCTAAAGTTTTATTGGTGAATTTGTGCTGATATGCAAATGGAACAAACCTATAAAAGTGTGAAGAACTCATGACCCGTCGTCCATCTTGGGGTCCATTTTGGAAGCAGCCTCTAGCTCCCCAGGGTGTACCTTTGAAGGCCTTTCAAATAAATACCTACTTTTATTCCCTTACTCTTGTCTAGTCTCTGTTTCTAGGTAGCCACCCAAGGCATCAGGTGGGCCACATGTGAGGGTAGGAAGATATTTGTTTTCCTTGTAGACTTAGGAAAGTTTCGATATCCATCCAACTACAAAAATAGTGGAACTATTCAAAACTAAGACAATGAACATCAGAGGAGTCAAAGTCAATGTCAAGATGATGGACAACTCATGAAATAAGTTAAAAGCAACAATTCTAAAGATAGAAAGAATATATTATTTTCTTAGATGTTTTTAAGTACAAGGTTTAGAATATTTTAAATATTTCTTACAAATTATTTTAAAGTGGTAATGTTTCAATTGTAAATATAGATATATGATTGCTATTAAAAATATAGATCACTATACTAGTATTGTTCACTGTTAAACAGAAAGTTTGTAGCTGAAAACTTTAGACTTTGTTTTTGCAATATTTATCATATTTGTAGCTTCTTTCATATTTAACATTTTTTTCTTTTAAATTAATTTGGAAATACTAGTTCAATTACGTCTGTATTTTGAAAGTACTCAATTTGTGAACTTCAAAGAAAAATAGAGAACCAAACTCTAAGTATGCTGAGTACATGAGACAACTGAAAATTCTGAAAAGCACTAAACACGCAATCAGTACCACTTTCAAAATGCCCGGCTGACTTGAGATTGAATGAACAAAACATGGTAAAGGAAAATAAAAGTTTCTTGTAGTCAAGATGGTAAATATAAGGCTTAAATTATATAAAAAAAAAGTCTCAGGACTATACATTCCAGTAATGAACTTGACCTAGATTTCAGAATTTAAGAAAGGTGGATGCTAGATTCATCTGCCAGGAGAGACCTGACAGATAAAGAAGAGTCAAAAGCAAAACAAAGAGAAAAGAAGATGCAGGGGAGTCAGGAAATGCATAAGACATGCCAGCAGGGAAAATTCACAAGAATAGTAAATAGATCTTTGATGGCACTTGAGGGCTATGAGACTACAACTGACTGCAAGAGGATAGCTACTGTTGTTAATAAAATAATGTCAGAATTTTAAACAGCAAAAGACTATTTAAATTGTCAAAAAGTCTGAAAAAATGTCATGTGTGTAACCTAACTTGTGTTTTGTGTTTACTGTCTTTAAAATCAGACCTGTATTATGAAAAAAAAAAGAACGTTCCTCCTCCCCCAAATCATAAACAAATCTCTCCCTCCTGTGTATTTATGGAAGACAAAAATTTTAAGCAGCAGCATAAATTCTTTCATGCTTTAACGCTGGGCTTGCATCAGAACAGATTGTCAAAAAAACCCTGAAAGAAACCAGAGCGGGAAATATCATGTGCTGCAAATGAATGAATACTGGAGAAATATGAAGCAGAGCTGTGATAAAATAAGTAAAGTTATTTGGCCACAAATGAAATGGAGAGGAATCCAATAAAAATGAAATAAATAAAAAATTAATTTTAAAAGCTCCAACTTTTCTGCTGTCACAGATCAGGTATCATTTAAAGAACTTAAAAAGATGGGAGCAGCTTTGAAAGGTATAATAACAAGAAAAGAGGAAATCAGACAGAGGCTAATAAAGTCATCACCACCAGTGCCAGAAAAGTTGAGGTCATAAGTACTACTGTTAAAAATTTGCAGCCATGTGTGATGACAACAGTAGAAATTGTTGACCCTTCTACCTCAAAGCAATCCATTCTTTTTTTCTAGCCGTTCATCCGAAGCTTCGGTGCTATACTCTCCACTTCTATCCTTAGAACTTTGAATTCAGTCAGTCTGTCATATTATCATATCTATCAGGCAAAGCTAGAGCTCTCACCAGATGCCCAATTATTTTAAAACATCTGATCCAAACCAACACATTATCTTACACCTGCCCTGAAGTCCAAAAGTGAATGGGGCTTAATCCCAAGGTCATTGTGGAAGTTCTTAGAATTTTAGACATTAAGGATACTGTTTCCTATCCAGACAGATCCTGCATATCCTCACCTTTCCTCTTTTTACTGTTTGTTCAGATGCTGCAGTGACTGACCCTCAGTGACAAATCCTTAAAGCCCAAAATGAGATGTGCCAGTTCAACTTCTGGTGTGTGACAAGAAATAAGAATCTTGGGACAGAACTAAGTCCAGCTATTTCAGTGAACAGTCAGGTGGTGACACCAAGCAAATATAAAATGATTCTGAAAAAGATTTGACTGAAATAGCTTTTATCCCCGTGAATTAAAAACTGCAAGAGAGACTATTTGCATGGTGTCTGCAGTCAGAAACAACAATTCTGGCAGTCAAAGCTTCCACACTATTTTAAACAATGGTAAATAAGAGGAGCTTTAATTACACAGGAATTATAGCAATCTTTGGGTTTTGTTTGTTTGTTTTCCAGGATAACTAAGGACTAAGAATATTTGTTCAAGAAATAGAAGATACCTACTGAATTTCTGTTTTATCTGCAAGGACCCAACTCCACAATTTTTTGTTGTTACCCAATCCTTTGTACATGGATCCATTTAAGATAAAAATAATTCCCCAAAATTGAATTTACTATGAAAAAATTATTATTATTGGTGGTGTTGATGTTGTTGTAATTGTTGTTTTTTATTAATACTATTATTATTATATCATGATTGTATTGTGTAGTTACATATTGTAAACTTTAAAAATATATATTTTTACTTCACAATTGAGGTAGCAATTCTAATGTATTTTTTTCAGATTTTTCCCTGACAATCTCAAGATTTTCAAGATGTCACATGAATACCAAGAGAAATCAGCAGGAAAAAGAAGTAAACTGAAGCAGTTACTAAAAAAAGAGTAATATACTGAGGTTTCAGCCCTCCAGCACTCCATGTCAAAAAAAGAAAGTCTGATCAAGAAAGGGAAATGAATACTTTTGACCTCCTAAGAATCCATTTGTGAACATTCCACTTACACTGCTGAGGAAAAAAAAAAAGAAAATAAGGTCCACACCTCTACTGACACCATTTGGTTGCATGTCACATTTCTAAAGCAGTAAAAAGTATCTTT